>JAJMAP010000007.1:0-476829 GCA_030572695.1 Scheffersomyces illinoinensis
TAATTTAGGTCCATACCGCATTAAGGCTCGACTATATAAGGGCGGCTGGCCAGTCAGGTGGATTAGAAGCCATTGTGAGCGAATATTTGTTATTTCAATCGATCACTAAAAGAAAGGACAATAGAAGGAAAGAAACTGAAAAGAAAGGCTGTAATTGAGAGAAATGGATCATTTTGCGAAAAGTTCACCGATTAAATAGTCCGGATTTGTCTTGTAGATGGCGGAATATTGTTTTTCCGAAGCGCAGTAAAGATCCGGAGGTACCGGAACCGTATCTGCACAGTGCAGCATCTCCGTATTTGGTAAATTCGCAACCTATACCAAAAAAACACTCCGATCCTTCGAATAAAGCTGAAATAGTCATTTCGAGCATCAGTGTCGTCCAACAAATGTAGTAAAATCATCAAATATGTCTGATACAAAAAGTGCAGTTTATTTTAAAGAAAAGTGTCCTCATTTACTACAGAATTACCTCTCATAGTTGTACATTAATATATATCGTGGGTGAAAAAAAATAACACTAACCCTTTTTACTAAATGTCAGCATTGGTGGTATCTGTAATGGCAGTTTGTTTTGCAAGGTTAGATGGTGCATCCAATCTTGGTAATTTGACTTCTATCAGTCTAATCTTAGAGTTCTTTCAGAATTCTTTTGTCTTTCAATATCTCTTCTGCTTCTCCGATGTTGGAGATTCTCACAGCCTTGTAGGTCTTGGCTGAGACAGTTGGCTAGATTTTCAAGTTTTGTCATGGTTGGATGTCATTATAGGAAGAGTTTACGCAGAAGATCAAACGTTGAAGATCAAACGCTCGATGTCGTAGCCGTCATTGTTCAACACGAAAAGTTATGGTGTGGTACCCCATCTGATCATGGTGGAGATTTCCTTGGCGGTCAATTGCAATGAACCAGCAACGACAAACAAGATAGTTCTCTTATTAGGTTCGAGTTCTTGGGCAGACATGACAGTACACAAAGTTGCACTGACAGAGAAGCAAATAGGACCCCACAAAACTTGGGAGATACTGATGGTGTTGTTTAGGAATCTGGATTGAACTGTACCAAAGGAGGATGTTCCGGATTCAATAATAATGATATCATCTTCCCTAAATTTCAATGAAACTCTGGTCTACAACCATTCTTGGGTTAACTTGACTTCTCTAGTGGCTGGTGTATTGGCCAACTTGATCTTGGGCACTGGTTTGATTTCATGGGGAACAGCAGCTGATTAAACTCTATTGCTCAATTCTTACAAGTTTTCCTTTGTCAGAACATCTGCTAAAGTGGCTTGTCTGATATTAGTGTGGTCAGAATGGAATTCGACGATGTTCTTGGTTCTGTAGGAATAGGAAAATGACCCTGTATTGAAATAATTAATATAACCAAGATGCTCGACCTATAAGGGTGGTCGGCCAGTTTAGATGTAAGTTCTTGTACTAGACAAAACTTCGTTGAATTATTATTTGCTAATATCTAAACTAATTTTCCATATTTTTACAATTCTAACGTTTCCTCAATTATCTTTGAATGAATACTGCTTGTCCTTCTAATAAGAATGCGAAAAGTATAATAAAATTATTAATTGCTGCAAAAAATTCTACTAGCTCTAAAAGTAATCGTATTCGATCACGCCCATTCAATTAACCTAGAAGTCAATATATTTGAGTTCTAAGAAATCTTAATGCTCCACATATAACCATTCAAAATATGGATAAAGGGTCCTTATCACATGATAATACACGTGATTAAACTACTTATTGTATTTAATATATTGGTAGATGCAGGTCTATGATTTATAACTGCTGAATTTCCCTAGATAAAACGTAATATTTGCACAGAAGAAAAGTTAAATTAAATTATATATTGGAAACAGATGATTTTAATAGGGGGCATATATGCTTTTGGTTTATCCCTGTTGTAATATTGAATTTAGAACATTGATCCATGCTCTGTTCAAAATGAGTAGAGTCAGTTTCAAGCCGAAGAAGGGACGATCCTGCTTAATTTCCATCCAAAAGAGGATTTAAGAGTCAACATTAAAATCTGCAACAAACTTTATGTATTAATCCCAATTCCCTGAACTCTTTGTAGAAATGACCTTAAGTATTACATTCTTTTGGAATAACAATATTTATTAATATTTTATCTCTATTTGAATTCAATCAGTATTGTATTCTACAACGAACCTACTTCCAGACCTTACTGTGTTCAAATTTTGCTCTCATAGCCATTGTCGAATAGTTAATATCCCACTGGTGCAGAAAAGCTGTTTAGTACAAAATTGCCAGAGCGAATATCAATGTTGTGGCTACTACGATAGAAGTAATGGTAAGTCATCAGTTCCAAGCAATAGCCGTCTAGGTTTACACATTCGATTAATAACCCAATTGGATTGCTTGTTACAAGTGTACTGAGAAGTAGAAAAGTAGACATGTTGTTGCTCAACAACTATTCCCATGAGTTTCGCTGAGAATTATTGAACATTTGTGTTGACAAAATATTAACAAGACAGGAGTGTTTAACTGTAGAAACTTGTTACAATGCTGGCAAGTAGTGGTATCATGTTCGTGTCAACAAGAGAAGAGAAGAATACTTGCTTGATGCAAACAACAGACATAATGTGTTTGAAAGTACTAATTAAGCTGAGTTAGCACCACACAGTTCAAAACACCCAGAGGAGTTGCTGAAATAATTACTGATATGAAAACTTCACATACGAGATTATATGAATGATTACGCAAATGAAACTGCTTAAGCTGTATTTAGGAGCACCATACTAGCATGACTATACAAGACACATAATTTGTAGCCTTCATGAAAGTTACGATGTATGTAATAAAATTGAAAAATAGAATTATCATCTGAACTTCATGAATATTAAATTGCTGGAATCATGCATGGAAATGAACCAATTTCCATATTGAGAACTTACAAAAATCATGTGACTAATACAAGGAAACGTTCAAAAGTTCGAGCTGCTTACTTTCAATCTTGTAAGTTTATACAATTGGCTTCCCTAATTAGTTTTCTATAAATGATTCATTATGGAAGAGTTAGTATTCCCTATCTATAAAAGTGTCCAGAGTCCGTTCGAAGTAGAAGTCAGTGTCTAGCCTGGACTCTTGATTGGCTATACGAGTAAAGAATATAATCATTACCTGAAGGAACTAGTTTTTCTTTTTCTAGGAGTATCAATGTTAAATTTTTCATTGAATTAATTACCTACCAGGGATATTTGTATTGGCAATTCGTAGGTCACATAATTGCCTAGTTAGTCATTATTGTCATGCTATTAACTCAACTTGGAAATAGGTGTACACTGGAGCCTTACTCAGAATTGAAACCTACATATCGAAAACTAGTACTTTAGTTTAGACCAGAAGAAGCAGGCTCTGTATCTACATTAAAGGCTAAAAATGGCCATTTCTTAAGAATGCTACATCTATTTCGACTAATTTGGATATTTGAAAATATGATATGTAATTATCTTTTATATGGCGGACAGTTCTTGCAAGTGAGGCTCTCTAGTGCAGTTTGGCTGGAGTAGCCTTCATTTAGTAGTACCTATTAAGAAATGGAGTCGGTTATACCTTAGGGAGACAAAAATGATGTTTATTGCTTTATAGTGGTACTACCGAATTACTTCCTCAAGACAATTGTTTGTTTCACAAGTTTCGCTTAATCGTACATGTAGTACAAGAACATGCGTACATTGCCACCGTTCGCTAACTGTATCTTGCTTTCCAAGAGTGCATATTGATGAATTTGTAATACTGTATATATAAACTTTACTTCCTCTTTTGGAGCTATAGCTGTTTTCTGTTTTATAAATAAAAGGCTCGTTCATTGTTTGTTTTGCCTTATAATATCATCGATGTACAGAACCAGATCTTAGGACCCTGTCTTCGTCCAATCAGTCAGTAACTAGAAATGTTCCCCATTTCATTGGCTTGACGTAAACCAATACTTGAGGGCCAACTAGTCTTACTTACAAAATAGACCCTTTATTGACTCTGCCAATTCATTACCACAAAGTTGAAAGATAGTCAGCATCTCTTGAATCTTATAGCTGCAGCGAATGGCTTAGAATCTTGACTAATGCTCGCTAGTCAAGTCGTATGTATGCTATTTTGGTTGCGCCTCGGTTGGGCACGTAAGGGTTCTCTTATTTTCTCTGAATTTCTGATATTTGTCAAGCATCTGGAACAAAGGCTAAATCAGCATCATAAATTCAAAAATCGATTAATCGTAGACTGATAGTAGTAGGAAAGACACGAGGACAAGAAAACTTGAAAAGGTAGTGTAATATGATTCAATATTTTCAATATTTTGCCCTCTAAACGATCACTATGCCATGATAGAATACGAGGAGTGAGAATGCATCCAACTGCATAGAACGTATCTCGCAACAGAAAAAATGTCAAAATGTGCTTACGACATATTTCTTCTTGTGGATAATAGACAACGCAAATAATAAATTAATGAACTACTTATCCTTCCAAGACTAAACCATAATACAAATACTTACATGGATACGCCTTGACAGTTGCATTCAGGCGTGTTTGTGAGGGCTGACTAGATGATATGGACACTTTATCCATAGGGCAACCGTTTTGACTGAAGCTATGTCTGTGGCTACTCAAGAATACGATCAGGGTTTGATCTTTGGCAACGCCGAGCGGGAGTAGTGGCAAAGAGTTGTTATGGTAATGACAGTTACTCCTGCCACATAGTTCAAATTGATAAAGAGTCGAAATTGTGAAATTGATTGATCTACATCTATATCTTCAACTCAGGACAAGAAATGCATGCTTGGTGAGGAAATGACTTGCTTCCGAATATGACCTGAGGCTGGCATTATGAAACAAGAAACAAGATCTACAATAGCTGGAGATAATCACAAGAGATTGTGTAAAAATTTCCACTTAAATCTGGGTTGTAATATTGTGAAGAATCTACAAGGAGAGAAAATAAATTGTGGAATTGATCTACGGGCACAAACAAAAGGGTGCAGTTGTACATCATTAACTTTCTACTGTAGGTGCAGTTTTAGCTGCAGCTGTAACTAATGACGCCTCTAGCCTCCCATATTTGAGTCTGATTGTTTCATAAAAAACTCTCAATATTATCAATGTAGACTGCTTGCACCCGTTTCATTTCACATGGTTCAAGAACCAGTCTAACTTCATATATATATATATCAGTTAATTTCTTGCTTCAAATTAACTTTCCATGTGCTTGAGTCAGTCATCATCTAACCCATAAACAGCCAAGATGCTTCTTAGAAAATACACTCTTGCGGCATTCAGCTTTATATCTGCGGTGACGGCTGTCACAATCACAGAAGACACTATCGATCGTGGCGCTATCTCTCTTGGGCTTGGTGATACTACCATTGAAGACGGGGTTTATTGGTCTATCATTGATAATGTCATTACAGCCTTTGCAGGAGATGTTGATGTGGGTACAGGTTCCGGATTGTACATTACAGGTCTCAATCCCTTGCTTGCCTTACAAGTAACTCTTTTGCTGGGGTCTCTTACTAATGACGGGATCATTTCCTTCAATGCTGTTCAATCTTTGCTTGCTCCAACATACAATCTTGTGGGCATCTCATTTACCAACAACGGTGAGATGTATTTAGGTGCCGATGGTTCTGTTGGTATACCCAATATCCTGATTACCACCCCAGTTTGGAACAATAACGGTTTGTTGGTCTTTTACCAAAATGCTAGAACAACGGGTCCTGTCAATTTGGGTACAATTGGTCTTACTATTAACAACAACGGACAAATTTGCTTTTACAATGAATTGTATACCCAGACAACAAACATTGCAGGTACTGGTTGTATGACTTTAAATGATGATTCCAGTATATTTTTCTCAAATACCCTTTTGAATATCGATAGCAACCAGGTCTTTTATTTGGCAGACTCTGCCTCCTCGATCAGAGCTACTGCAATAAGTGCCCCCAAGACCTACAATGTTGCTGGGTTCGGTAATGGTAACAAGATTGGTTTAGATATTCCGCTTGTTAACATTCCCCCTTTGCTCAATGCATACTCATATGATACCACCACTGGTATTTTAACACTTCGTGGTGCTGGATTGTTATCAATGAATTTCAACATTGGTTTGGGTTATGACCCATCTCTTTTCTCCATTGTAACCGATGACAACGTTGGTTTGCTTTCAGTTCCTTTCGGTGCTCTTACCTATTCTGGTCCTCCTCCAAACTCAATACCATCGGTATGTCAACCATGTAAGCTACTTCCACCTGCACCGGGCACCAGTGCTACTGAATTCACTACAACTGCAACTTCCACCAACTCTGCTGGGTTTACTTGTACTGAGGTTGATGATATCATCATTTCCACTGACACCAGTTACTCCTGGTTTACCAGTACTTCCACAATTACTGCAGGATGTGCTTCCAACCCTATAACCACTGTTACTTCTTTTTGGACTGGTACTGAGACAACTACTGTGACTTTAACAGACACCCAAGGTGGTACTGACACCGTCATCGTCGAAGTTCCATCCAACGACCAAACCACCATAACATCTACATGGACTGGTACTGAGACAACTACTGTGACTTTAACAGACACCCAAGGTGGTACTGACACCGTCATCGTCGAAGTTCCATCCAACGACCAAACCACCATAACATCTACATGGACTGGTACTGAGACAACTACTGTGACTTTAACAGACACCCAAGGTGGTACTGACACCGTCATCGTCGAAGTTCCATCCAACGACCAAACCACCATAACATCTACATGGACTGGTACTGAGACAACTACTGTGACTTTAACAGACACCCAAGGTGGTACTGACACCGTCATCGTCGAAGTTCCAACCAGCTACCTATCTTCTGAAAGTTCTTCGTCTACTGATAGTTTCTCATCTAGTGAGACTTCATCGACTGAAAGCTCATCTTCTGATAGTTCCTCATCTAGTGAGACTTCATCGACTGAAAGCTCATCTTCTGATAGTTCCTCATCTAGTGAGACTTCATCGACTGAAAGCTCATCTTCTGATAGTTCCTCATCTAGTGAGACTTCATCGACTGAAAGCTCATCTTCTGAAACATCCGAGACCGAGACTTCTTCTGAGAACGAATTCACTGAGTACACCACCACTTTCACCACCACTAATTCCGATGGATCTGTTTCCACTGACACAGGTGATGTGATTGTATCTACTGACTCAAATGGTTCGTGGTACACAACGACTTCTATAATTAGTGGATCATCTACCGGTCCTGAGTTCACTGAGTACACCACCACTTTCACCACCACTAATTCCGATGGATCTGTTTCCACTGACACAGGTGATGTGATTGTATCTACTGACTCAAATGGTTCGTGGTACACAACGACTTCTATAATTAGTGGATCATCTACCGGTCCTGAGTTCACTGAGTACACCACCACTTTCACCACCACTAATTCCGATGGATCTGTTTCCACTGACACAGGTGATGTGATTGTATCTACTGACTCAAATGGTTCGTGGTACACAACGACTTCTATAATTAGTGGATCATCTACCGGTCCTGAGTTCACTGAGTACACCACCACTTTCACCACCACTAATTCCGATGGATCTGTTTCCACTGACACAGGTGATGTGATTGTATCTACTGACTCAAACGGTTCGTGGTACACAACGACTTCTATAATTAGTAAGTCGACAGCTGGTCCTGGATTTAGTTCATACTGGAATTCCACGGAATCTTCGATAGATTCTGGTGTGGCAACTGGAACAGAAGTTAATACTTACAGCTCTGTGTTGACTGTTATTCAAACTACCTGCCATATCGGCTCATCTTGTACAGAGATCACACAATCAGCAAGCGGAGTGCCTGACTCAACTAGTACTGCCAATGCTAGTCTGATGTCTGGCTCCAGCTCCGGCTCTGATTCAGGCTCCGGCTCTGATTCAGGCTCCGGCTTTAATTCTGGGTCCGGCTCTAGTTCTGGGTCCGGCTCTAGTTCTGGGTCCGGCTCTAATTCTGGGTCCGGCCCTAATTCTGGGTCCGATTCTGGTTCTGGGTCCGGCTCTAATTCTGGGTCCGATTCTGGTTCTGGCTCAAGCTCAGATTCTGGTCCTGGTTCAGGCCCCGGGTCGGAATCTTCGTCTACACCAGAGCAAGTTGATAATGGTAGCTCCTCCAACTCTAATGCGGGAGCTTCAACTTCCACTTCATCAGTGGTTGCTCCTTATGAAGGTTCTGCTGATAGACCTTTGGCAAGAATTTCACAAATTTCTGTCGTGGTTGTAAGTTTCATTGCAATTTTGATGTTCTAGATAATCAAAATAATTTCTATTTCACTTCGATTTTCATTGCTTCTTCGCTATATGTTTTCGTAAAGCTGACTACTAATGTTAATTTTGCATAATTCCCTTTACTTTTTCCCTTTCACGTTAAAATTTGATTCCCCAATTTTCTTATAGAAGTTTCAATGACATTTGTTGTTGTGCTAGGACCATCATATATTTACGTATGAGCTAGTTTAATATATTGATAAATATTACCAATAAAATTGTACAAGGTCTCTTCGTTAGGAGTAGTAGGTGTCAATCTTGAGCACTGTAAATGATAGGGCAAAATTAAGTTTAGAGTAGATACATATTGAATGTATGACCAAACACAAGAACATGCATCCAATAGAATTTATTTGTTGACCTTTTAGATCTACAGTACTGAAATTAGAATAACCTTCTTTATTTCGAGACAGATGACGGTTAAATGTACTATACCAGATTAATAATCGCTTAGAAGAGAAAACATCATAAGATTGAACTGCAATAGCTACTGATTATCAGTATTCTATGAAATTTCGATATCGCAGAAGATTCCATTCAAATAAAAGTATCAAAGCGTAATATATTGCATCACCGTTATATAAAAAACACTCTACCTGAGAGTGCCGCACTCTTTACCAACGCCCATAACTCTACCAGAAAGCTCAATACATCCATCTGAAATTAGGATTTCCTGGACCTTCACCAAGTTCTGAAGTTGAAATATCCTTATAACTCAAATTGACATTCTGAAGCTTATTTCTTCGTTTATTATCGAAGACCATGAAGGTCAGAATTGACATCACCATTATAATCGCCAAACCTCCAAATCCTGCCGTGATACCCAAAGCGGGGATATACTTCGGAGCATCTTTGGGTCTGAATATATTCGTGGAAATTAGTCCAGCTGCGTTTGCTAAAGGAACTCCCACTGCCGTAACAACCACTCTGCGATTTTCATTTGGGGTGTTGTTATTATACCAGGTGGATGTAAGAACAGACGAAGCAGAAGCACCAGCGGTCATCAAGAAGCAACTAAAATATGCAACTCCGATATGATTTTGGGTATCAATAGCACCAAATACTACAAATCCAATCAATGTAGTTGCGATTGCTATACCAACGAATACAGATCTTACTTTCACATAATCTGATCCAAAAGCAAAGATTAATAGAAACACTGCTCCAGAAACATTGGGAGCCACGGTATAAAGATTGGTTTCAACTGAAGATTTCCCCAAGCTTTGAATAATCTGAGGAAACCAATTGTTTATACTATTGAGTGGAACTCCAATTGCAATCTCTTGAATCATCCAAGCAATATATATAGGATGTTTGAAAACCTTGATAGCGTCATTCAAAGATGTTTTTTGTCCACCTGATGCAGATGAGTCAGTTTGAACTCTAAACCTAGCATATTCCTTCTCCTCTTCGGTGAAAAAGCTAGCAGATTCCACCGAATGCGGAAGAAGGAAGTATGCTACACAGGCGAAAGTAACTGTACAGCATCCCTCAATGAGCAACAAGATTTGCCAGCCATGGAGGCGAGGATCATTAATCTGAAAAACACCATAGGAAAGTAAGCCAGAAAATGCATTTGCAATATTTGCAGCTGAATAAAAAATTGAAAGTCTTCGAGCCAACTCGCCCCTTCTATAGAAAGTGGTGAGATAGTAAATTATACCAGGAAAAAATGCAGACTCTGCCATCCCCAAAAACCATCTAGCAGCCATTAATCCAGAAAAATTGAAAACAGATACAATAAGTAAAGTTATGGAGCCGAAAGTAAACATAAGAAAAGGAATCACTCTTGCTGCATTATACTTCTTGATAACCAATGAGATCGGGAACGCAAACAAAACAAATGGAATATAGAAAATCGACAACATTAAGTTCCAACGATCACCACTAATTCCAATGTCAATATCAAGGCCATCAGTTTTGGCGTTACTTATATTCCCCTTGTCTAGAGCATTGAAAAGGTACATCGCAGCAGTAAGTGGCAAGATTCTAAAATCTAACTTTCGGCAAATTCTTCTTTCAAGCTTATGGTCAACAGAGCCAGGAGAGAGGACAATGATATCGCCATTTGGTGAGATGATTTGGTTAAGTCCGAATGCATTGCTATCCAAGCTAGACCGAGAAGAGTTATTCGCAATATCGACTGCAGTTGTTTTTTCGGCCATCATTCTTATCTCGAAGTTTTTAAAATCAATTGAAACCAACCACTTTTAAACAAATAATTGCATTCTGAACTTAGAGACCACAATGACTATTTATATTGACCAGTTGGTATAAGGGTCATCTATTCGTATGATATGTAGACTTGCAACTCTTATCTCAAAATTTTCCACAACCAAGCTAGAGATGGCAAATAATTCCGACAGATGGGGGCGCCATAATCGCGATGGGGGCTCACACTGTGGGGTGGAAGTCCCCCATTTCTAATCCGTACCAACGATTTATATAAGGCTATGCATTTCTATGCTCCCACATAAGCAAGGGTCATTTCGTTCACTCGAAGATTAAACACGAAATGCCCGCAGAGAGATTGGAATGGTCAGCAATTGATGGGGCCGAACACCCAGTCTTGTCACCAGCTTGGATTAGTAACGGTCACGTCTTCACATCAGGAATAGTTGGACAGAACTACACGACGGGTGAAATTCCAGACTCACTCGAAGAACAAACCGAACTTGCTATTGCTAATGTGAAGAAAGTGTTGGAGGCTGCTGGTTCGTCGTTGGACAAAGTGTTCAAGGTGCTTATGTTCATTTCGCACCTGGACTATTCTACTACTATGAACAAAATATATGGAAAGCACTTTCTTCAGAAACCATCAAGAAGCTGTGTAATTGCTGCATTTATGGACGCAAGGATCAAGGTCGAACTAGAAGTTATCGCAATAAAGGATTGAAATAATAATAGTTTATTTGTATAGTAAATAATATGTTATTTTCAAATTTGAAATGTCAACTTTTAGTACAGTCGTTTCATTTTCTATTCAAACTAGCGACCAGAATTGGTTCATACTAAATCCCCTAAATATGACCATAATAGCCGTCTGAAACTGTTCATAAAATTCCCTAAAAAATGTTCATGTTTTGACTAACCAACTCCAGTCCATACTACGAATAATTCTCATAAAATGGTATGAACCCAATTCCGGTCCCTAGTTTGAATAAAAAATGAAATCACTGTATCAGTATGACGGAGCATTACATAATCTGATTCCAAAATTTTTCAACATTCTTTTCTTGTTATACACCTTCCTTCTGAGTGGCCCATGTCACCCACTGAACCGGCTAAGAGAAAACGAAAGCGAATCATTGGGGCATTCAAATGTCCTGCTGTAAATTGTGGCAAGGTATTCTCACGAGCCGACCACCTAGGTAGACATCAAAGGAGTCATAATCCTGGATCTCGGTATGCATGTCCTTATCCTAATTGTGGACAAACTTTCACCAGACATGATGTTAAAGAGAAGCACTTCAAAAGGCACACTATCAGAATAGAAAAATCACAACGCGACGAAGTCAGCATGAATAATTCACATACTGAGAATCCGAATTCCAACAACTACGATCCTTCCCAGATTTTGCTGGCAAAACTTGGAGACAGCGTAGTCTCAGAATCTCCTGCCAATGTACAGAAATTGGCCAACGAAGTTATTTCAGAACAAGCAAAGGAGTTGACGGAAAGCAATACGTTGTCTCCGACCGATCTAATCGAATGGTTGTTTCACGATGAACTAAACGTAGACAGTTCGAATTCTGGTACCAATCTACCAGGGCACTCGACCGATCTCCCCAGTGGATTTTCTCCTGTGTCTTTGATAGAAACTATGTTCGCAGTTCTGCCGAACTTTCCAAATTCTAACTATAGAATTGCAGTCAATGAGAATATCAGATCCAATTTGATATCCTTCATTCCCTCCTTAGAAGCCAACTCCGACTTTGGTTGTCTACAAATTGAGGAGTGCTTGCTGAATTATTGGCTTTTGTACCACCCACAATATCCTATCTTGCACCGACCGTCCTTCTTGAATTCTGAAGCGCCGCCTTTGCTATTGTTGGCGATGGTAATGCTTGGAAGTAACTTTGTACCTTGTGCCAATAGTGCAGAGTCTCTATTGAGAGACCCCAAAGCTTTGGCAGATCAAATTGCGGAGCCGTTGAGATGGCTCATTTTTGCCAATATTGACTGCAGACCACCGGCAAAAGTTTGGGTTGTTCAAAGTTTGCTTCTTCTTGAGACATACGAAATAACAAGCTCCAGTCGATTTCTTCATGAGAGAGCATACTTGCATCATGGTTCCAAGATACAATTATTAAGAAGATCGCCAATTTTAGGTGGAGATCCATTGAAAAGTGAAAACCACGATGGTGCATATCTGCCTCCTAATCAAGTTTGGAAGACTTGGATCGAAGTAGAATCGATGAAAAGGGCAACTCTTATGGCATTTTATTTGGACACTATTCATGCAACTGTGTATGGGCACCTGATAATTCTATATGCGCACCAACTCAAACTTTCCTTGCCTTGCGAAGATGATTTGTGGGAATTTGATAATACCAACAAGTCAGAAACCTTGTCATTTGAAAGGACTCCAAAATTCCTTGCTGCAATGAATAAATTGCTTCATAGACAGAAGGTTGTCACGAGCTCATTTGGAAAGAAGGTCCTCTTGGCAGGACTATTGACGATCATGTTCCAAATGCAGCAGAAAGATTTACAACTTTCATTTCTCGAATGGGATTCTATGAAAGACTCATGGAATCAAACAATATCTTTAGCAATTGACGTATGGAGAGCAGATATTTGTACAGAGGGAGGATGCTGCGATACTGAGAACTCTCTTTGGTTCCCAATTGAACTGAAGAAGAAATTACCACCGATGTTACGAATTGACGACACTCGCTGTAAATTTGGATTATATCATATCGCACAAATTTACATGAGGATATCCCACTACGATTACATTATATATGCTGGTGCTCCTAGTAGGATGAATGTTAAAGCAGGAAAAGCTGAATACGAGATAGTAGCAAAGCGAGTAATGGAATGGTCACATAGCCTTAATGGACGTATAAGTGCAATACATGCCTATTGGTTCTTGTGTGAAATGATTCTTTCCCCGGACAATGAAGATATCACCTACACTTATGATCCAAACACAGATCCCTTCATGCATAGAAAGAACATAATTGCAAGTGCTGTCTTGGTTCTCTTTGCTTATAATTATTCTCTTCATGGCCCGGAAAATGTGATATATGACCAACTAATTGCTACCAATGAATATTATCCTGACAAAGAAGATGGATATTCTTACTTGAGGCGAATTCGCAGGTGTCTATCAAGAGGACCAGGTGGTCCCTTTCATAGGATCAGTTATGGAAGAACTAGTGCTCAATTCCATGAAACAATCAAGCTTCATTCTGAAACATTGCGATCCATTGATAACAAGCATCACATTGCTGGTTTGCTCAAGCTCTTTTACAGAAGTTATAAGGGTTGCAACTGGGAAATTGGTCGCGAATACTCAAAACTATTTCGCAACTGTATTAAGAGATGTTTAGGTCGTACGAGTGTAGTTTGTGACGATATGTATGTTAATTAAATCAGATATTAATAGAATACTGTTCTAAGCGCATCAGTTGTATCTTTAATGAGATCTCTACCTTTCTGCAACACAGCGTCCATGGCCATGACTGGATGAGGGACACCGGCATAAATTTTAATGTCAGACTTGACTCCATTCCTGACCAATTTTTCATGATATTCGACAGCTTCAGATCTCAAAACGTCACATTCTGCGGCCGCAATAAAACATGGTGGCACCTTCTTGAAGCTTTCATCAGAGTAGAATAATGGAGAAGACTCTGGTTTCACGATATCTTCTTCAATTGGCAAGTATAGATATCTGTACCAGATCATCTTTTCTGCTGGTAATTGAGGAGTCAACTGAAACTGCTTCCATGACTCCTTGGTTTCAGGAGTAGCAGTATTATCAGTAACAGGAACCACCAAGACTTGAAACAAAATAGGAGGCAACAGCTCTGAAAATGTTGAACTGGCATATTTGTGAGTAACCACTGCTGTTAGATTGCCTCCAGCAGATGATCCACCAATGGCAATCTTCTTATTGTTGACTCCCAAATCAATAGGAGATGATTGGAAACCGTACAACACCGATTCAAAAGCATCATGAACTGCTGCTGGAAAAGGGTCCTCTGGGGCCAATCTATAGTCTACAGACATCACTACACACTTCGACAATGATGCAACTTTAGTACAGAAAGAATTCTCTGTATCAATGTTTCCCAACACCCATCCACCTCCGTGGAACCAAATGAATAAGGGCCAACCCTCAGCAGGCCGATCATATTCCGGAACAAACACTCTGGCTGGAATCGAAATGGAACCTTCTGTGTGTTTTCTAGCAATCAGAATATCAAAAGTTTTGGCCATCTTAAGCAAAGGACTCTGACCCGGCATTATGTTCCCACCTTTTCTGATCACTGTCAATGGAATTCTATGAGTGTAGAGAAAGCTTGAAGCTTCCTTCATATTTTTGTCGAAGAAGGAGACATATTCTTCATCAAATTTATCCTTAATATCTTCATTCAAATCATATGGTGTGTCTGGTACTCCTCCAGTGAAGGAGTAATCGGCTTGAAGTTCGTATAATTTTGACTTCGTCATTTCGAGCTAGCAAAAGTGTAATTGAGATTTTGGTGATATGAGTGGAGTAATGAACCAGAAAACACATAAATGGTAGAATTCTGTATTTATAATGGAATTATTCAAGCTTGAACTACTCATTGGTGGTGAGTTTGTGTGCATAAGTGGACGGAAATTGAATCTGTTGAATAACGAAAAATGCCTAATGCGGCACCTTTTTCCTTATCAAATCTAGCATCTCGCTGGTGGGGGCCAATCGTTATCTACAGCATTTCGCTCCATCTACAGATGGGGGGCATTTTTGAAAAATGTCTATTCCAATCGTATATAATAATCATAAATGCAGTACTATTGAATCAAACTTTCATGATTGAGATTACAGTCTAGCAGTCTGAAAATGTCATATCCTGCTCAATTCATAGCAAAGCCAAACAAGGAAGCTTTACTAGCTGCTTTCAAGGGGAAGCTGATATCCAGCTTACCTACCCCTTCTTTTCTCATCAATGAAGATATATTTACCAAAAATTGCAATAAGATGCTTCAGAATTCTTCGCACTTGAGAGCCGATTTTCGAGCTCATGTCAAAACCCACAAGACAGCAGAAGGAACTCGTTTGCAATTGGGAGAAAAGTCACCGATCAAGACCGACAAAGTTGTGGTCTCCACGTTGGTGGAAGCTTGGAGTCTAATGCCACTTGTGGAGGAGGGCTTGATTAACGATATTTTGTTTAGTTTGCCTGTTGTGAAGTCTAGGATCTCTGAATTGGCAGACTTAGCAATCAAAGTTCCAAACTTACGATTGATGCTTGATGGAACCGATCAGTTGGATTTGCTTGCAGACTTTTCCAGAGAATTTTCCATAAAAGCGAAATGGTCTGTATTCGTTAAGATCAATATGGGAACCGACAGAGCTGGCTTAGTTAATGAATCCACCTCTTTAGAGAATACTTTGCAAAAACTCTTAAAGGACGATAAAATTAGCAAATTTGTGGACTTATACGGATTCTACTGTCATGCTGGTCATTCGTATAGTGCGGATTCTCCTCTGTCAGCTAAAAATTTCTTAGTTCAAGAGATTATCCACGCCAATCAGGCTGCAAAAACTGCACTCCAAATACAGCCAGGCTTGAAACTTCAAATTTCTGTCGGTGCAACGCCTACGGCCCATTCTTCGGAACACTTGAATACAGATGAATTGATAGCAGCCATTGGAGATGAACTTTCTGGACAATTGGAATTACATGCTGGTTGCTATCCATGTTGTGACTTGCAACAAGTTTCTACTGGTTGTGTTACACTTGCAGAGGTGTCCATTTCCTTATTGGCCGAGGTTGTCTCAATTTACTCTGACAGAGGTTCTAAAGCTCCAGGGGAACAACTTGTTAATGCTGGAGTTCTAGCCCTATGTCGAGAATTTGGACCTTTACCAGGCCATGGTAGAGTTGTTGATCCTCCAGGGTTTGAAAATTGGATTGTTGGTAGATTGAGTCAAGAACATGGGATCTTAGTTCCACTTGATGAAAACCAAGTTAATGACTTTATTCCTTTGGGAACCAAAGTAAAGATTGTCCCACAACATTCTTGCATCACAGCAGCAGCTCATCCTTGGTACTATATAGTAGACTCTAGTGATATTGTTGTAGACATTTGGATACCAGCTAGAGGTTGGTAGACTATACTATTCAATCAAATTTACCAGTAAATTTTGAGAACAATTCATATTTAGTAATCTGGGATTTCATATTTTGTTTATAATACAATTGGTACAATATACAATCGAGAAGATGGTATTTCTATTAAACATTTAAAGAGACTTTTCTATCTTATCAAGAGTATTCAAGTCAGCTTGGTACTTGGAGTAAGCATTCAAGTCGACTTCTTTGCTGAGAGGGGGTCTTCCTGTAAAGCTTTCTCCAAAGCCATAGAACTGTTTGAGTGCATGTTTGACCCCAACGACATTCAATTCCATAATCATCATGTCAGCCTTAGTAACCAAATATTGAAGTTCGCTTGATTCCTTTAAATTTCCCTCTTTGAATAGAGTTAGAAGCTTGACCATAACCTTGGGGAATAAGGCCGACATTCCATCAATAGCTCCGTAAATTCCTACTGACATTGCTGGAATCAATACTTGACCAAGCCCTGTAAAAGGTCTAAAATTATTAGTTTGGCAAAGTTCTGAATCCCTACCTAGCATGGTATACAAATCCAAATTGAAATGAGTCAACTTGACCGCAACTATTTTCTCATGTGCTGAGAGCTTTTTGAAACTTTCGAGAGTAATTGTGACATTGTTTGAAGTCCCAGGATAATTGTAAATCACAATTGGCAAGGAGGACTTGTCAGCAACTTTAAGAAAATAGTCCACGATTCCTTCTTGGCTAATCAATCCTGGACCAAAGTAACCAGGAACAAGAAGGATCATGAAATCGGCTCCGGCATCTCTTGCTGAATCGATTTCTTCAATTGCTTCTTCAATATTACCAATTGGGGGTGCGCCAGCAATAATTTTAAAATTTTCATCTGGAATAGCCATTCTTAAAGAAGAAACGAGGGCCAGTCTCTCTTGTCTACTGAGGTGTGGAGTTTCCCCCATTGAGCCAGCAACGACGAGACCAGATATTCCTCGATCATACAAGAACTTTGCATGTTTTACTTGGGACTCAAGGTCCAAAGTGTAGTCAGCATCATTTTTGAAAAAGGTAGTAATTGGGGTGTAAATTCCCTCAGGGAGCACGGAGGCAGGAAGAATAGTCATTTTTTTGATAAATAATAAGCAGATAAGAGTTTTATCAAAATTGGAAAGCTGTCAAAGTATATATAGCTATTAGTAGGTGCTTTTGCATTTTTGCAATCAAAAGTGCGGCCCCCATCTGACGCAACCCCCACTATCCCCCATCTAGCTGATTGTTCCTCCCGCAAAGTAACTACTGCACATTTTAATCGAACCCCACTTGAACTTATTGAATGAAGTCTACTTTAGTAACTCGTTAATCGATGCACTCTCCTCTCAAGATCTTAAAAAGTGACATGTAGTACTGCCATTATAACTCCTAATATTAGAGAAGCGACTGCAAAGAAAGAAGAAGCGCATATCCAAGTTGTCAACATTTGGTTCGATAAAGTGTTTTTGGTGGGTGGGGGTCTGCTGTCCTTCAATGCATGTTGGCTAAGTCTATTGTGCTGTACTCATAGATGTCCCTAGTTGCATGAAATGATTGCTGAAAGGATATGGATACGTATCTATAAAAGATAAGTAGTAGATACATAATACAACTCTCTGCCCAATCGCGTCTTTCCTCTCATTTGCCATGTGCATTCAATGATTTTTATTCTATACTCGATTCTAAATACAACACAATCTTACATCACTCAGAGCTCTTAAACAAGCCCATTATAACTCAATGACGGATCTAAAGATAAACACTGAAGTCCACGGTCCAGACTTTCAAGACACCATCTAAACCGACTGTAGCAAACTGACCCTTATTTCCGTCGTAGTTTAACCATTCCACACCTGAAATACCAATCTGGTGCGCCAATGGAAACTTTAACACCTTAGAAGGCTTTTTCACGGAGTATAAAAACAACCCGGTGTCCAACCCACCACTAATGATGAATTGGGAATCTGAAGTCCATTTGGCATCATTTACCTTACTAGAATGGAATGCCCAACGTGTAGTTACGACAGAGGCACTTTTTGTATCATATAATGTATACTTTCCTGTTAAGTCTGCAACTGCCACAAACTTTCCATCAGGAGAAATACGTATAAGGCTTGGAGGAGAACGGAGTGGGGGAAATTTCAAATTTGATTTGATAATATTCTCTCCGCCTATAGAAAGAACTTCAACTGAATTGGTCTTTAAGTTTGTAACTAGTAACAAGTCCTCGTTTGCAGCAAACCCTGTAGCATCAAATCCCAAGTCGTACTCAATTTTTTTTTCCAATTCTTCACTATAAATCTCCACAGATGACTCGAACAACACTACGATCTTCTTCGGAAGTAAACCTATTTGCTTGGGTTGTCCCCTCAAAGAGACAGATTTGGCTAATTTGTCCTCCCTCCAAAGGTTCAACTTATCATCCCAGCCTGTACTGACAACAAATGAGTCTTCTGTTAATATTCCTACTACATTATTTGAATGTCCTCCAAGTCTGTCAGGGACGGTCTTGATTTTCTCAGATTCGATAGTCCATTTTAGAATGGGTCCTTCAGAAGCTCCAGTATACAAAGCTTGACCGTTAAAGGAAACCGAAGTCAAAGGCGACTTTTGGCCAGGAATGACAGAAAAAGGTTTAGATTCACCTTCCTTGAAGTAGTTTAGATTTCCGTTAAGCGATAGTGAAATAATGTAAGCCTTTGTAACTACAACACCAACTTGCTGATTGTCTATAGAGTTAGACGAAGCAAAGTTATACTTAGCTGTAGATTCCAATGAGTCTATGTTCCATTGCTTAATGGAGTTATCAGCCGAGGCAGTGACAAATTTCAGTGAGTCTTTGAACCACGAGATCGAGTAGATACCACCTTCGTGAGCATTTTCCAACTTCTTGATGTATTCACCAGACTTCCCATCATATACCACAATGGCTCTATCGGAACCTACACTTACGAGCCACTTTCCATCAGGCGAGAACTTGACAGCTTTGATAGAATTGGAATGGTGGCCACGGATACTCTTGTCGAATTTGAAAGGTGGGCCATTATAGAATACCAACGCCTTATCTTCACCAACTGTTGCAGCTCTGTAGGGTCTCTGAGGCTTAATGTCAACAGCATTGACAGTGGCCGAATGGCCCTGGATCTCACCGATTGAATTACCGGAATCCCATGAGAAACAGTGACCATATTTATCCTTTCCCTGTCCAACGGCAATAACTCGTGTACTGTCGGAATCCCAAGCTATTGACTTGATAGGGCCCGAAAGAACCTGGAATTCACTCTTGATGCTTGGTTGTTCAAAGCTGATTGTGTTGCTATCTTCGCCGATAACAGACGAGTCCCAGATCTTCAAAGCTCCAGACTCATCAGCAGATGCGACGTAGTTACCAGAAGGTGCAAATGTGGCAGCCGTTGTAGTGTGGATATGTTTAGAGAATTGCTTGGGCTTCAAAGCTGATTCTGGATTCACACTTCTGATGAACACTGACTTACCCGTTGGGTAGGCAATACGATCGTTGACCTCATCGTAGGAAATATGAACTGATTGGGCTCTAGTTGTGGATGGATTGGGCGGGTGGATTGCAAGTGGTGCGATTGACATGGCGAAGATTGAGTGGAGAAAAGAGCAAAAGCCGTAAGTTAGAGAGACATTCATGCAAAATAGTAGGCTGTCAATGTAGGAGTTTTGTCACGTGACTTGAAAGTTTCGGCGATATGAAGTTCAGACGCGAGCTATTCATAATTTTTGACATAAGCTAGTTGAACATAGGTAAAATGATGCATTTAAGATACTTGAGTACTCCTATAGGCTAGACTATATGCATAGTTTGAGACCAATTTCAAGTATATAATTCTATTTCCTCCTTCACCGTTTGCTCGAGCATCACACAAATATGTAACAAAATTGTCGCTTTCAAACTATCTAAATCGAGAAGTAGCTTTGATTAGGAGGAACTTTACTAGTCCCGTACACTTCACTTTTTGTGCGATTCACGTGACCAAAAAAAAAGAACGGATACAATTGGACTCTTCAAAATCTGGTCTGTTGAAACGATTGCTTTTCCTAAGTTTTCTTTCACTTGCAGCATGTTGAGAATTGGTTCGAGTTCAGTGACTCGTATAACCGTGAGAGCACCTTCTAGAGCCATTGCGGTGCGTCCTCTTTCGGCCTCCGTAAGAGCGTGGAGTTCTTCTGTATCTGAGACCGGAAAACGCTCGCTGGGCCAAGAACAGAAACACGGGAACTATCAAAACCACCAACAATCGTCTTTTGCGGGTATTGTTATCAAGCTGACTCTTTTTGCCACTGTTGTCTATGGAGCTACCATGTTTATAGCCACCAAGAATGACAAGGTCATGGACTTTGTCATTGACCAGCAGATTCCATACTATGAAGAAACCATCGACTTGATTGAAAACGGTTCCTACGACGACTTGGTTCTGGCAATTAAGGCCAAGATATCTTCCATTAGATTGCCATCCAAGGATGAAATCACCGAATTGTCACACAAAATCGAACACACTTCAGAAGATTTGTTGAAAGAAACGAAGAGAAAGTTGGAATCGGCTAGGGCTGAGTTCGGTTCTCATTCTACCGTTGGCTCCGGTGCTTCGGCTTCATTACCAGCTAATCAGTTGCAAAAGCATCCCGAAATTGAGCACGTCAAGAAGGAAGTCGAGCATTTGCCAGCTATCAAATTAAATGAAAATGTTGTTCTGTATGTTGATGCCTCAGTGAAGGCTACTATCGATTCGTTCAATGACTTGATCAACTCAATTGATGTCAGCAAAGTCACACCTACTGATGAGGGACTTATCAAGACAATTAACGAGAAGGTCTCTGAGTTAGCCTCGAAAGTTGGTGCTCTCTCCAGGAAGTTTGACGACGAATTGCAGAGCAAGCTTAAGGTATCGCAAACGGAATTATTATCTTCCTATACCAAGAAGGAGTTGGAACTCACTGAAAACTTGTTGCACCAATTCAACCGCGAGAGGGCCCAATTGGAATCCAAGTTGAACGAGAGATTAAAGCAGGAAATCACCGCCACCAAAGAAACCATTTCGCAGGCTGCTGTCAACGCTGTTTCAATGGTGAGAATCGAACAAACTAAAAACTTTCAAAAGCTCGTTTCTGACAAGATCAACGAAGAAAGAAACGGAAAATTGGCAAATTTGGAAAAACTCAACTCCAGATTGGAAAGTTTGGAACAGTTTGCAGAAAGCTTGGAATCGCAGGTCGTAGCTACCCAACAAAAATCTGTTATCCAGAAATCGTTGTCTTCATTGAAAGCCGTGTTGTTCGTATCTAATCCAGAAGAAAAGCCTCAGCTGATTAAGCCATACGTGGATGATTTATTTGAATCGTCTCCGGACGACGAAGTTATCCAATTGGCATTGGGTGAATTAGGTCCATTGTTGTCCAAAGAATCGACTCAGTCCATCTTGACAACTTCACAGTTGTTGACCAGATGGGAGCAATTAGTCCCAGAATTGAGATCAGCTTCGTTGTTGCCTCCTAATGCTGGTTTATTGGGACATTTAGCCTCGATCGTGTTTTCCAAGTTCTTGGTTTCTGTTAAGGGTGATAAACCAGATGGAAAGGACATCGAATCAGTCATTGGGAGAGTTGAAGCTAGTTTGGTCAGAGATCAATTGGACGTGGCAGTTGAGGAAGTAGCCAACTTAAAGGGTTGGACTAGAAAGTTGGCCAACGACTGGGTCATTGAAGGAAGAAAGAGATTGGAAGCCGAATACCTCGTGGAGCTCATCGACGCGGAAACTAGAATCTTGTAAACATATATTATTCATAATAAAGCACAAGTTCCATTAGACTGAATGTAGCCAGAGAAAAGACTGTAGAGATTCAACAGAGAAATCAGACAGGGAATGTTATAGTACAGGTCACGTGATTTTCATGTAGAAAAAGCTCGTTTTCATTCAATCTATATTAGACAAAATATAGTCAACAGTAACAGTTTACCTACCGCTAACTTATAAATACAAACTGTTACTATGTCCTCAACAGCTAACAGCGCTTCTGTGTATGGTGGGGACGAGATCAACGCCATAGTGCTAGATCCAGGATCGTACCACACGCGTATTGGGTATGCTGGAGATGATTTCCCTAAGGTTATAACTACTTCCTACTATGCTTCTGCGTCGAATGAGCGATTGGAAGCTGAGAAAGAAGACTCCAGAATTGGCAATAAGTCAACCAAGAGGATCTTTGGAGATGCCATCGATGTTCCTCGGTCGAATTACAACGTTCATCCCATACTAAAAGACTCAGTAATTATTGACTGGGATGCTGCTTTGGACCAATACCACCATTTCTTCAAAAATGTAATGAATGTCACATATGAAGAGCAGCCAGTGTTGATCACAGAGCCCGTATGGGCAGAGCCAAAGTACCGTCAGAGTTTAGTGGAGAATTTCTTTGAATACTACGATTTCCCAGCATTATATTTGGCCAAGGCTCCATCATGTGTCTCTTTCCAGCAGGGTAGACCGAACTGTTTGGTAGTTGATATTGGCCATGACTCTGTGAGTGTGACCCCTGTCATTGACGGGATATGTATGATGAAGAATACCATGCGAACTCATTATGCTGGTCAGTTTTTGGCAGATCAAGTCCAAGACCATCTAGTCAAGTACAAAGATTTATCTATAGAGGGTACTTACAAAATCAAGTCAAAGACACCTACAGTATACCCTGAAAATGCAGAATTCACCACAAGAATGCTTCCCGATGAAATTACGGCGTCATATGATGAGTACCAAAAGCTGAAAATCTGGCACGAGTTCAGAGAAACTATGCTAGAGATCCCAGAGCGCAAACTAGCCAACAACAACATGCAACAGCTGGCCACCATGAAGGAGTTCTACACTCTGGACGCCAATACCAGATTGTTTGAATTCCCTACTGGACAGTCGTTACTGTTGAACTATGATAGGTTTGTGTTTGCGGATTCGATCTTTGATCCTACTATTTATAAATTTGCCAACCAAGAGTTGAGCAGCAAGTATCCTCCCAACAACGGAGTGCTTTCAATTAAGAGCAAGTATGACGACTACAGACCACTTAAGAGAGTACGCAAGGCAGAGTCTAACCAGTCCACGCCTCCACCTGGTGACAGTCCTACCAAGCCCAGCAAGAATGGCAAGCACGAAGTCCGAGGTTTGTCGCAGATGATCACTCATACGTTGTCAACCATTGACATCGATCTACGCACCTCGGTCGCCCACAACATTATTGTGACTGGTGGGGTTTCTTTGGTGCCTCAATTGACGGAAAGATTATACAACGAGTTAACCAACGCCAATCCAGGGCTCAAAATCAGGTTGCATGCTGTGGGAAATTCAACAGAAAGGTTGAACCAGGCATGGATTGGAGGCAGTGTTCTAGCATCGTTGGGAACTTTCCACCAGATGTGGGTCAGCAAACATGAGTACGAAGAGGCAGGGGCTGAAAGAATCTTGAACCAGAGATTTAGATGAACTGTATGTATAGTAGATGTAATTCAATTTAAAAGTATTTTAGAAGTTAACATAATTGTGAGATTTTGCGCAAAGGAAGTAGAAAATAGAAAAAGCCAACAAAACCTAAAATGAATACTCCGAAAAACGACGGCAAAGCACATTTAGAAGCTTAGCCATGTAGAATGAGATGAAAGGACAAATGTTGGTATTTGGAGGTCGGCACCTGGCTGAGGCCAGAATTACAGTATTAAGCGAGATGTCAAGAAAAGAAAGTCAAAGTGAAAAGTTGAGAAAAATAGTTATAAAGTAGTCGAAAAAAGAGGTCCTCAATCAAAGAGTAGGAAAAGAAATAACATTCGCCATAAAGTATAACAAAGGACGAGCGGCATTATATAATGGGTTCTAAGGAATTGTGAGCCATACCATACAAGCTGAATTATGCTTCTTAGTTCTACTGCATTCAACTTGGGATGATTAAATGTTTTATCCCCTCAGCTATTGTTGAGCGATAGGACGATTTCGTACAGAATGTGGGAGTACCAAATTGCGTGCATATCGGTATGAGAATTACCACTGTAGTGCTGATGGACGATTGACCTCAATTGGAACGGGGCTGGCAATCTAGGGAGCAGCTTCTATACCTTCTTTGGGCGCACACCGATAACATTACCGCACAATCCACAGAAATTTTATTTGATTTGGTGAGTCCATTCTATTTTAATCAGAACATCCGATCTACTCTATGTGTACGTGCACTTAGAAAAGAATACAACTTAACACTCTATCATCATTAGAAGGCTCTTTACATTTTTCACTTCATCGGGTTTATTCTATCTATCTATCTATCTACCATGGTAACTTCCAGAGTAAGAGTGCCATCTCAGTCTATCTCACTATTGTTGCGCAACATGAATCGATACGCTTGTCGAACTTCACACACCGTGCCATGCCCTGGATTACGCACCCGCCTTGCGCTGAGGGGGTTCCCAAGATAACCACATATCCCAGCAATTTAAAATTATGTGGATGTTCCCTAGTGTATTCTTTTTATTTGTGGTATCACTTGGTGTCAATTGGTGTGTAGCAAGCTATATAATTGCCTGTATCTACTCAATTGGTTTTCATCAGACTTTTATTAGAACGTAGTGGAAGTTTTCAATTAGTCTCGTTCGATTTCTTTGATCTTATCTACATTTTTCAGCCCTCGGCCTCCCACTAGTTCTCCGCAAAATGTCTACAGACAACAAACTGCTCATCAAAGGTGCCCTCGACGTCGATCCATGGTTGGAACCTTACTCACAGCCTCTTATCGACCGTCAGCTTAAGTTCCAAAAATGGTATGCTGATTTGAAACTGCTGGAAACTTCCCTTTTCCAATTCGCTTCATCGTACCAGACTTATGGTGTCCACGGCAACTGGGCCACCAAGGAAGTGGTGGTGACTCAATACGTTCCCGATATTGAGGAGGTCTCTTTGGTAGGAGAATTCAATAATTGGGATGTTTCTGCTCACAAATTGAAGAAGGTCAACAATTTTGGCTTGTGGTCGCTTACCATTCCTCCAGTCGATGGAGATTTTGCAATCAAACATGATTCCAAGTACAAGATCTCGATGAAATTGCCCTCAGGCGAACAGATTTACCGCTTGGATCCGTGGTTGAGAAGAGCTACCCCTGCTAAAGAAAACACTTTGTACGAGGGCCGTTTCTGGAACCCTTCTCCAGCTGATACCTACAAATTCAAGAACAAGAGAGCAACCTTCAACTCCACTGAAGGAATCAGAATCTACGAAGCCCACATCGGTATCTCGACTCCAGAACCCACCGTTGGCTCCTACAAGAACTTTACAGAAAACATTTTGCCCATCATCCACAAGCTGGGCTACAACACCATCCAGTTGATGGCAATCATGGAACACGCCTACTACGCTTCGTTTGGCTACCAGGTCACCAACTTCTTTGCTATTTCGTCTCGTTTTGGAACTCCAGAGGAATTGAAAGAGTTGATCGATACAGCACACGGCCTTGGAATCAAGGTGTTATTGGATGTTGTCCATTCTCATTCGTCCAAGAACGTTGAGGATGGTTTGAACATGTTCAATGGAACCGACCACTATTTGTTCCACGGCGGAGCAAAGGGCAATCATGATTTGTGGGATTCCAGGTTGTTTAATTACGAAAACCACGAGACGTTGAGATTCCTCTTGTCCAATTTAAAGTTCTTCATCGATGTCTATCAGTTTGACGGGTTCAGATTCGATGGAGTCACCTCCATGATGTACAAACATCACGGGTTAAGTTTCGGATTCTCCGGTGATTACAATGAGTACTTCAACCCTGAATGGGTTGATACAGATGCCGTGGTTTACTTGATGCTTGCCCATCAGTTATTGCTGGAGATCAGCGAAAAAGAAGACGGTTTCAAGTTCTTCTCCATTGCGGAAGATGTCTCGGGTATGCCTACTCTTTGTTTGACTATTCCTGAAGGTGGTATTGGTTTTGACTACAGATTATCCATGGCCATTCCCGACATGTGGATCAAGATTTTGAAGCACTTGTCGGATGAACAATGGGACCTCCATTCTATCGTCCATACCTTGACAAACAGAAGATATAAAGAAAAGTGTATTGCTTACTGCGAGTCTCACGATCAAGCTTTGGTCGGAGACAAGACCATTGCATTCTGGCTCATGGACAAGGAAATGTACACCAACATGTCAGTTCTTTCTCCACTCACTCCAATCATCGACAGAGGTCTTTCGTTACACAAAATGATTCGTTTGCTTACTTTTGGTTTAGGAGGTGAAGGATACCTAAACTTTGAAGGTAATGAATTCGGCCATCCTGAGTGGTTAGATTTCCCCCGTGTTGGCAACAACGAGTCGTACCACTATGCCAGAAGACAGTTTAACCTTATTAAGGACGACTTGTTGCGTTACAAATTCTTGTATGCATTTGACGCAGGAATGCTCTCGTTGGACAGCAAGTATGGCGTCTTAGACAAACCCCAGGCTTATGTCTCATTGAAGCACGAAGGTGACAAGGTCCTTGTTTTTGAAAGAAACGGCCTTGTCTTTGTGTTTAACTTCCACCACAGCCAGTCTTTCCCAGACTACAAGATTGGTGTTGAAACTGCTGGTACCTACCAAATTGTGTTGAACTCTGACGAAGCGCAATATGGTGGTCACAATAGAATCCAAGAAGTTGATGCCAACGGCAAGCCTGTTCAATATTTCACCAACAATGATCCATGGAACAACAGATCGAATTCGATGATGGTATACATTCCAAGTAGAACTGCTATTGTCTTGCAACTTAAAGACAAGGTCAAGGCTTAATTTTCAATAAAAAATAGTCCTCAATGAAGTCCGCCAGATTTTCAAAGGATACAATAAAATCACATATAGCTATAGCAGCCCATTTACATATACATTTTATGGAGGATAGACATTTTGGCTTGTTAGTAAATTCGTAGCACCCTTTTCTCTAGCACCTCATAATGTTGTGCGATCCCATACTTTCGTATGTAAATTGTAAATTGTGTGGGACAAGATTTCGCAACCATTCATAGTTCCAAACCAGAAATCGGAAATTTTGCATTTTAAAAACCACACAAGATTCCAAACCTTATTAAGCTGAATGGGAAGAAAAATCTAATTATAACATTTACACAGAAATTACAGAAGTAGCAGGTTTACTCTCCTACGGTTTTTCAAGTGTTGGCATAAGGGCTTTCTCAAGTATTGCACTGCGCAAAAATATAGTAGTGGCGATCCTTATATAAATTTGTATCTGTGATCACGTGAATATGTACAGTGATTTATGTACATCAGTCACGTCTGGTTCTTAACTGTATCTCATATCTCTTCTGTAGCCTACTAAACAATTTTGTCCGATTGACTCCCCAACCATGCTGTCCAAAGAGATGACGTTCTTCGTCATTGATACCACACTGGAAATGATCAATGGGTCAAATCCTGTTTCAAAAAGGTCTTGCCTTGAAAGAGGATTAGGCTACTTTCATGATCATACTGCGACTCTATTACTTAAGAACAGGAAGATTGACCGCGTAGGTATAATTTGTGCCTCGGATGCTGGTAACCATGTCTACAGCGCTGATGAGGCTTTCACATATTCGGATCTTCGTCACTTTTCCACCATAATAGAAGAGTCGTGTAAAGTCACATCAGGGCCACCAGGCAAACCAAGTCTTGTAGAAGCCGTGACTTTGGGACTCAACCAATTCAAACCCAAGATTCATTTAAAATACTTGCGTAACTTGGTGATCATATCAAACGCCGCAGGATCACAAGATTTAGATGAAGTGTACTTGAGCGAGTATACGAGTTTGATTAAAACCTACAACATCAATGTAATATTTGTAGGCATAGACTTCCTGGCCAATTTCATAAAAACTCCAAAACAAGAAGCAAACGAAGAATTCTGGATACAGATTGTAGAAAAGGAATGGGGTGGCATAGTTTTGGATGCGGACGATGCAAACGAGTCGTTGGTGTACTCGCTGACGCTCAAGAAAGTTGCTCCCAGAGTAAGCTATTCAGGCTCAATAACTTTTGGATTAAGTAGCGATTACTTAACCAATGTAAACATATTGCAAGATGATCCTTTATCGCTTAAAGTTGACGTTCAGACATTCCCAGCTACAAAGGTTGAGAAAATAGTCGGCCACACGTATACGACATCCGAAAATCATACTGCTAATACCGTTAAGAGAACAGCTAATTACTATTACAAGAAGTATGATGACAGTGAAGGAAGGGATGAAATAGCTGGAGACCAGGACGATGATGACACCAATGGAAACTATGTCAAAGTAGATGTCCACCCAGGCGAATTTGTACCGGGCTTCAAATACTCGAATCGGGATATCATTGCTGTAAATTACGACCTTGCAGAAATGGCACAGCTTCGTTCGAATCCTGGACTCTCCATTATCGGCTTCATTCAGAAAACCAACCTACCTTTTGCATATTTCACAGATGAGTCTAGTTACGTAATACCAGCAAAGGGAGGCAAACTGTCAAATCCAATTTTGTTCAACTCTTTTGCCAAAGCTTTGCTTGAATTGAAAGCTGTAGCATTAGCTCGTTTCGTGTTGGCTGATGGCAAGGAAATCAGTCTATGTGCCTTGATGCCTCAAGTTGTTTCAGTAAATGGCAAGCTATCATACTCGTTTACACAGGTTAGGCTAGCATTGAAAGAAGACCAGAAGATCGGTAGATTCCCCTACTTGACCAAGAAGGCTGATTCCCAAAACGGTAAAGACGGAGAAGAAGACTATGATGACGACGAAGACGACAAGAAACTAGAAGAGTCAAATGATATACGTCAACGTAAATTTCCATCCGATGAAACCAATTCATTGATGGATTCTTTTATTTTATCGCGAGATTTGGATGGTGGTTCCAACAAGCCTACTATTAATATCCTACATAATCAGAAATTAGACTTAGTCGATACTCAATGTGTTTTCATGGGCGACAGACTAGATAATATGAGCGTGGATGAAAAACTTACTCCACGTTCCACTGCTTTGGCGAAGTATAACAGGAACTTGAAGAAGATCATCATCAAATCGCTCGAGCATGACAATCTTTCCTTATTCCTCAGTGAAGAGAAGTTTGTAGAAAAATACTTGGTTGAAAAGAAATCCAATGCAGAGAAGATATCGAATCTATACCACTACGACAATATTCTTCGAGGCAACACCGTAGGCACCAAGGGCTGGCTCAAGGGCTTCAACGCACACTCGAGCGGTGTTTCTAAGATATTGATAGATACCCTCAATGTGAAATATCTTGAGAAGGATGAGAACAAACGCAAGCGTCGTAAGTACGAAGGAACTGCGTTCGAAAGATTCTTCCGTAATGAAGGCGACCCTGCGAACCCCGATATGAAAGCTGACTTCGATGAATTTTTCGATGTTAAAGACTTATTGAGTAGGTAGTCTAGATAATAGATAAAGTATGAATATCAGTATTCAATAGCTGACTATTAATTCTATGTACATGGTCCTTACTAATATTTGAATAAACGATTTTTCAAATCGTATTCCCTATCCTTTGCTGTTCTCCTTCTATGTTTTGATCTAGCGGTACCGTCTTCTCCCAAGCTATTCACAATTTTTTCCGATACCTTCATGGTTGTAACCCGTTCCCTTTCGTTCTTGAAGAGCTGTTTGAGCTCGTATCCATTGATGTCCAAGATGGCTTGCAAGTCAAAGACAGCCTTATATTTCTGAGAATTACCCTGCTTCCAGAGACTTATCCAATGAGAAGCGATGCCCAACTCGTCGTAAGAATCGTCACCATTGACTTGATCTCTGTATTTAGCTATGTGGTACAACAACTCATCGATTGAGTTTGTAGGTCTATTTATATACTCAGCGTATTTCGAACCTGTTGGATCTTGTAAATTAAGCAAATACAACAAGTAATCTGCCTGGATCACAGGGTCTATAAACGAAGTGTGAACACACCCCACCATTCCTAGAGCTAACATAGTTTCAATATCTTTCACTGTGGGCAAAAATACACCGGGAGTATCATGAACTAAGATATCTGGTTCTCGACAGAGCCGTATAATCTCACTAGTATTTCGCGTAACTCCTGGCTGGCCTCCTGTTCTGGCAACTTTTCTTCGTTTAGTCGAGATGGCTCCTACTGAATCATTGCTCAAACCTACTTCTCTGAGAGTATTCACAAGTGTCGACTTTCCGACATTAGGCATCCCAATAATCATCAAACGGAGACCCAATGGAGGCGGTGGTGACATTTCAAAGTATCGTTGCTTGATTAAGTCTATCACTTTCTGGGCATCTTTACGATTTCTACAATCGATAGTTAGATGCTTCTCGTTTACTGATTCATGCCATTTTCGGAGAACGCTACTCTTAAGAGCAGACAAGTCCTTTTTGCTGTAGAGGACTATCTTCTCCTTCTGGGCTAGCACTCTATCAAAGAGTACATTGGTGGTGGAAAGGGGAGCTCTGCTATCTCTGACTTCAAGAACTAGATCAATTTGTGGAGCAAGATGGCCAAACTTGGTGAGTGCCTTCTGGTGATGACCTTTGAAGTTGGACAAGGGGATATTGTAGTTCGGAAAGATCCGACGGGGTATAAAAGACATACTGAAATAGTATGGGACACTAATGTACAAATAGTAAATGCTCCGAGATTCAATGTAAACGCCTTTTAATAGCAATCAGATCTGTCTGGTGCGTTCGCATTTAAAAAAGTGAAAAATTCGAGATGCCTAATATTTATTATCAAAAATCTTCTCTTCCACATTCAAGATAAAACTTTCTAAGAACAGAATGCCTTTGATAACTTTTACAGGTTTACCATCTTCTGGTAAAACTACTTGGGCAAAGGAGTTGGAGCGACAACTCCAGAAGAAAATCGAAATCGCAAAGGAATCAAATGCCCCTGGTCATAATTACAATATCATATATCATTCAGATGAGACACTAGGAATTTCTCACGATGTGTATAGAGACTCGAATCTCGAGAAGCATGCCAGAGGGAACCAGATGTCTGCTGTGAAAAGAGATCTTTCTCGGTCGAATTTCGTCATATTGGACTCTCTTGCATACATCAAAGGATTCAGATACCAGCTCTTTTGTGAAGCCAAAGGAGTATTAACCCCACATTGTGTGATCCAAGTGATTAACCCAATAGAAAAATGTATAGAATGGAACGAGTCAGAAAGCAAAGAAAACAAATGGGATCAAGATCTCGTTCATCAACTCCTAATGAGATATGAAGAACCAAATGAAGATTCAAGGTGGGACTCTCCGTTATTCACCATTTTGTCTGCAGATGAAAATGAAAAGCTTCCCATAGATGAAATTTGGGATTCGTTGGTTTTGAAAAGACCTCCACCTCCCAACGCTGCTACTCTTGTGAAACCTACCTCTGGAAATAGCTTCTTGCAAGAGTTGGATAGACAAACACAGGAAGTCATCAGCAAGATTCTCCAGCATCAGCAAATCACATCTGTAGGAGGTGAAGTTCTTGTAAACAAAGACCAGCAGTTGGTGGTTGAGTTGCCACCCACTCCTGTAAGCATTGCCCAAATGCAACGTATCAGAAGAACATTCGTCAGTCTCAACAGAATGAGATCTGTGGACATCGATAGAATAACGCCGCTATTTGTCGAATATGTAAATAGAAGTCTCAGTAGCGATTAACTTTAATGACTACGAATTATAGACAACATCTTCAAATGCTCTATTATGTATTATGCTATAAATGATGCTAACGTTTTCTTTGGTTTTTCCACTTAAATGAAACCTTTCCTGCTGCATCCACCATTTTCTTCTTACTTCCTTTCTTCATCAATTCTCTTGTAGTTTCCATTCTGGCTTCAACTTCTTTCAATTGCTTTTCTTTCTCTAATCTTCTCTCGAGTGCCTTATATTGCTTCAACTTCTTCAAATCCTGCCTGTCCTTTAATCTCTGTTCTAGTATGGAATCTTCGCTCACAAGCCTTTTGTCACTCTGGAGTTGGCCTATTCTTAGCCTGTTTTCTCTCTTTTCTAAAAGACTGGCATCTGTATCAAAAAAATCTGCCGCATTGAATGATTGCTGCCTTTCGAGAGAATCTACGAACACCGTATGTTTACCACTGGCACTAAAACCGAGTTCTTCTTTCTCTCGCTCGATTTTTTGAGCCTCAGAAAGTCTGGCAGTCCTCACATAGTTCACATCTTGCGTCTTGAGCAATTTAACTTGATCTACACTCAACACTTCGCTATCTCTGTCTGTTATTAAAATTCCTCTGTTATCAACTTTTCTTCTTGTCATGGCATGATAGTATTCGTCTGGATTGTATACAGCAGCTTTCTTCTTCAACGCCTTCAAGGCAGCCTGTTTTTTGTGATAATCAGCAGCTCTTAATCTGTAATCTTTCTTCTTTTCCAATAGACCAAATCTGGCTCTATCCAGCGTCTGGGATCTCTCCTTGTGCTGCTTTTTCTGCACATTGTGAACCAACTTCGCCATTTTGTGAAGTAGACGTAATTCTATAGCTCTTGTGGATGTTTTTTATCAAATCTATCAGCCTTGAAATATGTAATTCGAGATGCTCTTCTCAAAAAAATATGATGATGGAGAAGTCGCAGCCTGATGCAGAATATTTCAACAATGTCGTGCGACATAAAAACAGACTATTAGTTCAGTAGAGGGTAGTAGTCTATACTCGGCATATTACTACAAAATTGCCCTGAAATGTAGATGTATTTCTCAAGACACCTCATCATATATAAGAACTAGAGTAATGATTTGGAATGGCTAATCATCTCTTACCAATCAAATGGTTTTCAGATAGAATCTCCAGAAACTAGTTCTGAACTGATGTTGTCACGTGATACAAAGTACTGAATCCAGAATTTTTTCAATTCAAGAGTCTTGGAAGAAGTACATTTGATTACTCCATCGACAAACATGATCAGAAGGATCGTCCGGCCCTTTGCGAGATTTGCAGTTCCTGGAATCTGTGTTAGAACCGGGGTGGTTTTACCTTTGAGGTTCAACAGCCAGGTGTCGAAATCTCAATCCGTCAGTGAACTGAGTGAAGTTCTTTCTTCTGTTGTAGATGAAGACATTCCATGGTTCATGAGAGATGAAAGCACATCTCCTCTTGTAGATACTAAGGAAATAAGAATTCCTTCCATTCCCGTGAATGCTCCTGAAACAGTAGAGAAGTTTTTGAAACTCGTAGCAGAAGAATACGGATTGCAAGATATTGAATTATTCGATTTAACTCTGTTACCAGAATCTCATCCCTCAAGTTCCAAAAACCAAGCAGCAAGCTATATAATTATATGCACCGGAAAGTCGGAGAAACACATATACAAAGCTTCGAGTGAGCTTCGACTCAATATCAAACACAGTCATGATATCCTACCATCGCTCGAGGGAGTAGTTTCTGGAGGAACTAGCCCTGCTGCACGGAGAAGGCTTCTCAAACGAGTTAGAAGAGGTGCCCCAGCTACCGACAATGACTACGGAAAAGTGCCGAACAGTTGGGTTATGTGTGATACTAAGGTCGATAATATTTTCATCCATATCCTTACCAAGCAGAGAAGAGATGATCTCAACTTGGAATCATTGTGGTGTAGAGATGAAGAAAAGGAAAAGTACCTCCCAAGCAATAGTTCTATAGAAGAGTCTGATGACATTTTCATTGGTGTGAGAAGAGGTTTCCATACCATGACTCCATTCTGGGCACAACAAAGGAGATCATATTCAACCAAGAAGTTGCATTCTATCCAAGATCTCTTTAACGAGGACTCCAGTATCAGCGACGACAAGTTGCTATCGTATAAAAACAATTTTGATTTGAATTTTGTGCCGAGAACTGTACAAGCATTCAGAGATAAATTTGAACTTTACAGAACCATCCATGTTCTTAATCCATCAGTAGTGTCGTTTGAACAGGTCCGCGAGACTATTCTAGAAAAATACAGTTCTTTGGATATATATATGAACAAAGATTTCTCCATTACTTCAGAAAAAGTAGATGATGTCATCAGATATATGAAATTAATCATAGATTCACCAGAAATAGCAGATTCTGGTGACAACACAGGAGTATTTGTTGATAGGGTATTCGACAACGTTTCAAAATTCATATCTACTTTGGTTTTATTTTCACATGAGCAAGTGAACTTCCTTGAGCACGATGAATTTCTTCCTCTTTTATGGAGATTGACGTTAATTGAAAAAGACGATGCTGTTCTCAATTCACAGGTAATTACAAGGGCTATTCAGGGAGAAGTATCTTTAGCGACAGACGTGTTTCATGGAAATTCGCCAATTTCACAAGCATCTAACAGAGCTCGGGATGTGATTAACATTGCTAAGTACTTCTCGGATCTCAGTCATGTCACAGAAGCCGTCTGCTTCAAAGAATTAGTACTCTTTTCCTACGGAAATGCTGGCAAATGGAACAAGTTCTGGGGCGAGTGGGAGGTTTCTTTTGGGTTCTTTGGTAATGGATCCCCTCAGGCTGCAGTACACTCTTGGGTCAGATTGGTGGTCTATCTTGCGTTGCGAGGCAATAAGACGCAACAGTTGCATTTCCTCCATAACTATTGGAATAGTTCGGGGCTAAGTCGTAGTATTGTTAAGGACCTCGAAAGAAATGAACGCCGTTTTGGAACTCCTACAGAGAAGAGAGTTTTCATATCTGCAGTCAATAAAATTGTCGATAGTGTTAACAACAGCAATAATGACTCTAAAAAGCGACAGACGGGATTTGACGAAGTCAAAGCATTCATAGAAAGTCTCTAACGCGCGTGATTGCACATCTGTAAATAGAAAATAATCAGGTAGTATATGGTTAGCATAGAAAGAAGCTCAGTTGGGTGTAGTTCAACAATACACAAAAGATACGTATAAAAATATTCGTTATTATATAAGATGTTGTTAGTTTTCAAACTCTTAATTCTTAATTCTTTCATTCCGACTCAAAAGTGTTCTACTCTAATTGTCTATCTACCTTGCCATGGAGCAGTTGCAAAAATTTCGTGTACAGACGCGGTACATACACGACCTTGCAACACAAGCCAAATTTGGCAATGTTATATACTTAACGTTGATTTCAATTTCAATTAGTCTTGAATACCATTTGAAAACTTGAAACAAATGTCTACGGTAGATATGGAGCAACTAAAAACCGTGATAAAGAAATGGGAGTACAGTTTCCGGGAAAAGAACGACCGTTTACCTTCGAAACTGGACATTAAAGCTAATGCTGATATCCACAAGCTCTACCTGAAATACCGAGCATTGAAGAGTGGGGGTGACAGTTCCCATTCCAAGCGGAATGCAAGCCGCGGCTTCAAAGGAGCACAACCAATACATAATTCTCCACCTCCTGAGACCAGTGAGGGGCGTGGAGTCGAAATCATGTTAGGATCGGAGATTGCAGAGTATGACAATGAGGAACTAGAATCTGACCGTATACCGACAGTGAGGGAGTTGGGCCCAACTCCACAGGCCAATGGCAAGGTGCTATCTATATTCGATATGAGGATGACACCACCAGAATCATCGCCATTGAAATCACGACAAACAAGTGAGAATCCTTTCACAGAGTTCAAGACTCCTACGAAAGTTCGTGCTAAATACGAGTTAAAGAACACACCAACACGAACAGAAAGAGGCAAGGAGCTGATTTTTAATAAACTCAAGAACTTAAGCACTGAGAATAACAATTTGAAGACTCCAGAAAAGAAGGAAACCCAATTGGGCGTAGACACCCAGTTAGTCACACCCATGTATTTGGGTCGAACCAACAAAAAGTTTGAGTTTGCCAATGGAACAGGTATAATTGATTCTAACGAGAATATCTCGTCGTCTCCTTTCGTTGTCCAGGAGATGACTCCTCGGGTCACAGTCGAGGTTACACCTACACGTAGTTCTGTGATTGATTTCCTGGTATCACCGTCTCCTCTCAAGTCGCATAGATTCTTTACTAAGAAGCTCACGGACGTTTACCACGAAATCAAGGCGATAGAAAATAATAATGAACTTGAAATTGAAGAGAATGAAAAAGAAGATATCCACGAAGATGTTGACAACGATAATGACGAGAAACAGAAACCAAGACGTAAGAAGTTCACCATGAAGAGAACTACAAGAAGATGGAAGATGAAGCCAACTATTCAAGCAAATGTTGACGGAGATACCATTGCGAAAAAGAACATCCATGATGAAATCAAGAAATTAGATGACAAACGAAAGACAGATTTGGAAGCATATATGGCGTCTGATGATGAGTCTGAAGAAGAACCTATTGTTGCTAAGAAAACCAAACATCAATCACGGGCTAAGAAGATAAAGCCTATGAGCAATAATTACCAAAGATTAAAAATCAACGATCCACGCTCAAAAGCTTATAAGAGGAGAATGTCTAGAAAATAGGAGTAGCTATATTCTATAATAGTCTATTATACATACACCTACTACAAGTAGTACTAATTAGGTAATGTAACCACAAGATCAACACCTTCAATTTGCGAGAATTGAACTCTTGGCTTCAGCACATAAATATCCAGGGTATTCCCTTTAAATTCAGCGGTACTGGTATATACTGGCTTTTCCCATTTCGTCTTGTCACTTTCGAAGTCCCACACGTAGCTGCTCATTACCGATTCGCCCTGTTTCTTGGACTCTCTTATTTCGTTTTCCAACTGTGAAATGTCAGGGTCTTCATTTTGTTCCCGAGACTTTGCAGCTCTCTGCCTTTCTACCATGGTGACTTTACCATCTTTAATGACCATTTCTAATGACCTTTCGCCTCTACCAGTTCTGGCACTCCGAATATCGATCTGTCTCCGTAATTGCTTCTGTTGCTTTTTCAATTGAAGTGCTCTTTCCACTGGAGACAACCACATATTTCCTGAGGTACCATTCAGTATTTCATAGTCAGCCGCATTGTCTATGATCTTCGTTCTTTCTGCACTTGTAGCTTGGAAATTGAGCAAAGTTTCAAGTCTCTCTTGGGCCTTCAATAAGTCAGGATTTATTTTGCTTCTTTCGATTTGGATTTTCTCTATAGTTGCTTCTTTTTCTCTAAATTTTGATTCTTCCAATTGCTGCTGAGCTTTCTTTTTTTCAGCTTCTGCCTGTCTCAAGGCTCTATCTTGCGCCTTCCACAAATTCTCACCAGCATTCAAGGTGACTACGATTTTCTTACTTTTGGGCTTAGCTAGAGAGTCTTTGATTTCATCAGGTTTCTTTTCACTTCCCTGGAGGCCCAAAATCTCTGTTTTCTCCTGTCTGAGAACATTCATGATATCTACTCTATCTTTGGCAGATAATAAATCTGCTCCACAATAGGAACACGGCTGCAAGCCCTCTTTTGTACATATGATCTTCCCACAATTTAAGCAGTTTGGTGCAATTTCAAACAATGGATGTCTCGTTGCCATACAGTTGCACACACGTCTTGTATCGTCCAGGTCGAAGTTGGCTTCAAGTTCGTTCAAGACACTTTCAATGTCTTTTAGATTATCCAAGTTTCTCTTTCTTGACTTTTTGCTTGTTTCTGGTGTTGAAGATTCTCCAAAAAGTTGGGAAGTTGTTGTAGAAGTCTTCTTATTTAGTTTACCTGTCGAATTCGAAACTTTAGGCTTTGGCAGGGCTGTTTCTGTTGATTGAACAGTTGCTCCCCAAACATTCTGAGAACTGGAAGATGCAGTCTTCACAACTTTGGGAATATCAGGTGGTCTCTGATTTCCTAGTCTTTCATTTTGTTCCTTCTGTTCTTGTTCTTCTTCTCGTTTCATTCGTAAAAATTTACCTATAAAAGCTAGAGCATCGGTGCTGTCTCCTACCAAATTCAAGAAATGGTTCTGGGTCTCAGCTTCCGACGTCAATGTTATAGCATAGTCCACCATTTCTTCACAAGTTGCCCTATCAAGGGGCAACAAGTCTGCAATGGCATTCACCGAGTAGCTTTTCAAACGTCTAAAACTCATCGTGGTGGCGGGAATCAAGATATTTTAAGAAATCAGAGAGGTTTTTCATTATGACTCTTGCATGAGAACGGTCTGCATAGTCAAGCTCTCATAATATTGGAATTTCGCATCACTGATAGTTAAGACCTACACTAAACACATCTGGAAACTCACACAAGGAAAGCTCTACACAACGATTGTGCACAATTTTGAGAAGTATACGGTTGATTCTGAGATCATACTAAGTTGAGGTACACATCAAGTAAATCTCAAAAAGATATTTAACTCATTGTCTCTGTACTCTTCTCTTCTGCCAATCTCAATATAGCTGAACTACATGCACTCCACTATTTATTTATTTTACATCATCACACAGACTTTCACTTTTACTAAAGGTTTCTTTCTCCATAGAAAGGCAGCTATAGTTCCTTATTTGTAGACACATGTCCGAAACTCCAGACCAGACGACAAAAACCGTCAGTGATGCTCTCAAAGCGAAATATGCTGAAATCGCGAACCTCAAAAAGGCAATAGAAGAAAAACAGGTGCGAAACTCTCAGCTTGCGCCAACCTCAGCATATCCTTCTCTCTCACTGAGTGGGATGTTTCCCCCTCGTAGAGGGGGTGCTATCAGAAGTACGCGATATGCTGTAAGAGGGCACACCCGAGGACGTGGCTCTGGTCGTGGAGGATACGCTTCATTTCGTGGAGGAGCCAGAGGAGGGTTTGTTCATCGCCATGTTACGGCTGTATTTGACACGTCAGGACAGAATGGATCTGGAAGTAACTCTTCTATCGGCAATAGTTATGATGGTGTTTTACATTCTCCACCTGCAGTTTCGGGGTATGTGACAAAGCAGTCGAGGGGTGGGATGTCGTTGGTAAGTACCGACATCTATGCACGAGACCAGGAGAGATATGAGACAATTCAGCGAGAGAAGGAGGAGCTCCAAAAGCAAATTGCAAGACAAAAGCGTAGAGAATTAATGCAAAAACAGATTTCAAAATTCAAGACAAAGACAGATAGTTGTGACAGAGTCAAGATCGACGGCCAGATTTTTGCAGTTTGCAAAAGAGGCAGCAAACTCATTCCGTTAGCGACGGCACCCGATGATGCTCCACCCACAACTGAGTGGCATAACAAGACATTTACAAGATCACCAAACGGTACTTTGAGAACAAAATCCAGAGTAAGGAAGACTTCCGAGCAATGTCGATATTTTTCAAGAACAGGTACGTATAATTCTTCAATATTTGTATTTCAAAAGATATGAATATTTGATGTTATAAGTTGACTTTTCATTTATTTAATATTCAGAATTTTGAATTTTAAATTTACTGAATTTCTAATTTTTTTATTGTGTGATTTAATTTTTCATGGACAGTATACTAATCACTTAATTTCTTTCGAATCTTTCAAAATTTCATATAGGCCAGTGTATGAAAGGTTCAAAATGTAAGTATATCCACAACCGGTCCAGAATAAGGGTGTGCCAGCAGAATTTAGTTGGAAAATGTACGAACCACAATTGCTTGTTCTGTCATGATATCAACGAGTTCAACACACCTGTCTGTCGGTATTATATAGAAGGTAAGTGCACAAACCTGGTGTGTAAGTTCATGCACCATAAGCCCCCACACTATGGAGAACTTGGCTACGAAGTGTGGGTGTGTCGTCCATTTGCGATTGGTGGCTGGTGTAACCGTGGCCAGCAATGTCCGTTTGTTCATCTATTCAATTGCCCAGATTTTGAAGAAGATGGCAATTGTCCTAGAGGTAAATCGTGCTATTTGGCGCATCCAACAACAATAAGAACCCTAGAGCTAATGGAGACACCAATGAATACTTATGTACGCGAAGATGGCGACGATATAGTGGTAGATGAAAAGGAGAAAAAAGTCTTGATCAATAGCTACACTGTTGATCCAGATGTTCTTCTCCATTCACGCGAGGGAAAGAAGTATGATTTCTACATTGATCAGAAAGCGGCTGATGAGATGAACGGCGACTTGGCATCTCCCTCCGAAAGCCAAGAATTCATGATTTTTCTCTCGGACTTGGAAGAAAGTTCCGCCTTCTCGTCAGACGAAGAAGATAGCAGCAGGAATACGCAATCGTTGTCAAGGAACAACGACTATGTTCTGTTGTGATGACTCTGGAAAAAAAGAACGAGAAAAGAAAAATGTCAAAAAATTAAACAAATATAGCACTGGAATATTAGTAGACTCAAAAACGTAAGCGCAAAATCTTCTTTTTGAATTGTAGTAGCTGTGCGTTAGATTTTTGATTAAAACTAAAATGAATCTCCGAAGAATTTCGCAACCCTTTTTATCTTCAATCTGTGAGGTTGTTATATGCACGTATTTCCTCTCTGAGAAAATGCTGCAAAAAGTGCCTCCCTGATTGATTACTCAAGCGGCAATTCCCACTTTCTATCAGACTATTAATTTGTTCCCTTTTCTTTGTAAATTCAGAGTTGTCTTCTTTTATCAATTCTATAATAGTGTTGGTTTTCTCTGGAAGAACCTTACGATCTTGTGAAGTTGGGTTTTTATCACGATTTCGCAACATTTTCGAAACTACACTCATACTCCAAATACTATAAGGGATAATCTTATGATCGTACATTTCAACTAGGTATCATACAACAACCTAATTCTGAAAAGGTCACAAACTTTATCAGCAAATACCTCTTATATTCAAATCAGCTATATTTATTAAGAAAGCATTACTGAAGCTTAGTACTGGTTTTACAACATTTATAATGTCTACCAATTTGAATATTCCTTCAGACATCAACAATCCACCCAAATGGATTCCCGTTCAGAGTCTCCAAGACAGATACCAAACCATCAGCAATCTCGGTAATGGGAGTTTTGGCAGCGTTGAATTAGCCAAGTTTCGCTTGGACAAGAATGAGCTTTTCAAGGCTACCAATGAAAAGAAGGGAACTCTTATGTATCCACTCCAAGATTCACAGGTCAACATATCCAACTTAGTAGCTATCAAAACTATGAACAGACAGCTTCCATTGCTCAATGATTACACCCGGATCAAAGAAGTAAGGTTCATAATGGCTATTTCATCACATCCTTGTTTAGTTCAAATCTATGAGATTTTCATCGACGACATTAATTTCCAGTTGCACATTTCAATGGAATCGATGAATCAAAACTTGTACCAACTCATGAAAGCCAGAAGAAACATCAATTTCTCCCCGGTAACTTTGCGCAGTATTTTGAGTCAGGTGCTTTGTGCTATTCGTCATATTCACAGACATAACTACTTCCACAGGGATGTCAAACCGGAGAACATATTAGTGATTCCTTCTCACCAATACTATGGTACAAAACAAGCAATTCCACCATACAGAAAGAATGACAACTTTGTCATCAAACTTGCTGATTACGGACTAGCTAGACACGTAGGAAACACAAAACCATATACTGGATATGTTTCTACAAGATGGTATAGGTCTCCTGAGATTCTTCTTAGACAAAAGATGTATTCAAAGCCGATTGATATCTGGGCGTTTGGAGCTGTAGCATGCGAAGTTGCAAATTTCTCCCCCCTATTTCCTGGCTCTAATGAACTTGATCAGATCTGGCGCACACTCAAAGTGCTTGGTTGTCCCATACCATTAGACCCACACTCTATGGATAGAACGACTTCTTTGCCTATGGGAGGGTTCTGGAAAGATGCCCATGAGCTTGCTAGTAAGCTTGGTTTCACGTTTCCTCCCGAGGCAGGAGTTCAGATACAGGATATTCTACCCAATGCTATCCATGCAGAGCTAGCAGAAGTAGTACGTGGATGCCTAATCTGGGATCCACACCAAAGATCTACTGTAGAAAGGCTCTGTTGTATGCCCTATTTCAGAACAACTGTTGCAGCCATTGATTTATCAATACAAGGCGTCAATACTACCGATCCTACACAACAAGAAAATGTAGAACTACCACTCAAGTCAGTCAAAACTACATCTTCTACTGCCTCTGCTAATAACAAGCAGTTTAAATTAGTTCATAATGGTAGAGCATCAAAGCCAATATCCCCTATAAATAATGTAACGCAGCCTAGTAAAGTATACAGCTATGTCGACCTTGATGACGGTTACGAGAAAGAGTTTATGAAGCAAATGGATCAAGCAGAGCCCATTAGCACCGAAGAAGTAGCCAAGTACAACTTCGATCAAGATAACGGTTTAATGTTCGGTAACGACTACATAGTTCAGCATGGTAAGGAGAATGAAGGAAGCTTTGAAGTGGGCTACACACAGGAAAACCGAATAATTAGTGGATCCAAGGCTCACTTTGGAAGTCCGTTAGGGGAGGAACGTGACCAACCCAGTGTTCCACGCAGTCTTCCTGTGCTCAAGGAATCGCTTGATGTGACTACGGTACTTGATTTGATAACTGATACCTCCTTTGACAGTAGTCACGAGATAGATGTCAACTCATAGCTATATTTAGCCTAGAATAATAGTGTGGTCATCGGGTGATCAAAATTAAAGGGCGGTGACTAAGTAGAACGGTACTTGTAGAATTGGGTAATAATATTCGAGATCCTTTCGGAAATCACTTACCCCACATTATACACACTTGAAAAAAGAAATGATCTACTATTGCAGTTTATAATCTAGACCGTTGGCTTTCACTCTATTTATTCATAGTTATCCTCTTGTCAGATTCTGTTGAACTATCGTTTGTTATTTAGCTATTCTAAACTGCAACCACAACCACAACAGCGACCAGTGCAATGTGCATATTGTTATCTACCACTGAACATCCAGACTATCCGTTCATCCTTTTGTCCAACAGAGATGAGTATTTCACGAGACCTACTCAGGCTGCGCATTTTAGATCGTTTGATGGTACCATGAAGATCTTATCACCTCTTGATATGGCTAGACCTGAACATGGTACATGGATAGGAGTAACGACATCGGGAAAGGTTGCTATTCTAGTCAATTATCGTGAGATAGATCACGCTCGTATGTATTGAATCTGTTTATGATGGCAAATTTTGGATGTATGACGCTAACAATTTGTAGACCTGCTTAGTGAGGTATCCAGAGGTATATTACCATTGGATTATCTTTGCACAAATAAACTGGCGGATAAATGGCATAGAACCCTTGAATCGTCGTTGAGCCACGTAACTAGGGGCAAAGTAGAGTTGAGTCAGATAGGTGGGTTTTCACTTGTGTACGGACAATTGTCCATTGATTCCAAGACAGGTAAGCTTAACCACTTGAATATACTAAGCAACAGAGGAGACCATGGCAAGATTCATGCATCTGCGAAAGTTAATTTCAAAGAAGAAAAAGAAGAAAAGGAAGAAGATGATGATGAAGAGGATGACGAAGAGGATGACTTGCATGGTGATATAAGTAACAAGACCACGTTTGGCTTATCCAATTCATTGTACTACGAACCTTGGAAGAAGGTCAAGCTTGGTGAGGAGCTCTTACATGAGCTAGTAGAGAAGTCTAAAGAAATGAAGCTTTCGCAGGAAGCTCTAGTTTCTGAATGTTTCAAGTTGCTTAGTCATAATACTTACGACAAGGAAGTAGCCAAGCAGAAGGATTTTTCCAAAAAGATTACAGAACTTAGAAACTCGATATATATCCCCCCATTGGAGACTTATATTAGTCCCAGTTCCAGATTGCTTACTGCCGGAAAATACTACGGTACAAGAACCCAAACCATCTTGTTGCTTGACAGGTTCGGGTACCTTAACTACTACGAGAAAAACATCCATAACAGCGATGACATCGACGATGACAACATTGTCTTCAACCACTATAGGTTTAATATCGATCAACAATAGCAGCTAGTTAAATTGTAGGACTGCCAACGGAGCGTGTTGTATGTTGGCATCTTACAATTCAGCGTACTGTTTACTATGAAGACTTAAGCATAAGTCTCACCTATATAAATGTATTCACTTTTGAGCATTAATTAATAAGTCATAACTATAGAATTTCGCCTGGTAAGTCAACGAATATACTGAAGGTGCCAATTAAGTATCGAAAATAAAAAGCATGAAGAGCATAGTCTGGACGGTGTCCCTAATGAAATTTGAACTAGAAATGTATGTAGTCTCAAAACTGAGCTTAACTATGGCGTTTGTGGTGAGTACGTAACTGTGCCAAACTCGGAACACAAAAAACATATCATGGTACAAAAATGTGAATTCAAATTTGCACGGAAATAGAGCATTTACGAAGAAAACATTGTCTTGAGCCAGGAGTCACAATGGCTATACAAACGTATGAAAAGCTGCCATCTACTACCATATACCATAAGCTTCCTTCAAAAGTCAATAATGACGGGGCCCGTGATACTCTGTCGATTCTCGTAATGATCCCCGGCAATCCAGGTTTGATCGAGTTCTACACCACGTATCTCGATTTGATCCAGTCTGAGTTTCCGGCACTCGAAGTGCTATGTATTAGTCATGCTGGTTTCCAGACTTCGGAACCTGTAAATAGCGAGAAATTCAAATTCTTCGATTTGGAGTATCAAATCAAGCACAAGTTTGACATTATCTCCGAGTTTATTGCCCAGAAACTAGACGAGGGTTACTACAACGTCGACCTTTACTTTCTTTCCCATTCTGTAGGCTCGTATATACATCAACGAGTCATCCGCATGTTGTTACAGGAGAAAGAATTGCACGGCAAATTCTCAATTAAGTTTACCGGGCTCATATGTCCTACCATTGTGGATATTGCACAGTCTGACAACGGCCGATTTTTCACAAAGTTGTTTTCTTTGTTGCCGATCATTTCCATATCTCTTTGGGTTGCATGGTTTCTCAACACTATTTTGCCTGAAGCCACGGCTAAGTCCATAATTGCCAAAAGATTTGTTGAGAAACCTAAGTCAAATGACGCTGACTCCGTAGAAAGTTGGCAAAATTCAGTTACTGGTGCATACAAACTCTACAGTTCGCAACGGCTCATTGAGCAGGCTTTGAATTTGGCAAGGCAGGAGATGTTTGTGATTACTAGAGATGACATCATCAATGACTGGTTTTTCCAACAACTTTCGGAGATCAAAATATGGACATTCTTCGCCGAGAAAGATCACTGGGTACACAACAGCTCCAGAGACTACACCTTACGAAAGTATCACGATATATCTAACAAAAACTTGTTGTTTGAAGTGGGTTCATCAGAGGATGCGATTACTCATAGCTTCTGTGTTAACCAAAGTGTAGAGTTTTCCAAATTGACTATTAAGGCTATACGGTCTCTAGGGTTGGCTATTGCCTGCGAAAGCTAAGCTGCAATGCCAACATAAATAGTTACTATTGTTTATAATTAAGTTAAGCATTTACTAGATTATTAAATTTTGAGGAAAACGGCAAGCATCCTATACATTGTAGTGTCCTATAAGGGGTGACTCGGAGTCATCCCATTGACTCGCGCGCGCTTGACTCAGCAAAATTTTTCAGGAATATGACTTACATGACTACCTTGCTTTAATTTGCGATTAGTTTTATTAACGTTTGGGTAATTTATTGTGGCCATGCCCTTTTTCTAAAGTTGAATTAGCAAAATTATTTCCAACATTTTTCTTGCGAATTTGCCTTGGCCGCTTATAGATCCTAATATTATCTAGTTGGAAAAAAAGAATTGGACCATAAATAGCCATCGATTTCCTCCTTGAAACATTTGATTCGCTTCTCTTCATTATCACATTTTATTAACAATGTCTGCCGCTGAACAACCTCGAGACAACTTAGCTGAAGATATACTCGGTAAGAGGTTCTCCCTGGAGGAATCTAAGATTACTGGGACTGATGGTGCCAATTACAACACCATGAAAGGGGAAGATGAAGAACTGTCTCTCAGTCTGTATCCTGAGGACAATATGAATGTAAAAGAGTTGGACAAGATTTACAGGAAATTGGACTTTAGAATTATCCCAGCATTGTGGTGTCTCTATTTCTTGACATCTTTCGGGTCAAGTGCCTATGGTTTGACCTTGACAATGAACCTGGAAGTCGGACATTCTTTAGGCCAACATTTGCACCTTACCCCCAAGAACATTTCGACTGCTTCTGCATTGTACTATGTTGGTTACATTATTTTTGACGTTCCCATGAACTTAATCATGACTCAGGTTAGTCCTCAGTCTTGGCTTTCCAGAATTGTGATTACTGTTGGTTTGGTTTATACTTGCTATCACGTTTTGCAATCCAGCGGTGCACTTATTGCCTGTCGCTTTATTTCTGGTATGGTTGGTGCTGGTACTTGGCCAGGGATGAGTTACTATATTTCCCTTTGGTATCCAAACGAGAGACTGACTAGAAGGATCGGATATTACTTTACCGCAGCCCAGATTTCGGCTGCAGTCGCTGGTTTGGTAAGTGCTGGTTTCCAGAAAATGGATGGAGTCAGAGGCTATACTGGTTGGCAATGGATGTACTTGGTTTATGGTGTTATAACCATAGCTGTAGGTATCCTGTTGTTATGGTGGTTGCCTGACAGACCCTTTAAGGATTCAACTGATAGTCCTAACAAGTTTATCCAGCTATACCATAAGTTCCTAACTCCACCTCATCCATTAAATGCCAAAGAAAAGGAGTTACATAGAAAGGATCTAGAACATAGATACAAATTGTTGAAGTGGACTTGGAAAGACGTCATCGATGTCATAACTGACTTGAGGATTTGGCCCTTGATTGTCATGTATTTCGGTGTTGTTGGTACTGGCTTTGGCTTGGCAGTATTTGGATCTACAATTATTGCTACAAACAATCCTAATCTCACCTCTATTCAAGTATCATTATTGTATGCTCCAATCTGGTTGTTTGACTTGGCAGGTATCTTGATTATCACTCCTTTCGCCGACAAATTTAAGAGGTTGCGTGCCTTAATCTTTTCCCTTGCTTGTGTTATTATCATGTGCGGAATGTTTGTTACAACTTTTGCACGCGGATCATGGAACAAGTACGGTGGATTGTTGATTGCAGGTTTTGGTTTGGGACCAACTGTTCCTATATGCATGTCTTGGACTGCAGAAATATTTGGACCAAGATATGGTGATGTTGGGACTGCTGTTAGTGCTGCTCTTGTCAGTGGTTTAGGCAATCTTGGATCTGTCACAGCTACCTATGCTTTGTACAGTGGATGGCCTGCCGACCAGAAGAGATTGTTCAGAAACTCCAACATGATGTTGGTAGTGATGCTAGGAGCCAGTATTATCGCCTCTGCAGCCTGTCATTTGCTCAGAAATAGAGTTAGACAACAGAAATAGGGTTCTGACCAAGGTATGCGATCGATACTTGACCTGAGGATATACTATTTGGTCCCACCAGTCCGAGATGGCATAATCTGAAACTTTCAACGAAAGTTTGCACACCTAAGTAATTAGTGCAAAAAATTGAAAAAATCAATTGTCATACATACGAATAATATAGTAATAGACTTTAAAGCAAACACAGCTGAATTGAATAAATTGACAACTAGATCTACATTTAATAGCAGTGGTGCGATTGCAAAAAAAGATCTCAGCCAAAATGTCGCAGACTGCAACATCCGAAAACGTCTGAACCGTTAGCCAGATTGGGAAAGGCACACCGCATTGAGCACCACTTTTCAACAATAGAACCACAAGGAAACAACAACCGACAAAAAGCCAGTGCTAGGGAACAAAAGAAGAGTCAGCGCCAAAGCGAATTAGCATTTAGACAATCACACAACTTGTAATGAAGACGAAGGAACCGCGAATGTCGTTTCGCATCTCCAAGTCCAGACGAAAGCCTGAGATTCCTGGAACCTCAGTCATCTCCATAAATGAAACAGAAATTCCTGGCTCTTCTGTAATGTCTTTAGATTACCCGAGCAAAGCTGAACTGACCAAGGGTACCAAATCATTGCATGCGACATCGTACGTGTTTGCAGTTGATCGAAATGCCATTATATCCAAGAAGAAGATCGTTCCAGGCACTTCCATAATCAGAATTCTCCAGAAAAGAGATAACTACATCAACTCAGATACCGGCGGCATCAAATATCCTGAAATGTCAGGAAAGCGAATATTTGCCAATGATGCGGAGGCTGAACCTTCGTCAAAGTATCAGAATGACTCGTCGTCTTCTACGGTATTCAATACTGAAAATACGACTGGCTTTCCTATAGGAGAAGCTACAGACTTTGAAATTACGCCGTCCACCTTAAAACTGAATCTAGGATACGGCTCTGAGTTTGCATTTGCCATAGGTCCTGTAGTTACTGATCTGAGGCCTAGAGAAAACAGTCCCAAACCCGACTGTGATCGGGTAGAATCTACTATAGGATTAGGAACAGGCTCAAGAAAACATACCACTACAGTAAACAAAATACAATCAGCGACAACTCCTTATTTATGGGACACTCTGGTAGTTAGCAAAAATGCAACTGCAAACAAACATCATTCGGCCATAATACGAACTAAACAGCAGTCGACATTTTCTGTAAATTTGCTGCCCCACACAAAACTGTCACCAGGAAGGGCACTCAAGTTCAAATTGAGGGAAGACAAGCGGGAGAAAGCAGTTCCGGGAACTTCTATCATCTTTGAGAATAACGAAATTACAAACTTATCGAGTCAAGGGGGAAAGAAGTCTTCCACTGGCTTGCGGTTGGCTGACCAGGGTACCAGGGCCTGGCAGGTCTTTACCACCGGCAAAAACTAGTTATGACATCTATTTACGAATCATTACCATCAATACAAAACATAGGGATATAGCCCTAAACGCAATAAAGAAAATCATAAGAGTCAACACGAAGTAGTTTGGTCTCGGGAATAATAACCATATTTGAAACTGTCTCTGGCTACAGAGTGTTTATTACCGATATTCAACATGTGAGAAAGAGGAGGATTTGCTCGGAAATGAAATTCCATGTGAATCCCGATAAATGCCGTTGCAATAACAGGACTTCCATATTTCCAATAAATTTCACATTTCACACAGAAGTTGAAGGAGGATAAACAATTGTGGCACCACACTCTAATAAGCTTTGATTGAGTTTCTGCGACAGCCTACAATGCGCGGCCGCGTCCTGATCTCGTGGTGTGTAGCCACAAGATACGCCTAAGTTACATCAACAATATGGGCATTTGGTCACAACCTAGTAAGTTTGTTGATTGGCATAGCTTGGATACAACCTAGTCTGCAATGTAAAAATAGATACCAGCTTGTTCTAACAATTTCAAGGGTATGTGAATTTATCTTGTATACTGTGGAATTCGCAACCAATTCAGGAACGGTTGCAATAATTAGTAAGCAAACCACCCTTGAATTCACTTCGGCTATCCTAAACGAATTACACAGTTTATTGTTAGACAAAAGGTATTTAAGAATCAACATTGCTTTGCAATTTACAATCTTAGGTACTTTTGTAGCTTTTATCCAAAAAAAGATAGCTGAAAAATGGCGGAAATTAAGGTTGCAATCTCTTCGGGATCTAAGGAAGTTGGAGAATTGACCAAGGTCGCTACTTACCCAGCACCAGTGATCAATGACAACCAGATTTTATTCAAGGCTGTGGCTTTTGCCTCAAATCCAACTGATTGGAAGCACGTTGTAGCTGGATGGGGTACACCTGGTTCTATCGCTGGTTCTGATGCTAGTGGTATAGTCGTAAAAGTCGGAAAGGATGTTAACGGCTTCGCTGTAGGGGATTATGTCTCATCGGCCCTTCATGGAAACTACAGAAGGGATAGAGGAGCTTTTGCCGAATACGTAATTGCCGATCCAATTTTCACCATCAAATATGATAAGAGCACTTTCTCTGAACAGGCTCCACCAGTAGGCTCTAACCCAGCTGGTAAAATCACAAATTTTGAAGGTGCTGCTGCGATTACCTTGGGAGTGGCAACCATTGGATTGTCTTTCTCAAATAGTTTGAAGATCGCCAAGGAAAAGCTGGAAAATGAATCTGATTATATTTTGATCTGGGGTGGAGCCACTGCAACTGGTATTATTGGAATTCAAGTTGCCAAATTAGTGTATGGATTGAAAGTTATCACCACTGCCTCTTCCAAGAATCACAAATTCTTGAAGTCGTTGGGTGCAGACGAAGTTTTTGACTACAAGGACATTGATGTCGTTGACCAAATTGTTAAGGTTGCCAATGGCAAGATTAAATACGCCTTAGATACGGTTTCGTCGAAGCAGACATTCCAGCAAAATTATGATGCTACAAAGGGGTCTACCAGAGTAGCTTTTGATAGTTTACTATTTTTGGGTAGCAGTGATCTCAATCGTGACCCTCAAAGAAAGGACGATACTTTTGCGACGACTAGAGTTTACTTAGCTTCGGGGGAAAGTTATGATAGAGAAGGACAAACTATATTGCCAAGCAAAGAGTTGCTTGACAACTTCAAACATTTCTGGGAAGAATTGATTCCTCCTTATTTGGGCCAAATTATTACACCTGGATTGCGAGTTTTGGCTCCAGGGTTGGAATCTGCAAGCGAAGCTTTGGAATTGTTGAGGCAAAACAAAGTTAGCGGTGAAAAGGTGGTTTTCAGAATTTAGAATAGCGAAAGATTTTCTAATGGGCAGTATCCTCCAATATAATATAGTCTAGCTTTCCCCTATAACAAGTTAATATTATTTTTCTGGAATATTATGGTTGCAAATGATAATAGAGATGGAAATGTGTACAGTCAGAGAATCACCTATTCAGAGTTTATGCAGAGCCAGCATACCTTTGTAGTGTATGTCAGGTTCTTAGTAAAAAATGTGGTAAGTCTCAAACTCTACTTGCTAGGAAAGGGTTGCATCTACCGTATATACAAGGTCTTGAGCATTGACAGAACGGTAAACCACAACGGAAATTGTAACTTAAGTGTTTATTCAATGGGATTGAAAATTTTAGAGGAGGATATGCGGCAGTGCTCTACAGAATAAGTCAGTGGATCGAAAAAGTATGATCCTTCCATCGATATTTTGAAATCTTCATGGAAGGCAAAAATTCTACTGAATATACAACTAAATATGTACCTGGTACCGAACTACTTCCGTTTACGTTTGTGATTTTAAATAATTGTATACGATTGTATGTACGACTTCGGGTAGGGGCTAGGCATTCTGATCAGGTGCAAAGAGCACCGAAAATTCAAGACTGAGATATAACATATAACGAAAGAAATGCTGTCAGACATGGAACGCTATATCGCTAAAGTATGATGTCGTCTATCCCCAAGGCCGCTAGCTTCACGGTGAAGCACCTGACCATCGTACAGGAGAGCTGAGAAAGCTCTTCCCCATTGTGCAACTAGATGGTCGCTTACAGACCAGGAAAAATATCCTCTCAACGTAAAAGCTAATATAGTGGAAATATGAAGGATCGTTGGACATTTCCGGTCATATTTTCCATGGCACTTTTCCGTCCATCTATAAAATTTATTAATTTATTTTTGCAGTTGGCTTTTCTTTTGCATTGGTGAATGTATAAACAAAGACAAAGTGGGTGAATACAACGGGCATGCCCGTATTTTCTGGTGATATTTGTATGTGTAAATGTGTGTTCAGAAGGCTTTGGCTATTTTTGTGAAACTCTAATTGATCAACTGCAATCGATTGTAAAGTGTAAACTCCCCAGCATTCGATGAAATTGCTCCAATGGTGAGCGCTTCGTTGCCAACCCCAACGTATTTTTGAAATTTTAAAAAATCCGAAACGTTATATTCACTGCAATATCACCAATAGAGTTCTGCAAGACGTTTTGACTACGCTTAATAATTGTCTGGAGTTTGGAAACCCCTGCCGATTTTGTTTGTACTTCTCCTCTGGGTTATATGCGGTATTCTGCCAGGCCAAGAACATGAAACTGGTAGGCGCCAATTACCTAACGGTTAAAATACCCATTTACTAATTCTGTGGTATGCAGGCGTGCCTATTAACCATGGAACTTTCGTCTCACATATAAGTATATATTCAGATGCAATTCTCAATGTATTACCTGTAAATAATTCTTAGCAATTAGTTTTTTCTTCACGTAGTCCTTTTTTGATTTAATAATTGTTCTGGAAATTGAATACAAACTCTGATAAATTTATTTTACACTATGACTGTCACTAACATTAAGGCTGCCATTGTTCCAGGCACAACTGGGGAAGGTGAATTGACCGAAGTAGCCACCATTTCTTTGCCTCAATTATCAGCCGACCAGATCTTGATCAAGTCAGTTGCCTATGCCGTAAACCCTACCGACTGGAAGCACATTGCCTATGGCTTGAGCCCTAAGAATGCTATTGCAGGCTCGGATGTCGCTGGTGTTGTCGAAAAAGTGGGTGCCAACGTCAAGGGCTTCAAAGAAGGCGATAAGGTCTCTGGTTTCATCCATGGTAACACTTCTGCTACTGTCGGTGCTTTTGGAGAATATGCTCTCCTCAATCCAGATACAGCCATCAAGTACGAAGCCTCACAAATTTCAGACAAACCTTTGTCTGTTGGTGAACACCCCGCCGACTTGTTGAACACCTTTGAAGGTATTGCTGGTGTTACTTTAGGTTTGGTTACTGTATCGTTGTCCTTCGCTCATAGCTTAAAAGTTCCAGCTAACAAGGAAAAAAACAAAAATGCAAGCATTTTAATCTGGGGTGGTGCTACTGCTACTGGTGTTCTTGCTATTCAATTGGCCAAATTGGTTTACGGTTTGAATGTTATTACCACTGCCTCATCCAAGAATCACGAATTTTTGAAGTCGATTGGTGCAGATGCTACATTTGACTACAAGGATGTCAAGGTTGTTGAAGCAATTAAAACTTATGCTAAGGGTTCCATTTTGTACGCTCTTGATACTGTTGCTAGCCCAACTACTTTTCAAGCTACTTACGATGCCACTGAAGGTGCTGAATCTGTAGCTATTGACAACTTGTTAGCTTTGAACGGAACTAGCATCACTACGAAGCCAGAAAGAAAGGCTACTTATGGCCGTACTTTGGCTTACACTGCTCTTGGCGAAAGTATTGACTTAGGTGGTGGAGTTGTGCCTTCGACTCCAGAGCTCATGAGTGACTACCTCAACTTCTGGAAGAATGTTCTTCCAGCATATATCCCACTACTTAAACATTCAAATCTTAAGGTGTTGCCAGCTGGTTTGGAATCTGCCTCCAGTGCTCTCGAATTATTGAGACAGGACAAGGTCAGTGGTGAAAAGGTTGTTTTCAGATTTAACTAAGCTTTTGATATTTTAACCGCATTTGCTAGGTTGAACAGTCTATGGATAGATTGACTATTTATGTGTTTTTCATAGAGCTATAATTCTGAGTAGGACATCCGAGTATCGACCACACTTTAGCACGAAATACAATATAGTTAAAACAAACAAATTTTAACAAATAAACGAAGAAAGTCAGAAATCAATTTAAAGAAAAATCGATCGCCTGGTGGTTAAACGACTATAGGCGGGGCACTAAATCAGCGAAGGTGGAGAAGATCCATTTGAAGGATCATTTTATTTTGAACTGATAATGACATGATACGACGTTAATCTTTTTACATAGCTTATTCTATCCATTTTATTTTTATCACAATGGTATTGAAAAGGTTGATAATGAACCCATACTAAAATACAATTGGTTCCGCAGCAGATCAAATCAACGAACAGGTCGAAATATCCGAAACTGACATGTTAAGGAGCAGTTTCTGGACGAAGAGGGGGGTTAAAATAGATTGAAACTCATAAGTAAAACTATAACGAACACATTAGAAAGACGTGAATGAAGTAGGTAAATTCGAATTTAATGAAACCGTCCCGTAGGGGATTCGAATCTGATGAACAATTTGCGAACGGCATAGACCCAATTCAGATTTGTGGAGAGCAATAATAGTCTCAGTTGCATTGGATCCTATGTGATACCTACTGGGAGCTTTTACAGATGAGATTTTAATTTGAATGGCAGAAGTTCAATTCATACGTGGCAGCTACTCTTCTGTTGACAACAGACTGAAATTTCGACCTCCCGGAGAGACATTCAAGATTTGAAGCAAAGCAAAATGAATATATTGCAGACGACGGGACCTGCAGAGAGACTAAGAGTTGACTATTATCTTAGATTTTGGTAGTTGCAGCCATTTTTGATACAGATGGAGATGCGCAGGCTCAAGCGCCTTTGCTTGGTGTCATGTGTGTCTGATCAGATGACAGTGCAGCTGACAAGAAGCATATTAATATGAACAAAAAGGAGGAGCAGATGACAACTGTCAGATGCTTCTATCCAAGGAAACTCCACTATTAGGCATTTGATCACACATTTTTGCGTGCGTTATTTTGGGAGATTTTTCCGTGCGGAGGCTCTTATAGCCGTCAAGAACAGGAATTGGAATCGGAGAAGGCGTTAAGAATTTCTAAAGAGGCATTGGACCATATGTATTTGGTCTGATCTACGCCTGGCCTAATAATTAGTGACTTCAGAAAAGATTGTTTAAAGGTGGAAATTTATTAATACATTTTCTATAAATAATAATACTCGAAGAGGCTAGTAGTTAGAATAGAACAATGCGAAATATATTTATTACGGCCCTACTGTGGGAGGTAACTAGTAGCAGATAGTTTTATAAATTTAGCAGTTTATACTAGTCACAGTATTATGAGCTTGCAAAAGAGAATTGCAATTCAAAACGGTGAAAATAATTGCAAAATTGGATTTGATTGCTTGAATATTCATTTATGCATTAATAGATTTGTTCGATTTGAGCTACTTGCTCGAAACCGCACCGACGGCCGAGCCAAAGACGAAATATGTAAATATGTAAATATGTGAGAGATAAAATCCGCTCACTATTGTAGAGAGAGATGGTGACAGTAGGAGCAACGTGAATTTACGTTTGCCACAAAAATTTCAAGAAAACCATCGAATATTGCAAACTCGTCCTTGCTTGTCATATTCCTTCTGCGATTTCATCTCCACCACTGCCTGTCTTTCCCTTCCATCCCTTGTCTGATTATCTTAAATGACCTTGCCTTGTGGCCAGAGTCGTGCTCATACCATTATCCTTCCAGGAACGAAAAAAGATCATACAAATTCGCATTTTTCAATCACACTGTTTTATGTATGTGAAATATGCCATAATCTGTTGCGATACTAGCAGACAACGGAAAAGTCACTATCACCAAAAGATTAGGAGACAGATTTTTGTCACTCATTTTTTTTCCACGTCCGATCCATCTTTGCTTGCTCCAGTTTCCCTTCTAGATTCTTTTCCTTCAGTTCACCCCTGGTTGTTTCCGCTATCCAGCCAGTTTCGCCGTCCACCTGTTTTGTAACCACCCCTCCGTTTGCGCCGGCACATAAGAAAAGATCACTCTTTTATTCGGTCCGATATTTCAAACGTTAGGCTGAAAAACTAAACGAAACCAAATATAACAATCAAATCCAAAGTAATTCAATATAGCAATCCCATTCAAGATAGTCGTGTCTCTGTTGCCACCGCAAATCGAACACGTCTGCTAGTTGCGATCTGAACATCTCACCGTCGCCTCTAGTCTTGTTTTAACTCCGCCTTTATTCAGTAAATCTGTTCCCAAACTGTTCTATCATAAAATTTGTAAGTAAGTGAAAGTTTTAAGACTGCTATTGTCGAAACACCACAAACCCACATAGTTACAAGACAGCCTGTATCATTAGATTGAAAAAAGACAGCTCACACGGTAGAAGATCACAAATCAACATCAAATCCATATCTCACCCAATCTCGCCATTCCAACGCTGTCTATGATTTCCCTCATCGATAGCAGCTTGCATTCTTAATACCAGTGTTATTTATATTATTGTTATTCTTCGTATTATCGTTAGATCTTTCTTTTGTTTCAATTCTTCCAGTGTAAATGCAGACGCCAACATGGAATCATTAGACATTTCCTTTCAGTTTGACAAAAAGTCAGACCAGTCCCTCATACGGCTATGGCGTTTGACCAACAACCACTTCATAGATACAAAATACCTGTCCACAGAGAGAATTAACTATCGATCTTGGCGATTGCTAAGTAAAAAGCTTCTATCTTCCAAACACGACCAAAACTACAGAGATATCTCACATTACTCCAGCATCCACGATTTGACCAAGGACTCGCTTTCAGACTTGAGACCCAAGCAGTCGCAGTTTCTCTCAGAGAGACCATCTTTGTTCGATCACAGTTCCAACTTGAGCTTGGGAAGCAACAGAAAGAGCACCAATGGTAGCAGCATAGAATCGTACGATCCCCATGGTCACAAGTTTAAAGTCGTACCAACTTCCGAGGACGACAACGACTGCAGTTCGGATGAAATCGACGATTCAGATATTTCAGACATCTCAGAAGAAGACGAAGAAGACATAGAAGATGAGGAAAATGTACAACAAGAGGTAAAGAAGCCAATAGAAGTTGAAATTCCAGCGACAGAAATAGTAGCGCCCAATTCACAAAATACAGAACAGCCATTGCAGAGATCGGGAACTTCCTTCGTTAGAGGATTTTCTCCAAGCCATGCTTCAGTTTCTTCCAGATGTTCGGTAGATCATAACAGAACTTCGATCGAATCCAACCGCCTTCCACCTATAACGAGTGCAAACACTTCTAGAAGGCAGTCTTCGGATGTCTCTAAAAACAAAAATATCTTCTATATTGCAAACTCGCCATCTCCCCCTAGTAACAATGGCGAAGAACACGAAGCCTCGCCCAGAACGAGGTCTAATTATTCAGTTGCAAATAGCTCCAATGGAGACGTTAAAAGAGCTCTGACTCAAAATCTGCATCATTCTCTGCAACGTTCACTGCAGGATTCACGCCAAAGATCAATTCAAGATCTGCAACAAAGATTACTGCAGCCTCCACTGCAGCACGCCAGCATACAGCGTCAGGGATCTTTATTCAGCAATTTCCATTTGCAATTCAATAGTGATTCTGGCAGCAAGAGCAATCTTCCGGAAACTGCTGTAAATAGCGAAATCCCAGCAGCTGAAAATCGTGCAACGACAGAAGAGTATGACTATTCGTCTACTGATATATCTGAGGACGAAGATGAAGAAGAGGTAGACGAAGATGATAACGAGGGAGAGAGTGAACGAGCTGAAGATGAAGATCGTAACAGAGCCATTGCCGAAGCTCAAAAACTGTATTTCCATGACAAAAGAAGACTCAAGAGCAACCACAAGGGAGAAGAGATAATCATCAAATCAAAGGATAATGCGGCGTCTGTAGGAACTTATATGGACAATGACAGCGAGTGGTTATCCGTTTCTTCTGAGGATGATGTAAAGTCTGAATTGAAAGAACCTGAGTTTCATCCCTTACAGTTCACTAAAATAAGACCAACTGGATCGCAATTATTCAATGTCTCCTCTAATTCAACCGAAGTAATCAGTCCTGATGAACCTACGAACGAAAAGCAAAAGCGATTTTCTTCTCCTGGTATTAATAAACCAAGGTCATTATTGTCAGGCTTGTTTTTGAATGAGTTAGCTGCAATTCACTCTAATGATCAACACCCAGACCATGCATTTACAAATGGAAGACCATCAGTGAAGCCTTCTCTTAAAAGGTCATCAACTACAGGTATCATTACTATTAACCAAAATAAATCTCAGAATGCAAAACAGAGACCTTCTATCATCTTCACAAAAAGGTACGGGTCTCTCACTGATATCTCTAGGAACGAGTCTGTTCAAGACCATGCCGTGGGTTTGGTACCGAAAAGTGTAGAAGGTGATGCTTCATTACCCGACGACTATTTACTCGGGAAGCAAAAGTCAATTGTAGGAATTTCTGACTTTACGGTAACTACCACTAGTGCATTGTCCGAGTCTCATGAAGCAGATGACCATATCCACTCAGCTAGTGGTGCTATTCCTAAAGAAAGGGAGACTTTATCTACCAGTCTCAATAAGATTTCACGGTCAGTGTCTAATAATTCCATAAGAAACCTTCTTTCTAAGAGCTCAATCAATTTAGGAAAGCTCTACTCAAAGTCTAGGTTTGGCCGTTCCGAGTCCAGTTTCAATTCAGAACGTTCAGCTCAACTAAATGCTAATCATAATATTCAATCAAGAGCTCCTTCGCGTTTGGCGGGCAATGCTGTGGATGATTTTGCCAGCAACAGCAACGTTGTTGTCTCAGTCAAAGTAGATGAACCCGTAGAAGCTTCGACAAATTCTTTGCTTAACTCGCAGGCATTGGCCAGCAAGGTCCCCACTACGACTGACTTGATTCCAAAGGTAGCTGATGAGGCATTGTTAGCATCTGAGTTAAGTAGCTCGCTCAAAGAGTCCATTATAATAGACTTCAAGTTGGGCAAGATTCCTCTTCCTACGAGAGTCATAGATAATGATAGTTTATTAAGGAACAACGAAGGGTTGATTGCTGGAGGTGACGAAAGCGATTTTGATGACTATCATTCGAAAGGATGGTAGCTTATAAATGGATCCAATAAAAGTTCCATCTAAATTTACAGGTATGCACGATTGGACGTGTATTAAGCATATACATATAAATTTATATAGAATAGGTCCGGAATATGATGTATATAAGTATTTACTAAGCTTGTATAGATGCAAGTATACTACAGTATCTTGGAGTATAACATAATCCTTTGTAAGAGTATTTGGAGTAGATTTTAATGATAGTGAACTATCCAATCCTGCGCGGAAATTTTCAGATATCGCGGAAGATAATTTTAACAATTAGTGATTCTATTGATTAAATTTACAGCTCACTACTGGTTGAGTGGATATGAAGACTTGTTACTACGAGCTCCTCGGAGTGGAGTCTACGGCAACAGATGTAGAGCTCAAAAAAGCATACAGGAAAAGAGCTCTTCAACTCCACCCAGATAAGAATCCCGATGATGTAGTAGCTGCGACGAATAGATTTGCTCTAGTCAGAGCAGCTTATGAAGTCCTCAGTGATCCTCAGGAGAGATCGTGGTATGATGCACATAAATCTTCAATTCTACGTGATGATGACGAGTATGTAGAAGAAGAGGCAGATATGATAATTCCCAGTATATCGACTGAAGAGTTAATGAGATACTTCAATCCTGCCTTATATTCGCGAATGGATGATTCCTTGGAAGGCTTCTACAATGTAGTTTCAAGATTATTTGAGAGATTGGCAGCAGAAGAGGTTACTCATGGAAAAGCCCTGGATTCAAAGACCTTTTCCAAGTATAAGGATGATGATACTGCGAACATTAATGTAACAGACTCAGCGTTTCTTTTGTTTCCAAGATTTGGGAATAGCAGAGCAGATTATGCCTCGGAAGTAAGGCTGTTCTATAATATATGGAATAATTTTGCTAGTGTGAAGACATTTAATTGGAAGGATGAATATAGGTACTCTATGGCACCAGACAGACGTACGAGAAGAATGATGGAGCGCGAGAACAAGAAAGCAAGAGATACAGCCAGAAAAGAGTATAACGAAACAGTCAAGAATTTTGTTCTGTTTATAAGGAAGAGAGACCCAAGAGTGAAAGCAGGAGTTGCAGAATTTGAGAAGATGAAGAAGAAACAAAAACAGCAGGAATTAGAAAAGCAAGCCAAGCAGCAGCGAGTCCGCGAGCTTTTGGATAATCACAATAAATTCGAAGCTCAGGAATGGCAACAGTTGTCACTTGAGGAGTTAAATGATTTGGAGCATATGCTAGAGGAAGAGTATGATATCAGCTCTGATTCCTCGGACAGTGAATACGATGAGTTTGACAATCCTTTGGAAGACAGCGAAATTCATGTATATGAATGTTTTGTGTGTAATAAAGATTTCAAAAATAAGAATCAGTTTGAAGTACACGAAAGGTCAAACAAACATAAGAAACTCCTCAAGAAATTGAAGTGGGAGATGAAGAAAGAAGGTATAGATTTAGGAATAGACAAGCATGACGTTGATTTAGATGATTTTGAGACTGCCAGCAGCGAGTTTGATTCGGCACAGGAGGAAATAGAGCTTGTACAGGTGGAAAAACAGCATGTATTACATGAAAACAATGATTGTTTAGAAGACCGCTCTACGAACGGGAATACTATTGAAGAATCGGCTGAGTATGAGGTTGATGACGATGTCAATAGCGATATAGAGCCGGAACTCACACGACAGAAACAGGCAAAAAAGATGAATTCCAATTCGTCTAGTGGTGAGATCGAGTTAGATGAAGTTGATGATGAACTTGCAAAGCTAGCTAAAGGTATGAAACTTGATGATAGCGACGAGGACGACTGGTCTACCTCCAAAAGCAAAAAGAAGGATAAAAAAAAAAAGAAGACTAAGTATAGTTCACAAAGCTCTAGAGAGCTGTCTGCTCTTCCTGAAGCTGAGACTCCGCCAGTAAAGGGAAACGAAAAGTGTACTGTTTGTAACGAAACATTCGTCTCGAGAAACAAACTCTTTCAACATGTTAATAGTACAGGGCATGCTGCCTTGAAGATGAAGGGTAAGAAAGGTAAATCCCGGAAGTAATCGTATGCATTTATTTATAACTTTCTGTAGTTATAATAATAATAATAATAATAACGGTATAAATTTTACTTTAAGCCTTCTTTAGACTTCTTCATTTTAGCCATAACTGGTTCACTTATACCCTTATTACCGTGAGCACCCAAGCCTTCACCTTTGACCCATCCTAGCTTTTCGAGCAATTGTCTACCGATATTGTCCTTGCTAATTTCAGGAGCAGAAGCTCCCACAATGTCACCTTCCTTAAAGACTGGTCTAGTAGACTTGCCACTTCGTTTGCCCACTTTGCTGTCGGTTTCATCAATCTCCCCTTGAAGACGTTTTCTGTCACTACGATGGAAAATTGGTCTCTGTTTCGTCATATGATTGATTTGATCATATTGTGGAAGGTAATGGAAAGTACTTCTTGACTTTGATACCTTCATGTACTGTTTCAAGCCACTGTTACCGCATTTCTTAGATTTCATGTTATAACACTTAGCCATTTTGGCAACAGTCTTGTTTCCATGAGGATCAAGCGGCGGAAACGATAAAGTGTCTCTTCCTCCATCATGCAAAAAAAGTTCAAATTCCTTTCTAAAGTCTTTAATATGTATTGAAAATGGATACAACGCTGTCAAATCTCTCGTTATCAAAGCCTGCTCCATTTTCTCGTGTTGTTTCTTGTTCTTCTTGGACTTTTGGTTCAATCTATGGGCCTGATACTGTTCGAGCAATGACTCCCTGATATCATCATCAATATCATAGCCATCTAGATTAAGACTCTTTTTGAGACCGCTACCTTTTGTGCGTATCAGCTCTGTCGGGTTATCTAACGATAAGAAATTCTGCAGCGACTTCGAATATGCAATCAATGCTTCCAAATCACCATCATCCTCTTCCTCATTACTTGAATCGAATTGTTCTTCTTCTGAACTGTCAGAAATATAAACATCCGAATAATTTGGGTGTTCTTCAACTTCATCTTCTATCAAGCCTCCAGTTATGAACTTGAGGAAACTGTTGAGTCTGTGTTCCTTAACGCCTTTCAGCAAAGCATAGTCTACCAATTCAACTTCGTCAACCCAACTGAATTGATCCATTGAACCCGTCAAATCAATATTACTGGCATAGTATTGGTTTTGAATTCCAAATCTAACGTTCATAACTTTAATTTGCGAAACGTCAAATTCGTAATCTTCTTCTAAGAAACCATACTCAGGGTCATCCTCACTTTCATTTATATCATTATCTTCAGAATCACTTTCAGTATCCTCTTCTTCAGAATCATTCTCATTTGTATTTTTGCGTTCTTCACTATCAGACCCCGTCTCTGTTTTGCCATCGTCAAGAACAACATTCAGCAATTCCAATGATTGCATTGGACCATCTACATTGTAATCGTATATATCTTCACCTTCTTCTTCTTCACCTTCTTCTTCACTAAAAACATAATCGAAATTGTCATTTTCTTTGAAATCTTCACGAACCATATCTTTTCCGAGTAAAGGCAAATCAACTATAGTTTGACCTTTGCTGTCTGTGTATGGTCTCAAAGACACTTTACCTATAGTCAATTCATTGTCATGATCAATATTTGAAGGCTCCTCTTGTATATCCTGATTTATAAGAGCACGAGACAGTAGTTTACGGACATTGTGCTTTTTTAATATGCTTTTGTCCTGCCGGGCATCTATCGAAAGTGGTAAAAGTTCTTCGGTCTTCTTCTCGGTCTCAGCTATGGTTAAGTTCTTAACTGAGATCTCGTCTTCGATATCAACATCGTTTAAAATGTCACTACTCTGAAAATCTGTCATATTTGATTGGCCATTGTGTACGTCCTCGTCAACCTCCAGATAAGGTGTGTCTTTATCCTGTTCAGTTACAAAATCTGAATCTATTGTCAAATCCTCACTATCCTTTCCATCGATACTGTTATTATTCTCAATAATGCTTTCTTCTTTTCTGATATTTTCTTCCTTGATTTTGCGCAAAGACTCGTTTGGATCATAAACGTGGGCAGCCTTGACGAACTTGATAGGGTTGTTGCGAAGAGCTCGCGACATGGTTTCACTTATGTGTTGCTGGGTATACCCGACTTCGTCTCTCAACCGACCAGGACGACGCGACATCGACGACAACAGGTCCTTGGGAATATAGATATTCCCTTCCAAGTCCATAAGCTCGGGTACATCTATACTGGTAGGGAAAGCTGGACGATGATTGTTGGATGTACCTTTGCTTTTCTTTTTATTAGAAAAAATTCGGCCTGAAGGAGCGGAGCCTCCTCTTCCTCCTCTTCGCCTGGAACCTTTATTCCTATGTCCCATGATGTAGATTTATAAACAAGCAGGCTGGAAAAGGAATGGCGCTGAATTAGAAGAAAGAAGACAGTTCAGCCCAAGCTATATAATCTATAGCTTTGATATTACCTGTATATAGCTATCACCATATTGATCCTGATGACTGCGAAAAACATTAATAACAAAAATTTATCAACAAGTGTCTCCGGAATTTTTAGAAGAGTTCATCTGTAAGTTGTAGAAAAGTAAAGCCAAGCAGACATACATGATATGAAAAGATAGGAGTATATCGATACAAAAAAATCATAGGTATTGGCCAGAAATAATCACCTCTTTTCTACTCCAGTAGTCTCATTCTGGGCCAAAAACTGCTAGCTTAATTTGTCGCAATGTCGCGTTCAGCGCTCGCTTTCATAATTGATCCGACATCCACATTGTGTTTACGTCTATTCTATTCTTATCAAAAGGTAATAATACACAAGTACATTTGCCACTAGACAAAAACGTTTATGCTACATAAATACTATGGATCGTGAGGACGCGTCTGTTCCAACATCGCACGTTTCGGCTGATATCAGCCCCAATTCCACAGCAAAAGAGATACCCGTACCGCAACCCCCTCTTTTGAACTTGAACATGAATAGCGGCTTCAATCTATCCAACTGGTGGCACCAGATCACACAGATCGAAGCTAATAGCGGCGACGATGGCAGCAGCAACAATAGGAGTAACAATGGCATTAACTCTGCAGAGTCTGAATCAACTCAGTCTCAACCTATTGTAGTCTTGGGCCATTCATACCAAACAACTGAAGAAGCTCACGAAGATATAATCAAGAAGTTGTGTCTCACATACCGATATGGTTTCGAGCGGATACCCCGGGCTGTTAATGGTCCCAGTCCATTGTCATTTATGCAATCGGTGATCTTTAGTAAGAGTCTTCTTTACAATCTCCAGAACTTCAACAACTTCATCGAAAAGGAATACTTCACTACAGATGTAGGATGGGGATGTATGATTCGTACTTCACAAAGTTTATTAGCCAATACCTTCATGCGTTTGCTTGACAAACAAAGCGACATTATCGCTCTTTTTAACGACACCTACTTGTCACCGTTTTCATTGCATAACTTCATCCGCGTCGCCTCGTCACTGCCATTGAAAGTCAAACCTGGAGAGTGGTTTGGTCCAAATGCTGCGTCCCTCTCGATAAAACGCCTCTGCGATGGCTATTACGATAATTCAACGTCCGAGACTATCTTACCGCGAATCAATGTGCTTATCAGCGAAAGCACTGATTTGTACGATAGCCAGATTGCCCAGTTGCTTGAGCCAAGCACCGAGACCAAGGGCTTGTTAATACTATTGCCCGTCAGATTGGGTATTGACAGCATTAATTCTTACTATTTTTCTAGTTTACTCCATCTTCTTTCGCTTGAGCAATCTGTAGGCATCGCCGGAGGCAAGCCGTCGTCGAGTTTTTACTTCTTTGGCTATCAGGATAATAGTCTCATCTACATGGATCCACATTCAGCTCAGATATTCAGCAGCGACATTGATATGAGCACCTACTATGCCACACGATACCAGAGGGTTGACATTGGCAAGTTGGATCCATCGATGTTGATTGGAGTGTTCATTCGTGATTTGGCCCAGTACGAAGATTTCAAAAAGAGCTGCCTTGATGCCGCAAACAAAATCGTCCATTTCCATGCCACGGAGCGTCTGACAGTACCTGAGTCCAGAAGAAAGAACTCCGAATTTGTCAACATCAACAGAAGCGATTTGAAAGATGAAGACTACATCAATATCAACCGAGTGAACCGCTTGGATAGCACTGACGACTTTATTGACTTAGGTGATGACTACGTAGAAACCAACACGAATTTGGAAGAGACTACTCCGCTGGCGGAAGATACAGTTCCTGTTTCTACATTAAGTGCCAGCGAGTTGGAGCTGACAACGTCTTCATACGGAACTCCTACTTCAAAAGATGACAACAGTTCTAGAGCAAGCTTGGACGTGGTAGTGCTAGACACGACAGGTGAACAACAGGAATAGGAAGAAAATAATAGATTAATACTTGTGGGACAAGCTAGAGGATAAGAATAAATAAATGGAAATTAGCAATGTAAGCATAGAGAATGTAGAAGTAGTATATGCATCTGACATTGTAGATAATTGAGAATTAAATGCTGTAGTATATAAGATGATCAATAAAACTTTGAATTGTGAATTGTGATCTCTTTGCAATCATTATCTATAGGTAGTGCGAGAACACAATACGAAGTCTCACTTCATTTGCTACATTTGTTAGCATTAGTCTTGTGGTGCTTGACACTTATCTTTACACCCTAAGCATTAATAATCATTGTTGTACCTATAGACTCTGTTGGCTGTGTGTCTATCATACACGTAGTCTTCATAGTATACTTTTTTTCATATTACAGTCTTATCTTCATAATAATCATAGAATACCAATTGAACTTCTCATTTCTAAACCCATCTAAATCTATAACATGGTAACAGATAGTTTAAAGATATGCACTGTTTGTGCTTCCAACAACAATAGATCTATGGAGGCTCACAAACAGCTAAAAGATGCTGGGTATGACGTCAAGTCGTTTGGCACTGGTTCTGCTGTGAGATTACCTGGTCCCTCTATAGATAAACCCAATGTGTACGAGTTTGGAACTCCTTACGAAGACATATACAACGATTTAATTTCCCAGAACTGTCGTAAGATGTACGAAGCTAACGGTTTGATACACATGTTGGATAGAAACCGCCACGTGAAGCCTGCCCCTGAGAAATGGCACAGCAACTCATATGCTGGCAAGTTTGACTTGGTGATAACTTGTGAAGAAAGGTGTTTCGACAGCGTCATGGATGATCTTATGTTCCGTATGTACAGCAAAAATGACGAAACCGACGTAAAGCAAATTGTCCATGTTATCAATGTCGACATTAAGGATGATAACGAAAACGCATTACTTGGAGGAAAGGGAATACTAAAGCTTGTGACCATGATCCATGAGTTTAGACAGAAAAAGAGGGATGGCGTCGAAGACGAGTCGGATGTGATTTTAGAAGATCAGATGATGTCCATCTTGACGGAATGGCAGAAAGAAAACACCCATTTACCTACATTGTACGGAATTAGTTACTACTAAACGTATGTGACGTTATAGACATAATGATCTTAAAGATAGCACAGATTTTCTTATAAGGTAAGGTGTACTGTAAAGATAAATGAATAGTTTAGTAGATATTTTATATTTGAATACTTTGAATAAATAAAAAGTAATGCTGTGCCACTGTTCTTGCTGTTCGACAGCAATCTGTTCTTCTTTATTCCCTTAGACATTCTTCACTTAGATTGTACATCTATGATTTCGCGCGCAATGATTTTTCATGTCTAAAAATTTATTTCTTCTTGGTATACGAAAATAGAATCCCTCGATATCGTTCATTTACAGCTGAATGCCTCCTAAGCCGAGTATCAATGCCAAGAAGGCAAAGCTCTATAACAGTCGGACAATCCGCACCGAACTCTCGGATCCTAGCTTTACGGATAAGGAAAAGCTCAGCATACCTGACTTTCTCAAAACACGAGAATTTGAAATCAGATCGTTTGAGCAGTCCCAGTTAAATACCAAGTACGCCTCGTCGTCGCGTGTTTTTCAGAGTTTGCCTAGGACATTAAGAAGAAGAACAGCGTCTCATAATGTCAAGAGGATACCCAAACGACTTCGATCGCGAGCCATTCGCGAAATGCAAAACTCTGTCAATGGCCAGCCCAAAAAAGGCAAGCACCAAAGAGGGAGACAATTGTACCGACTCCAGGTCATGAAAAAGCTCTTGAAACTTGGATCCAGATTGAAGTTGATGAGAGGTGTTCCCAACGAACAAGTATTGAAGGACCAGACTATACGAAACCGAATTAAGGAGTTGAATACCCAGATTAAATCGTTAGAGAAAGATCGTTCAAACCAGGAGATGAACAATGATTTGGGTTCATATGATAATACAGGTGTAAACGAGTTTGCTCCAAGGCCCAAAGGTAATTTGAAGTACCATAAACGTCAAAAGAATTTTGTCTGGCTTCCTACTCATGTATGGCATGCTAAACGTTTCCACATGACTAAACAGTTCGGTTACCAGATCCCTTTGGCACCAACCCAAAAATGTTTTAAAGCCATGAACAGACATAACAAACACGATGCAGTTATTTTTGATACCAGTTTTCACGATAAACTTGTAATAGAAATTTCAGACGATACCGAATTCATCCAGTTCTTGCTAGAAATAACTAAGTACAAAAAGAAATTGCCAACTGAGTTTATAAATGGAGCCAAGAGCTACAGCAATTGGATTTTCTTAGAAAACGAGAAAGTTGCTAAGGTGTTAATCTACGCAAATATTAGTCTCAATAAGATCTTGGTATCGGTTTTACCATCGCTTTTCATGGATATTTATTTCAAGATCAAGACCAAGCTTGCCAACTATAAGTCAAATACCACCATCAACGATTGCAGATATTCTTTAGGAAGTATTGATATCTGTGGCCCTCAAGCATTACCGGCCATCAGTAAGATTCTTCATTTGTACAAGCTCGAAAATTCAGATATCCAAAGATCGTGGAGGACGTTGGCCCGTAATACAGACTCCGGTTTGGTACCTATTGGAACTACATTGAGTTTTTCTGTCAAGGATCCCCGATTTTGGAAGAGACCATCAAGAATTCCGCCGTCAGCATCTGATATCTCTTTGAATGAATTGGTGATAGGGTTGAACTATGAAACTAACTCAAACATAGACTCGGATTCCATAGCCAGCCTTCTTTCTTCTCGATGCAGAAATGAGTCCTATGAAGGGCAAATGTCAATTAAAGCTATAAGCAAGGAATTTAATAAATTGTCCCCATTGGACAAATCTGTAAGTCACGAATTAATTGACAGATCAAGGATTCCATTATTAATAACAAAATTAGCTGAAGGAAGTTGGACACTTATTCTTCCGTGGTATTGGGTATTACCAATTTGGATTCTGGCTACAAAGGTTCGTCAGATCAAGGTTGGTGGCTTAAAACAAAGACATCAATTCAACTTCGAGAATGAGATCCCTACCTTTCCATACGATTATCCATTCTTGCGTGATGGTTGGCTTCATAATAACGCTGTTGGTACCTTGACGGAGGCCAAGTTCGCCAAACTTAAGCAAAGTCACGTCGACATTTCAAGACCAGATTTCCAAAATCTGTCCATAATAAGTCCATTCAAATGTGATTGGACCGCCATTCGCAATATGATATTCCTTAAGAAATTAAGCGGAAAATCTGATTTAGAACTAACCCAGCTCGAGCCAGACTTTGTTACTCATGTGGGAAACTACTCTACCAGAGAATTGAAGAGCTTACATGACATTGAACAATCAAGCAAATCCATCAGCAAAATCTATACAGAAGAAAAAGCTCCTGACATTCTGATACTGATATTTTGCAAGAACAATGAGTTCCATAAGCAATTTATTGATGGAACCTATGAGATAAAGTCTCTTGTTGATGTAAAAATGAAACAGTTGCCGGTGATTCAAATAGCCATTCGATTGCAAAATAAAGGCTCAATCAGTGATGGAGCCAGAATATTCTTGTCTGACAAATTTAATACCAATCCGGAAGGTTTTGTGACAAGTGGTGCTTATAATCTCAACGAAGGACAACCTACTGCTATTGGCTTAATTCGTGCTGATGTGAAAAAGCTTTCTAATCCAACTATATACATCAGAAACATTGGCAAGACAACTTTCTACCCAGCTAAATTTGTGGAAATTAAGTAGAAGATTAAGTTCAGAAGCCGAAAGAGTTTCAGCTTGCCGTTTGGCACTAATTATAACTATAATAATATTAATATTTTTGATATTAATTGTATCGAATAAGCATTCAATATTACGCTGTACTAGAGTAGGCTGCGAAAAACGATAAATCCGGGTAACGGCTTGCAACATGGTTACCCGCACTTCACTTCACTATAAAAGTGTGTTGAGAACCTTCAGAAATTTTCAATTTCTAATATAAACTTTTACTCTTCATACTTACCAAGAGATGTTGCGGGAGATCAAGTAGTTCCGCAATCATACACTTTCAGAGGCATTGCACAGCGCCATGGAAGAGTATGCCAACTTTTCGTATGTTTACAATGTGTTTTCGGATGCATTTGTAGATAGGGAAGTGTGGATCTTTCAATTTTTGATTTCTTCTTTCTTTTCCTTTATACATTTTGTATTCTTGGATAGTTTCACAGACACGTATAACTTTGTTCAACTTGTGTGTGAGAAAATGTCTTCAACATTTTATTTGTGGCTAAGTCAGGCGATTTTCCACGATTAAAATAGAGAATGACAATAGTGATAGCTAGATTAAAAACAATAATTATGATAGTGACGACTATTATGAGGAGTTGATAAAGTAGATATTGACTCAGACTATCGATATATACTAAGTTTACTTTAAGATCAACATACAAATGTCAAATATATTAATATGCGTTTATTACAAGCTGTGAAGTTTCTATGGAGAATCTATATCTTTAATTCTCACAACATTAGTTGAAGTGATCTTGTGTCGTCAGACCATTTTTGTTGATACCCTTATATAAACCACTGCCTGCCCCATTGCTGTCTGACACGTAAAGATGGGACTCTGCCAGAGAGCCGCGCTCTTGCGGCTCGTTGGGGTTGATGAATCTGGAGTTTTCCCACATCCGCATCATGGCCTGTTTGAAAAGGTTTACATTGTAGTCGATGATGGCCAAAGAACTATCTTGGTTATTTGTTCTAGATGACTCCGAAACGTCTACATTGTCGTCACTGAAGTCACTATTTATCTTGTTCGTGTTTGTCGTATTGTTGGTAGAGTTTCTGACATCGTCGTTTCTGATTAGAGCTACAAGAGCTAGGCCTCTGATCATCTGCTTCAAGTACAATATGGAACCGTTAGAAAGATGACTTACAGACTTGAGTTCCTTTTGTTGACTGGTCGAATTTTGTTTTCTGGTTCCAGATTCGTTTTCAACATACAAATCATCAAGGTCGATGGTAATGTCAATGAATTCGGCACAAACTTCGTATGTCTGGATATCTACTGGCGAAGAATCCGTGGCTACGTAGATCTTGGAGTTGACGTCAAACAAAAAGACCTTGTCAATAGATGAGTGCTGTACCAAGTTGTCAAGCATATTTTCTAAGGAAGGCAACTCGGGAATTAACTTCTGGACGATTCTCGAAAATGCTTCGTAAATTGAATGGTCAAAAATAGAAGTCAAGTAGAAAGAGACTTGCACGCCTTCAAGTCCCAAGTCCAACAATTCATCGCCTGTTCTCTGCATGATATCTCTTTGAGCATCGATACGGTAGTCTTCCGACAACCCATCGATCTTGTGGATCAATACCTCTATGTTGATCTTGGGGTTGACTTTGTATGCAAATTCTATGATCATCGATAAATTGGTCAAGGCATTCAAGTATTCGTCCTGTGAGTCAATCACATAAACCAAAGCACCGATGGACGAAAAGAGCCTTTCTGAGTCGTAATTGGGCTCGAAGTAGTTCAACTGACCGGGTAATTCCATCACCGAAAGATCTATGAGCGAACTGAACTGTTCTGTTGTGGGTTTGGATGTACTTTCCAAGTACAACGTATCCAAAGGCTGCATGTTGTGGAAAACAACTTTACAAATGGAAGACTTGCCACCTCGTCTTAAACCCATCAACAAAATTGTGGCATTTGTATCTTTGGGGTTGGGCAAAAGTGTAGCCTCCATGTTATTGGTGCGTTGTAATTGGTTTTAGAACGTAAAGCAAGTGATGGTTTAAACAGAGTAGAGATGGTAAACGAACGAGGTCAATATAACTTTCCGTGGTAAAACGAGTCTGATTTTGCACACTCTCTGAATTCTATTTAGCAAGGCAGCAATACTGAATAGCAAATAGGAAGATAACAAAAGAAGAAAAAAACTTGACTTCCTTCATCTCGAGCATCTCTATCGTTATCACTTAACATTTGCATTATTATTGTTAGCTAAGTTCGTGTGCTGTCCAAACGGTGAAAGGCGGTTCGGTCACGTGAGACGATGCACCAAGTTGCAACCCGACGATTGGGTGCAAATCTATGGAGCTATGCACTATAGTAGAGGAGTAGCCGAACTCAGAAACCTCCGTCAAACTGCCCATTGATATTCATTTCCTAAATAACTTCCAACTTTGCTATTTAAGGTGAATGAATTCATATATTCGTAGTACATTTAAGATCGTCAATTAGCTACTTGAAGTATGCGTTTACGTTCGATAAACATGTACACTCTACCTTACTGAAATATCCGGTATTATAATAACTTGATTTATATATCAAAAGTACGACTCTTTATACAGATCTATGGTCTCAAACGCTTTGGGTCTCTTGGGAACAATGAAGCACGACGGATATTCTTCAAGTCCAAGTAGAACATAACCACTCTTTCTAAGCCGATACCACCACCGGCGTGAGGAGGACAACCATAGGTGAAGGCTTCAAGGTATTCGTGGACACCAGCAACGTTAGGGTCGACTTCGTGGGCAGTGAGTCTCTCGGTCAACAAAGCTGGGTCGTGGATACGTTGAGCGCCAGACAAAATCTCTTCACCTCTCATGAAGAAATCGTAAGAGTTGGAATATCTTGGGTCTTCTGGATCAGGCATGGTGTAGAAAGGTCTGACAGCCAATGGGAACTTGTCCAAGATGTAGAAGTCAGTATCATACTTGTCCCTAACCAACTTACCCAACAACTTTTCATTCTCAGTGGACAAGTCTTCGAAGTCGTCGACCTCTTTACCAGCTTCTCTTAACATGGCAATACCTTCCTTGAAGTGAAGTCTCACCATTTTGCCACTTTCTGGTACTTTGAATTCTTCCACTGGGAATTGCTTTCTGACTGTGGCAATTTCCTTGGCATATCTCTTCTTCAACTCAGTGAAGATAAATACGAACAAGTCAGCCAAAATGTCAAGAACTTCGTGGTAGTGTTCTTCGAAAGCCATTTCCAAATCCAAACCCATGAATTCAGTCATGTGACGGTGGGTGTTGGAGTTTTCAGCTCTGAAAACGGGAGCAACCTCGTACACTTTTTCAAAGTCAGCAGCAATCAACTGTTGCTTGTACAATTGAGGCGATTGGGCCAAGAAAGCTGAACCTTTAAAATAGTTGATCTGGAATACGTTGGATCCACCTTCAGAGGCAGCAGCAATGATCTTTGGAGTGTGGATTTCCGTGAAGCCCTTGCCGGCTAAAAATTCTCTGAACAAGGCACAAACACCTGATTGGATCTTAAAGATTGCTTGGTTGGTTGGAGTTCTCAAATCAATGACTCTAGCATCCAATCTGGTATCCAAGTTGACAATTGGCAATTTTAAAGCTTCAGCCTCTGCTTCAGATCTGGAAGCATCTTCAATCAACAATGGCAATTGTTCTGGTGTCTCAGAGATGGTGTAGATTTTGCTCACGTGAATTTCAACATCTTGCACTGTAGACGACTTGATCAACTCATCAACCTTCTTGACAGTACCATGGACAACAACAATAGACTCCAAGTTGATGGAGGAAGCCCATTTGACCATTTGCTTGGAAATTGCATGAGAATTGGTTTCCTTATTGGTTTTGAAAAGAGTCTGGATCAACTCCGATTGCTGTCTCAACGTCAAGAAAAGCATAGTAGCACCCTGTTGTCTAGAATTGTGTACTCTGGCTCTGAAAATGACCTCTTCGCCGTCGTTAGCAGCAGACAAATCCTTGAATTGTACTCTGGATTGGTTCTCGGTAAAGGACGAGTTGATCAATGGTAACTTTCCATAATTCTCCTTGGCTGGGTCATTAGCTGCCTCGGCTTCTTTAGCTGCCTTTTCTTTAGCTAATTGGGCTTCTCTTTCAGCCTTTTTAGCTGCCTTTTCCTTTTCTTTTTGCAACTTTTTCAAAGCCTTCTTGGATAAGGGCTGGCCATCTTCTCCCAAAATTACGGGTTCAGCCCCTTCAGCAACAACAGCAGAACCTGCTGGAGTTTCTGTTGGAGTTTCTGAAACGGCCAACTTCTCAATTTGTTCAGTAGGGACAGACATGGTTGCTTTCCTCAGTAATTGTAGGAAAAGACTAATGTTCATTTTCAAGTTTGGTGAAAATTAGTCTCCTGAGTAAATCGAAAATTTTCGGTGCGCGACACTATCTTACGTCATCAAATGACTCCAGTGGTAGCTATATTTTTCCAGAAATATGAGCACCAATATTTGAATACCAATTAGATTCAAAAGAATCAAGGCAAACAGTTATAAAATTTCGATCTTCAATCTTTGCAATTTTAATGTGAACCAAATCTAAAGCTATATGTTTGTTTCAAAGATCATGGGAGCGCAGAGAAAGATGTAATTGCACTCCATGTCTATTATTATTATGTACTTGATGACACGCGAAACTCAGACAGTCCACGTATTGCATTAGTTTTATTTATCACGTGATTTTCTTTAATTCAAAATATTCAACTTCTCTATCTTATTGTTCAACTCTTCTTGCTGATGTTGCTCTTGTTGATGTTGCTCCTTCTCTTTTCGTTTCTTCTCCTTCTGGAATCTAACGGCTTCTCGTATTTCCATACCTTCCCTGATTTTGCGTTCTCGTCTCTGTTCTTTTGTTTCTCTAACATCCTCATCGATCTTCTTAATTTGATTGAATTCAGATATAGCCTTGTACAACTCGTTTATTTTCTTAGTATTCTCCTTGAAACGATCCTCGGCAAGTTTAGTCAACATGCACAAATACGAAGTACTCACAACGGAAACCAACTTGTCTTCTTTCAAATACCCAATGGGAGTGTCAAGCTTGATGGAAATTCTGATGGCTACGACATTATTGGATCCGATTCCTGACTCCCTGAACCCACAATTCATAGCCGTAGTATATAAGGCAGTAGCCAGATTCAAATCTCTACACTTTACATGGAGTATAAGAGGCTCAAACTTGAAAAGAATATAGCGAGTTGTGATGTCTAACGTCTCCAGTTCGCAATTTTGTTCGTATTGAAAGTCAATCTGACTATTCCAGTTTTTTAACTGGTTCACGTCGTGAGTGACAAAGACCCATCTACCATGGTTACCTTTGGCTCCGATCTTTGTATCGTCATGTCCCACATTCTTGATCCCTTCAAGAAAAACAGATACTCTTCCTGAACACGAGGAAGTAGTCACCATATCATTGTGTGAGTTTATAAGTTCAATTATGGGAATACAGAGCTCATCGATAGTACCCTTTGGAGAGGCATCGGGAGAGTCTTCATTGGTGGACAAGATTTCCTTCAATATCGAAGCCTTCTTTTGGTCAAACGGGTCTAACATTCTATACTACAGCCGTTATCAATTTTTCTTTAATAGAAGGAAAAACCAAGATATCTCAAAAATTTTGTACTGCTACAATCTAATTTTCGTTTTGTGTCATTTGCGAAAGTACGTAGAGAAATCTACTACAATATTCTACTTCAAGGCAAGAAGGAACTTTCTCTCGTCGTCTGATGAGAAGTGGAAAAGAGTCTTGATCACTGGAAGCAACATATCACGCTGATCCTTGTGTTCAAAGAATCCAAGAAGAACATTTTTTAGATACGCTGTATTCGTCTCTTTCTCTTCGTTGGCTGCATCAGACGAACTAATAGAGCCCCCATCCGTTGAAGCCCTCGGAGAACTCAAGGCATCAGTGGAAGCATCATAACTAGAAGCTGGTGAAGCCTTCATGGATTTCATTTGTCTGTATTGTTGAGTTATGATCTTGTAGTTCTTAGATAATCTTTCAAACTTCAAATTAGATTCTTCGTTCAACTTCTTCAACACATTGTTCAAATGTTCATAGTCACGAACCTTCTTTGTGCTGAGTTGCAAAGAGTTGCGCAATGTTTCTATTGTCTGCTGTACTTCTCCGCCTCCCGTCTGACCTTCTCCAGAAGAATTTGAATTCAAGGAAACGAGTTCAGCATTCTTTTCCTTCAATTCGGAAATATTCTTCTCCAACTCACGTATATCAATACGAAAGTTTTCAGAATTCGACTTCAATTCGTCAATTTCCCGTTGTCTCTTTTTGATTAAAGCCTGGCAGCTCGTTTCGATCTGAATTTTTTCCTCGGCAAACTTTCTGAGCTCGCTCTTTAATTCTGTATCCTTCAATTTTAATTGATCTTCTGCATCAACAAGTAAACGACGTATACTCGACGATTCTCTAGTCCTTTCCTGGAGCATGTTTCTCGATTCTGAAAGTTCGTCCTCAAGATTCTCGATTTTCAACGAAGATTCCTTCGTCTTCATCGATAACTCTTCATATTGCTGCTTGAAAACCAGATATTCATTGGTGGAACTTGAACTTTCCTTCACTAGAATTTCAAATTTGGACTTCAATTTCTCTAGTTCTGTTGATATTGCCTGTTTGTCACTTTGCAATTTGGCAATTTCATTAGTTAATGAATTCGTTCTTACTGCTGCCAATTCTTGTTTACTCACCAAGTTACTCTTTTCTTCTAAGAGTGACTTCTGCGACATCTGGAACTCACTGTTGTTGATTTTCAACTTAGATATGGATTCGTTTAATTCATCCTTTTGTTTGGATAATGTTTGTATTTGCTCTTTGTATTCTTTAATCTGCAGATCTTTATGCTGTAATGAAGTTTTGAAAGATGCAATTTCCAACTTGAGCGAAGTGTCGTTGCTCTTGAATTTTGTGAGTTCATTGATTCTGGCATTCAACCCTTGTTTTTCCTTGTTCAAAGTTTCAATTTCTCTATTGGCAGCTGCTAGTTCAGTCTTGAGCTTTTCATGTTCTTCTTTCAATGAATCATTGTCAGATCTCAATTTGTTTTCTGATACCTTAATAGCATCTAATGTCTTTAAGTGGTTTGATACTTGGGTCTCAAAATCGCTAGCTTTTCTTTCGTGCTCAATTAATAAAGATTCAAGTTGTTTACTCTTTTCGTTTGCTTTCAAATCAAGATCTTTATTACTCTCAAGAAGCTTTTCTAGTTCCGTTACTTTTTCTGACAACTCCTTCGTGAGTTTATCATTTTCGAATTTCAAGCTCTTGAATTCCTCGGTACCAATGACTGTCGAATCAGATGTTCCAAATGATGTCTTTTTTAAGTCTTTAATTTCATCACGAGCTTGGACAAGATCATCACCCAAATCTCTTAACAGGTCTCTCAAGCTTTCTACGTCGTCTGTTTTAGTTTGCAAATCAGTTCGTAATCTTCTGTTTTCTTCGGTCAAACTCTGGTTTGAAGTTCTCAATTCTTCAACGTCAACGTGTGATTCATCAAGTTCCATTGGTTCTTCTGGTGCTGGTATTGCTACACCACCCTTTTTCTTCTTGTTGCTCTTCTTTTTCTTATTCTTACTAGTCTGCGAAGCTGGTGGATGGAGGTTGTTGTTTTCTGGCGTTACAGAAGATACATGCTTACGCTGCAACTCTGCTGTAAGGTCCTTGATTTCATTCTCTTTAATTGACAACTTATCCTTGTATTCATCAATCTCCTTGGTGAGATTTTTTGTTTCATCTTCAAGTCTAGACTGAATCTCCAACTTCTGTTCAAGCTCCTGAATCTTGGATTCGTAGCCAGCGTCTTGACCCTCCACTACAGTACTTGATGCTGGCTCCTGTTCAATTTTCTTCTTCATCAGTTCGATTTCTTCAGTTCTAGCTTGAATTTCGTGCGAAAGACTGTCAATTTTTTCATTCTGATGCTTCGCTAAATCTTCAGATTTTGTGAGAGATAAGTCCTTGGATTCTATTTCGGCCCTTAACTTTGCAATCAATTGCTGATTTTCTCTCTCAGCTATAGCCTTAGCTTCTAATATTTTCTTGGACTCTACTTGGAGACTTTTGACTTGTTCATCCAATTCCTTTATTTTGAACAAGGAAGCCTTTTGAATATCGTTACTCTCCTTGAGCTTGGTAGTCAAGTCTGCCTTTTCTGAAGACAATGTAGCGCTTTCTTTGGCAAACTTTCTCAATTCTGCGTTGAGAAGTGTCTTTTTTTCATTCAAGCTATTCAAATATTCCACCAAAGTGCCCGCCTCGGATATACTGGAAACTGGTGTATTTTCCTGTAACACTCTCTCGAAGGCTCTGATCAACTCACCTTTCTTCTTTTCGGTCTTGAATGCTTCCAAAAGTATTGGATACTTTTCTTCGTACTTTGCAAACTTCTTCATTTTGGACCGTATTGTTGGGGGAAGAGAGTTCAAGTCCAAATCGAGACTTGCTTTGGGGCCATTTACTCTGGCAGACACATTACTTGTAATTGGTGCTTGTGAACTTGGGATTGGTGTTACATCTTTCTTGATGCCTGGAATTGGCGCATTTTCACTTTTCAATTCATCGCTTGCTTCATGCTTGATCCCATTTTTTTCGGATTCATATTCAACAGTATTGGAACCATTGATGGGCATGTCTCCACGAGAATTTGTGGAAGAGGCGTGGCTTTTTCTTCCGCTGTCAATTAATTTCTTCTCAGGTTCTGGCGTTCCATCGTTCAGAACAGTTTCATCCTCTGGCTGAGTCAACTCGCTGGCATCGGGAGTTTCTGCGTTTAATATTTTTGCTCCATTCTTCAAATCAGATAGGACCTGTGCCCGTCTTTCATTGGCGTTGTGGCCCGAGGCATTATATCCTTCAGCCACTTCGTTCAAACTCTTGGTGACATCCTCGGAAAACGCTTTAAGTTTGGAGAACATCCCGTGGTTTCCTGTTAGAATTGGCTGATGCTAAGAAAAATAGGAAGAAGTGAAGTATTGAACTATAGTGGATCGAATCCGATCTGAAAATGTTGGAGGTGAGCCCCCGGAATACGTGGTGTTTGAGTTGTATTTAGCATGTCTGTCACGTGGTCATTTGTCCCCGGAATTAGCTCTGTGACGAAATGGTAAAAGTCTGCAAGCTTTTTCTGCAGGTTGAGATAGCCACTTATCACCATTCGCTGTGGGAACTGCATGTTCTCCAGAAGCTACAGTTTATTGTCGTTTATTGTACTGTAGATCTATTTTGAGTCTTTCAAGGTTGGTATTCCATATAAATTCACCTTTTGACAAGAGAAAACGTGACAAAGCTCTGAAAATCTACCAGCTTAAGTCAGAAAGTCCAGTATAACCTTTCAGTCATTTCACGAAACTACTAATTTCATTTCAAATCCGTTCGTAGTTACAATTACATCTGCGCCTTCTCAGATATAACACTTCCCGTACCATTATAAATCTCGATGGCTCCTTCGATACTGGAGGTCCGAACTTCGCAGTCTAAAATCAACGTCTATTTAGATGAGTTGAACTCGAATCTCGAGGAAAGGGACCGGTTAGTAGAGGTTTTACGGCTTACTCCTTCTGCAAACGATAACTACGAGCTAATCAGTCTACTCCAGAAACTTGTCAAATACTTCAAATATCTCCAACAGGACCTCATATCGTTGATCAATGTAGGGGAAAACGTCGAGCAGTACATAAATCAATTCCGGGAAGCTGTAGCCAAATATGAAGACGTGCACGAGAAACTCGCTCGAGACTCTTCAATCAGTGTATCCGAATATCATTTCACACCTGCAGAATTTCCACAGAGGAAGACCTCCATTTCAGTCACCAGTGGGTCTGGAACTGCCCGTGAAATTCTGAAATCTGTGCGCTTTCAGGAGGACATTTTAGATAAGGATGCTGACGATCATTTCCGTAACGAGTTGATGGGAACAAGAAATTTCAAGCCTTATTCGGACGAAGAGTCTTCTAACAATACGGATTCTGAATCATTCGATGCCCAAACAAACCAACAGCTTTTTGCTCAACACCAACAGACTATTCTAGAACAAGACCAGAGTCTAGATGTGCTCCACCAGCTGATTATTAGACAGCATAGTATGGGTCAGAGCATCAACTCGGAGCTTGATGATCATCTCATTCTCCTCAACGACTTAGAGAACGGTGTTGATGATGCCAATTACCGGTTGAATACTGCTGCCAACCAGTTGCATGAATTCCGGAAACGGGTCCGTGAAAATGGTAGTTTGGTCACAATCATTGTTCTCACAGTGATTTTGATAATGTTATTAGTGGTGTTGAATTAGAGTAATAGAATTGTGGATCTATTAGCATATACTGTATTTCTAGTTAGTTGCTTCATATAATGTATGTGTTTCATACTCATTCAGTTGTGGCATTAATCTATAGATTAAAACCCACATAATACATCATTATACTTATCTATTGGATGTGCTCTATATCATTCATTAAGTTTTATTAAGTATCAATACTAATTACCTTACATAATCGCTGTTTTTACCTCTGGCAATCTCTATCTTTATACATATTTGTCACAGTATATGCTTCGGCTCTAGAAGTTGAAATCGTCATTTTCGTCCTCATCTTCGCTGAAAAACCAGATGAATACAACAATGTCTACGTACACGATCAACCCTCCCGTTATGCTCATCACCATGGCACCCAATTCAATCAATCTCGAATGGTAAAATGTCAACGGCAATGAGATCCCACTGACAATGAAAAATCCTGTCAACAGCTTGCAGAACTCTTGAACAGGTGAAGGGGCATTTCCGTCGTTATTATTGAAAGTTAGGAAATTGTCTCGAGAAGCATCTATCGCAGACGCTACGATGTTAGGCAATGGTGCTAGGAGGAAGATTAGTATCACCCATAATGTCTTGTAACTGTCGTAGAGAGCACATGATAAGAGGATGAGAAGAAACCCTGACGCTAAAAACGCCAGAAGGAATATGATCTTGTTGAGAGGATTCATTGCTTGAAGATATGGATGCTAATTCTGTGAATTGTGTGGGTAATATAGAATCACAATTCGTTATCGTACCCTGGAAGTTTAGATGTTGTTCATGGTAGCTTGACGACTTTTATACAGGATTACACAGGTAGCCCCATTCCGAGGATTGAGAGACCAGCCCTATCAAGAGAAAGAATAATTTAGGGAATTCCGAGAGATTCCAAACATACAAATAGATTTCCAGATGGACTCTGGACGTTTTATATTCAATTTCTAATCAACTTCTCTTTTATACTGTGAAAGTAAGTAGATTTTTATCCAAAAGGAACTCGCTAGTTATATACATCCAAATTATAGGACTGCATATACACTTATAACAGTTATCGAGTCGTGGATATGAATCAGGTGACTTGATATGAGATTGACTATGTTCATATACATGGTAGACAAGCCGCGCCTTAAGAATACAGAATTTGGCGGGAACCTTTACATATTAGACTGCCTCCAGGAAAAGTGGACGATACAAATGGTGGTCAGACAAGGGCATTGACTACGTGCTTCAAGAAAATACTCTACTTTGTCCGAGGAGATTTTAATTCAAAACTTAGATAGGACTGTATATATTCCCTTCTGAACTTGTTCATCAGCCGCAGTTTGGGTGCAAAATCTTCCAAATCAATTCATAGACTGCGATAAATCAAATGTGGATTGGCATGAAGGTGACATTAAGAACCAAAGGGTAGCTACATTCACCATTATCTCATTCTCCTCATTTTTTTCTAATTCAAACGGAGCCGCCACTACTTCCTTTTTCATTTTTGCTTCTAATGGTATGTGAACCGAGCCGAACCGAAAGATACACCACACTTATCATATTTTCACTTAAAATTTGCTAAACAATCTATCTTAGCCATAATATCATTGTTATTGTTTCCCCTCCGATTTACTGTCGTCCTTGGTTTCATAGATTTGACCTGTTCCTAGCTTTCTTCTAATCAGATTGTTGCTGAAGCCACAATGTCCCAAAATGTCTGTATGCAAGAAAAAACGCAATTCCTTCCCGGTTTATTCTGATAGCCATCAAGAAGCTGAAGAAATGACATTTCCCATTCATTGATTGCGACTGACCTGACAGTGACATCTGTATATGTGCTTGTTATGAAAGACCTTTAGTTTAGTTCATTAAGGCATTTCTTCTGGCTGACTTTACAACCACAAATATTTCACTACTTTTACATTTTTTAGTTGTCCAAGCTTCACTGATGAAAACAAATCCTCCCGATTTCAGCTAACATTTCAATTACTTCCCACATGGGTGACGCCAGTGACTCCGCAACTGATGAGGACATCTCAACATTCACCTGCGAAGAGGTTTCTTCCAACAATGAGACTTTCTCAGCTAAATTGAAGTATCTTCTTAGATACGAATGTGCAGATAACTTCTCTCCCGTATTCTACGTGTCGATCATGGGCACTGGAGCTTCTTCCAATATCTTGTACAACTTCCCCTATCCAGCCCGTTGGCTTCAGGTATGTGGTTGGATAATGTTCAGCATTGCTGTGCTTTTGTTCATATCCACTTCCTTTATGACACTAGCTGGTTTCTATTACCATCCTAAGAGAATAGTACTGTACCACACAGATCCCAATGACGCAGTGTATATGGGCTGCTATGTTATGGGGTATATCACCATCATTAACTTCGTTCATTTGGTTTTAGGGACTCAACATATTGCATTTGTATGGGCTCTTTGGTGGATCGCTATTTTCATGGCAGTATATACTGCTTCTATAATTGTATTTCTTTCCATTTTTTCGAAGCTTAACAAGAACTACAATCCACAGGAAGTCACTACCATATTTTTATTGCCCATAGTGACTCTCACAGTGGCTTCCTCTAATGGCCATTTGCTCACACCCACCTTGCCGACCTTACAACAGAAGATTATTACCGAGCTCGTCAGTCTCATGATCTGGATGATTTCCATAGCCCTTGCATTTATAATCATAGCCATCTACTTTGCGCGGTTAATCATTTACAAAATCCCTAGTACGGATATGATCTTTTCCAGCTGGTTGCCTGTGGGGTTCTTGGGCCAGAGTAGTTATAGCATCTTGCTTTTCGGAGTGAACATGTTTGAGTTGATCCCAGATCCCTACCTCGGCCACTCGTTCCTCGTCACTTCAGCTCTAGTTGCTTTATTTCTCATGTCATTTGGCTACTTCATGGTATTCATAGCCATAAGCTCACTTCTTTCTAAAACCAAACCTTTCGCTAAAAATCCCAATACTGCCTACACTACTAGTTTTGGGACCATTCGTTGGAGTAAATATTGGTGGGCCGTGACTTTCCCCTGTGGTACCATGTCGTTGTCCAACCTCGAAATCTCCAAAGGGTTCGTAGGAAACTATGAATTGCCTTTTTTCAAAATTATGAGCTGCATTTTTGCTTTAGGAATGTTGACTATCACGGTCACATGTTTGGTTGGAATCGTTTGTTATATTGTCAAACGTGTAGCAAGACTCTTTGCTAAATCAGATCATAAATCTATAGTATAAAAATTATTTCATCATTAATGGAATTGATTCTGAATATCGCAGATTGTCCGTCATTAATTGTTTAGCGTGGATATGAGATTGGGTGCTAAACTTGATGCAATGTAATGTTAACAATCCCTACATACTGCAAATAGTACAAGTAAAAATGGGTGCAAAATAAAGCAAAAATTTCCTGTATCGTTTATTTACAAAATCACTCCTTAATCCAATTACACCAATAACGTAAAAACAAGAACTACAAATAGTAGAAAAATGATAATAAAAAAATCCGAGTTTCCCATATAGTCCCATCTGAGACAGGGTCCGAACCGGAGCTTCAACTAATCCGAAACGAAGCCAAAGATGAATCTTAGTTTCTCCTAGTTCTTTGAGTTCCAGAACCACCCATGGGTGCCTTTACTGCCAGTCTCCAATTGTGGGTTGAAAACCTTATCTTTACCATTTTCAGAAACGCTTTCTTGGACAGTAACCCAGTCTTTCGCATCAAGAGGTTTAGTTTTCAAAATCGTCTTTGTTAAAGAGGTGCCATCATTGAATGATTCGGTCTTAATTTCCTTCAATTCAACCTCATTTGTTTCGGAATTCTGGCTATAGAATGATTGGTAAGAGTTAGAAACAACTCTCCTCTCGTTACTGTCATTTTCCACTAGAGGTTGAGTTTGGGACTGGACTTCCTTGGCCGTATTGATTCTTTCCAAATACTTCTTTCTAGCCTCTTCTCTTTGTTGGCGAAGATTGGCATACATGATGTTCTTCCAGCTCAAATAATCGTCAAACCTTCTGAAGAAAACACCCTTCTCTCCCAAGTCAATCACTCCCTTGGAAGTCGTTTCATCTACACCCTTCTCTAGGATAGCATTGTCCAAGTCCTCTTTAGTCAATATGGTTTTCCTTAACTTCTCTTGCTTGTAGTTCAACAATTCGACAGGTACTTCTCTGTTGGGGAATAGACATCTCCAGTAGCCTCTACCGTCCCAGACAGATTCACCGCCCTTATTCAAGCAGTTATTGTATGCTCTAGTCAGTGGTGTCTTGTATGCATAGTAGCCAAAAGGAGTTCTTCCGTTACGGAAGGAGCCGCTAATTAAGTCCAGAAACCGCCCGCCATAGAAATCACTGATTCCAGTTGAAATCCCGTCATAGGCACCTTGATTACGTTTACACCAGGACGAATGGACAGCGTCGCGTGTCTCGTACGGTTTTGGAAAGGCAGTACCGATGTCTACATCCACGCCGTTGGAATCTACTTCAAGATCGGAAAGAACAGTGTCAAAACCAACATCCTTCGATGTGAAGAAGTTTCTCACGTTCTTGCGCATTTGGTTCATGTGGCCAGAGGAATCGCCATCAACGTCAAAAAGCCAATTGAATGGGTAATCTTTGGCAAAATCATTGAAGTCGCTAAAAGAGTCATTAGTCAAGTGGAAGATCGACTTGGCAAAACTCGAAACGTTTTGTTTGAAGTCTTTGATGTTTTCGACCATCTTGTCAAACTCCTCCTTATTACGTGCTTCACTGTTAGAAGTCTTGGATTCACTGCTGAAAAGGCACTTTCTGCTACCATCGCCGTTGTTATCGCCGTTAGAGTCGCAAGTCATCGTGGTAGTGTCGGTAAATCAATTATATTACAATTGCCAGAGTTGACACACTCAATAGAGAAGGAGACCAAAATGTAATTTATCTTTGCCATCAAGGATCTCCTTATTATGCGGAAGGAGGAGTGATGTATCACGTGATACGATCTCCGATTTCATTCTGGTAAATGGGATGCTAGAGGGGTTTAGACGAGCTGAGGTGATTCAAAGAGGCTGCCAGTTATTGTAGAAGGGTCAATTGCGTAGTATAGTATTATTTCCGTTCGCTCATTTGCCTACTTCTTCGGTATAAGGTGGAGTCTGTACTTTTCTTCTACAGCTAAGCACTACGTAAATGCACATTCTAAGATTCTGGATACGGACGATATTGAACATTGGGTATACACAGGTACTGGTTTATTCCAGTTGCACTCTCTGTGTTTTCCTCTAACTGCTCATCCATATAATCGTCTAATTCTAAGTAGTTGGCCGCACTATCTCGCTGAACTTTCATGAGTCTATTCCCCCACACTAATTCTTGCACAGTTAATTTTTCGCAGCGAATCTCTAACGCATGAAGTGGAAAATATATGGCTGAAAAATTGAAAAATCTCAGTATTGGTATTTACTATCGACTAATTTTTCTAGAATTCTTATGAAAGCGATCTCGTTGGTATCCTTACGAAGCTATTCAAGCGGACTTAGGAAATCTCTAAGAGGTTCTTCTAGGCTAGGGAAGAGACCTTCTGATTCGTCTTCACCTAGCGAAATCTCCAAGTCTGTCCATCCTACAACACCAGCCAGAACAAGATTCGCTCCTTCTCCAACGGGATATCTACACCTTGGTTCGTTGAGAACAGCGTTGTACAACTACCTTCTTGCCAAGAATACAGGGGGTCAGTTCATCTTACGTCTTGAGGATACGGACAGAACGCGATTGGTTCCTGATGCTGAACAAAATATCTACGACAGTCTCAAGTGGTGCAACTTGACAATAGATGAAGGCCCAAATGAAGGAGGTCCCTATGGACCCTACAGGCAATCTGAAAGAATGGAAATTTACAAAAAATATGCACAAATACTCATAGACCTGGGCCATGCGTATCGATGTTTCTGTTCTAAGGACAGGCTTCTTTATTTGAGAGAAACGGCTACAAAACTAAAGCCTCCAACCACAGTCACTTATGACAGAAAGTGTTTGCACGAACAAGACGGAAAACACATTGACAATAGCGACTATGTTATTCGGTTTAAATCGCCAGATACTTATGAGCCATTTAAAGATTTGGTCCATGGCAACCTTAACCTTCAACCACAATACAACTACAGTGATAGGCGATACGACGATTTCGTAATAGTAAAATCAGACGGAATGCCCACCTACCATTTTGCAAACGTCGTTGACGACCACTTGATGAAAATAACCCATGTCATTAGAGGTGAGGAGTGGCTACCTTCCACACCTAAGCATATTGCCTTGTACAACGCATTTGGATGGACTCCACCAAAGTTTACTCACATTCCGCTCTTGACTTCGCTTGAAGACAAGAAGTTGTCCAAGAGATCAGGAGATATTGGAATACTTTCTCTTAAAGAGAAGGGAATTCTTCCTGAGGCATTGGTCAACTTCGTAGCTCTCTTTGGTTGGTCTCCAGTTCGCGATGCCCCTGGCGTAAGTGCAAGCGAGACCATGTCCTTAGGAGAAATTGAGGAAAAGTTTTCTCTAGATCAATTGACTAGAGGAAATGCTAAAGTTAATGATTCAAAGTTATTCTTCTTTAATAAGCATCACCTCCACAAAGCTCTTAGGGACCCAACGAAGATTGATAAGTATGCCAAAGAAATATTCCCACGTTTATCTCAACTAAGCCATGGAAAATATAGTGAAGCTGATGTCAAGAAATTGATACAAAATCTCAGTTCAAGTTTGACTTCAATTAATTTAATTGAAACTGACCATGCTTACCTCTTTCAACCCAACGATTACTCTACATTCCAGAAGATTGGAGATCGTAGCAAGGCTGCATTAATTGTGAAGTCACTTCTTGACGTGCCGGCGGGTTCGTTTAAACTGAATGTAGATGACATACTACAAAAGTATCCTGAACTTTCAAAGAAGGATATCTTCCAAACGGTAAGACTTGCATTGTCAGGAGGAAAGCCTGGATTGAATGTTCCAACTTTGATTGATACCCTTGGCGAGGAAGACTATAAAGAAAGACTCAACTCCTTTCTTGTATATTTAAATAACTAGATCATATGTATATAGATTTCTGCACTAATGAATTTGCTTTGAAGTCCATGAAATCAGGTTCTTTACTTTCTCTATCCGTTCCTTCAACCAAAGGACCAGAATAAATGCAATGAACTGCCATTTCAGGATGATAGTAGAGACTTGTCAAAAGCTTGGGAGTAACCAAGAAATATTGTGAACTAGTACTATGACAGGCCGTATCCACCAAATACCTGTGTGCCATCTTTTCATTCTTTCGATCCATACCTTGATTAATCTCATCCACAACTCTAAATGGAGAATTTGTTAATCCCAGTAAAGACATCATGAAAAAGATAGTTGTTACTGCTCTTTCTCCTCCAGATTGTGATTGGTGGTCCAAAACTTTAAGCTCTGACTCTTGCCTAAATTTAACTAGAATTTGTAATTTCCAATCTTTGAATCTCTCTGCTTTGGCTAATTCTACTTGTCCATCGCTTGCAACTCTGGAGAATCGCTTGTTAAATGCTAGTGAAATATTCCGAATTGCCTTAGTTAGCTCTGGTTCCCATACCTCTTGAATATCACTGATTCTTTTGTCCAATTTAGACTTGTCATCCTTCAACCTTGGAAGAGTCTTCTCGAGTGAATCAATTTCAGTCAAGGTCCTCCGTAATCTTTCGATGGAACTCACATCAGCAGTAGCCATCACAGATCGCTCGTCTTCTAAAAGCAGTATTTTGTCTCTTATCACCTGTTCTGAGAAATTACCTGCATCCATATATGCCTTGGCAAGCCTAGACAACAGCACTCTTTCTTCGGGTGTATACGAAGCACTCTGTTCTTCAATTTTTTTAACAGCATCCCCCTTCTTAATTTGGTCATATTCTGCTTTCAATCTTTCATACTCCTTTCTTAATGAAATTTGTTGTTCTTCGACCTTAGCAATTAGACTACGGGCTGCGATCTCTCTGTTTCTGACTTGAAGCACTCTAAATGATTGCAAACTTAGCTTTATAGCAACATCGCTAGATTCCTTACCGATGGTAGTAAGCTCCGATAACTTGTTTGAATAATCCAAATACTTTGATTTGATCTTCTCTTCGGTTTCGTCAACTTGTTCACTTGAATCTTCTGTAGATTCTTTTGATGTCTTCTTGATTTGAGCGTCAAGAGCTGTTAACTTTCCTTCTATTTTTGCCCTATTTTTAGCTTCATTGGAGAAATGCTGAATTTTATTTTTATATTTCTCAAGCTCTGCCGAAAGTTTACGACTTTCTGAATCGAGAGTTTGTTTCTGAACAAGATATTCGTCTTCTTCACTTTTTAAAATGTTGTACCTGTCCTTATATTCTTGTAGCTGGCCATTCATGAAATCCTTAGCTTCTTGAGTCAATCCTGATGAATCGAACCATCTAGACCCAGTAACCTTTTCCGTTGTGTAAGAAACTTGATTCAGACCGTAGTTCGATTTAGTCAACACAAATAGAGTATCATGAGAAATAAACTTCTTGAAAGGGTATCTCCCGTTGCCATCTAGCATTGTCAAACGTTCAATCTGTTCTTCTGATAATCCACTTCTGCTCACGGGAATATCCTGAATCTTTGAAATATCATATATCATATCTACCACTGCCGCTGGACCCGAAAGAAAATCTGACAAATAGCATTCGAACCCCCATTGCTTTAATCTATCTTTGGGAATACGTGGATTCCGTGTTCCCAGGTTGGTTGTTAATCTAATTGGGAAATTTATCTTCATCTTCATTTGAAATGCAGATATCATGCTAAAATCTTGTTTGTTAGTGGTGGTAATAGAAAAAAGCGTATTGTTATCAATCACCTTTTCCAAGTGTGGGGCCATTGTTTTGTTTGTTACAGTACAACAAACCACAGGCGACTCAAAATAACGGTCTTTAAACTGTGCTTCATCTCTGAGAAACTTGTGAGCATTATAGGCCCCATCCCTCAACGAGTTTGGCGGTCCCCCTCTTGGAGAGAGTACCATTAGTCTATCTTTACTATTTAAATTCTGCTCTACTCGCTTCTTTTTGTTCATGATTTCTTTTCGTGACGATTGCTTTTCTTGAATTTGGTCCTCCAAGTCTTCAATTTTGCTTCTTATTTCATCCATTTTTTCAGACACTTCCCTTCGCAATTTTCTGTAACCTTCAACCTCATCTTTGTCAGGCAATACTATCAAGTCACGTTGTGAAATCAATTCATGCTTCTTTTCTTCTAGTTTCTTTAATTGATGCAGCAATTTGATCGATTTACTCTTCAAAGATTCAACCGCTGACTTCAATCCTCCTATTTCCTCCTTGATTTTCGATAAATCCGCCTTTCTATTGATAAACCTCGACCGTATTTCCTTTTGCTTGTCATCTATCTTGGAATGTAGTCCTTTCTCTATTTCAACTTTGGTTTCTATTTCCTTATGCTGGTTTTTCAAAGGGTCCATGGAAGACAAAAACTTCGATAATTTAGATTTTGCTTTGTCTCTCTCTCGTTTTAAATCTGCTCTCTGTTTCTTGAGATCAGATAGTTGGGCATACGGAATGATCATTGTGTGTTGCTCTATTTCTAGTGTCTTTCCTTCATACTCTTCAAGCTTTTTTATATCTGCTTCTAGTCTACTTCTTTCTTCATTAAATTTCAGTAACTTTTCTTCAAGTTCTTGTATTCTTGTAGTCACATCTTGTCTCAGGGTGTCGTTCTTGATCAAATCCTCGTGAAGACGGTATAATTGGCCATCACCTAAAGTTCTTTCTGTTTCCATAAGTAGCTTCTCCTGCGACATCCCAGCAAATTCTGCTACTCTCTCCTGAGGTAAAAAATGACATAAGTTGTCCAACTGGATATTGAACTTAGCTCTTAGCTCTTTAACTTTGGCTTCTGTGGCCGGCCTGTGGTTTATATACCAACGGTTTTCTTTTGAAGTGAACTCCCTTTTAATTAAAATAGGAGATTGACCATCAAAATTCTTGATTGTAACTTCTGTTGATGCCGTGGACTTTCCTTTCTTAATCATGGAAGAAAGAGTCTGCCTTTTAATGAGATCAATTTTACCACCCAACCCCAAACAGATTGCAGAAACCACAGTACTTTTTCCGGATCCATTAGGACCAATAACCATGTTGAGGGAAGGGGAAAAATTGAACTCTCCACTACCGTAGTTGTTGAAATTGGTCAACTTCAACTTCATTAGACTTCCAGGACAGAAATCACGAGAACTCTGTACTTTCCTGCGCTTGGTCAGAGTTCCGTAATCGCTGGGACCAACATATTGTCTCAAATCGCCTATGGCTTGGTATGTGTCCGTCATTATAGACGTATGCCGATATTGAAATTCCTGGTCACTTTATACTGACTTTTGATCTTTGAGTGCTCTGAGCCGTACTGACTTCTGATACAGAAATTCTATCTCGATCTGAAGCGCGTTTAAGGGGAATTATTAGCACTGCGGCACAGATCTTTTATACTCTAGGTAGCATATAGAGAATGAGTTTCACTGCAAGTACGAAAATCTTTTTAAATTGTAATCCACAGATATACAGGCTAACAAAGGTAAGTCATGCTAAGAAATAGAGGTGTTTTATTGTCGTAAAGGATCGAATTCTAAATTCGACTTCGTTTACGTTTTATATCAGGTGATATTTTACACGTGATATATGTTTACGTATCTACCTGTAGAAGAAAAATAAACAACTTCCAGCATTCAATTGATCCATACAAATCAGTAACGACATATACTCAAGGATATTCTGCATCAAACGCGTAAAAATGGTAAGTATCAAATATACATAAGTCGAAAGTGATCTGAACACAATTTTTAGTTTCCACAGCTCGTTTTTTGATTTCTCAACTAGTTTTCAGATCTTGATTATCCACTCCACATACACCCATTACTAACACCTTCAGTCCCAAAACACCAAAACTTACAAAGATGCTTTTGCCCTTTTTGACAAGAAAGGAACAGGCAAGATTCCCGTTGAACATTTGGGAGATTTGTTGAGAGCTGTTGGCCAAAACCCTACATTGGCAGAGATCTCTGAGTTGCAAAACTCTGTTGAATCTACAGAATTTGACTTTGACACATACCAGAAGATCATAAACAGGCCGGATGGGTTCAAGCCTTTAGGATTGCCTGAAGACTATATAAAGGGTTTTCAGGTCTTCGACAAAGAACAGACTGGCTACATTGGAGTTGGTGAATTGAGATACATATTGACTTCGATTGGGGAAAAGCTTTCCGACTCGGAGGTGGATGAGCTCTTAAAGGGTGTCAATGTTACTTCTGACGGTAATGTCGACTATGTAGAATTCGTCAAGTCCATTTTGGACCAGTAGATTATGAGTTTGTTTACAGGATAAATGGTGTCACTATTTATTTATTTCGTATATATTTTTGTGTGCCTGGTTTGTTGTCTCTTTCATTACATCAACTGCTACCGGTTACTTCTATCGGATAAATATACAATGGTAATTATTGAATATATCGTAAAACTTCGCTGAAGTATAAACTTCCTTGGTTAACTATGTTGAGCAAACTGTGTAATTTGTGCAGGATGCTTTTTTACTTAACATTGACCCTTTACTTGATGCTCAATTCAACTAACAAAGCTACTGTTGGCACGTATTCAAAATGGCCGACATCAGCATTGATGCTGAGTCGATAGAGTCACAAGACTTGCGCAGAAATGAAAGGTTTCATATGTATCCCAGTGAAAGGTTGGAAGCTTTCACATTGACTGCTGGTATTATTGGAGGATTTGCTGGATTCTTCGATGGGGTCAAGCGGGCTTCCTTGAGATATCTTACAGAAAACAGTCATAGAATGCCCAAGACAGTAGGAGGCTGGTACTTCTATCACAAGAAGAAGAACTACGTAATGATCATAGACGGCTGTACTGCTGGGTTCAAACAGGGTTGGAAGTACTCTGCAGCTGTTGGAGGGTTCTTCGGCATGGAATGGGTGATAGACACTTATGTAAGATCGCAAATAGACTTCTTCAACACCGTGGCAGCTGCTACTGTTTATTCGGCTCTCTATGGGATGTACCAGAGCTTAAGTGTTGTTCAGACTAGAAAGTATATCCTAAAGGGATCTGCTTTGGGCTTGGGCTTGGGTTTAGCACAAGATTCGCTTCGGTATGTTAGAGGAGCAGACGTCTGGTATTTGAAGAAATTTGGAATTAGAAATCCAAATGGATCCCAAGCCTTGGCATAATACTAAGCAAAGTTCTGTTTTTCCAATCCACTTGTATATAGAGATAATAGGAAGGGAATTGATACTTGATTGTTAATATAGTGGTAGAATATTCAAATGACAAATACTACATTGCATCAGCGCTATGGCGCATTAAGGAAATCGTTCTATTAAGTATGAAATGTTTCGGGTGTACTTGTCTACTCTTCGTCACTTTCATCCAAGTCAGGTACTGGATACTTCAAGAGGGCTGCTATCCCAGTCAACTGGTTGAGTTGGATTCCTGACTCGTGCAAACTGGAGAATATAAATACCTTTGCACCAAGATTTTTGGCTCTTTCCGTTATGTCAATGTAATTTCTTCTGGTTTCAATGTCGTCACTTCTAAAAAGCTGGTCGGTGACCATCAAATACCGGACGGCATCCAAGTCAAGAGCCTTAGTTACTTCTTCAAGACCGTACCATGCTCTTCCATCATCGTCATTAAGAGCAACCTGAAATTTATGCAACACTTCAGATTCTTCGGAGAATTTGGTGTCGCTTAACCGCTTCTTGGTAGCAGGATCTTTCAACACTTCTTCCAATCCTTGCAAGTATCCAGTCGAAGAATGGGTTATCACGAACTTGCTCTTGTTCTTTAGAATGTCATTGTAGATCTTCGAGTCCTTGTTGGAGCTCTGTGAGTTCTGAGCAGCCGTACATTCCTGCATTATTTTGTCATATAATGACTTGGCTACGAAACCAGGAGATGCCAATAAGATCACTTTCAAGGCATTGAAGTCAAAATGTCTTAACATCGTCTCTACAACCATTGTGAGAAACGTGTTCATGGCCTTGTCCAAGTCCTTGGTGCCATACTCGCTGTTTTTACGAGGAATCGACTTCTCTACCTTAGCCTTCATCACAGTCATGCTGTCAGTCACATAGCAGATGTGGGCTACACCTTCTTCAAGAATAACAGCCCCGATATCAGCCTTCTTTTCGATAGAGCATAAGTCGTTCAAAATCGACATGTCATACTCGTCCCAATTGTCTTTAAGAATAGTCAAATCCTTCAGTAGTTCGACTTCAGCAGTATGATAACTATTCAAAGGAACATATTCGTTAGGCTCTATAGATTTTCCACTGAGTCGCATGTTGTTATCAGAGGCGATATAGTCGATGTCTTCAAGCACCAACTTCAACTTGACAAGCACTTTTTCCATCTTGCTCTTGCCTTTTTGCACCTGAGTCAGACTTCCTTTCTTGACATTTCTATAGGATACAACAACTACGGTGTCTCCAGGCTTGAGAAGATTATAGAGATACCAGAGATCCTCTGCATCTTGCGGCACAAATGTCACAGCCACATTCTTGTCCTTGAGTTTGACTTGATTCTTCACAAGCATTTCTTCTTTTGGAGATAAACACGAAAAGAAGGATGGCGTTGTCATCGCATATGGTCTTGTTCCCATAGGTCCTAAATAATGAAAAATTTATATACAGTGCCTGATAAAGCATTCCATTCGGTACTATTGAATGATAAAAAACGGTCATATACAGAGACTGTCAGGATTTGATATACTTGAGAGTAATACTAGTACTTGATGCCATAGATTAGATTGAGAATACCTAGTACATATAAACAATCTCGCAATACTAACTCATAGAACTCTGTGCAAAATTCCTTGCATTCTACACCAAGAGTATCAAACCATTTCACTACATTACTTCTATTCGTTTCGTTTATTTATGCAACAAGCTTCTACTTTACCTCTGCCTTGACGATGGATGTGTTGTGACAAAGTTCACCTCTTTCATTGACTAATCTCTTTGGCTCCTTACCTTCTTCAGTATAGGTAATTTCAAAGTTCTCAGTAGTTGAGAAGCCTGGTTGGACAGCTTCCCAGATCTTCTTCTTGGGGTTCAATTGCTTTTCTGGGACACCATTGAAGCCTTCAAAGAATATCTTTTCACCAGCCTTGGAACCAGCAGGTGGATTGACGAACTCAACCTTTCCTTCGGTTGAGGCACACAACACCATTGCACACGACTTGACACCTCTCATGGTGACAGGCTTCAAGTTAGCAACGACGACAACGTATCTCTGTTGCAAATCCTCGATAGGCATGTAATTGACCAAACCAGAGCACACGATTCTTGGACCTTCTTCATCGCCCATGTCGATAGTAGACATATACAACGAGTCAGCGTTAGGATGTCTTTCAGCCTTCTGGATGAAACCTACTCTGAAGTCAATCATAGATGGATTTGGTGGCACAACAGCAGCAGCCAGTTTGGCGTTTTGTTCAGCCTTGGCCTTAGCCTTAGCAGCCTTCTTGGCTTTAGCAGCTTCAGCCCTAGCAGCCTTTTCTTCTTCGGTAATTGGGCCCTTACCAGCGCTAGCGTTAGCAGCTTCTGGAGCAGCGGCAGCAGAAGCAGCAGCTTCTTTCTTCTTGTCCTTCTTTTCAGTGGCTTCAGCTCCGGCGCTGGCAGCAGCTGGCTTCTTCTTTTCCTTGATTTCTCTAGGAAGTTCGACGTCGTTGTGCACCTTCAACTTGTCACCTTCTGGAACGTCAACCAATGTGTTCTGGATCAAATCGGCCCATCTGATGATATGTCTGTATTTAGCCAAATCTTCAACAGTAGTCCACTTGGAAGCAACTGGCAAAACCTTTTCAAAGACAACCAAGTCGGCCTTTGAGGCAGCATTTCCCACAATAAATGTCTTGGTTCTCAAGTTGGTGTTCAAAGTTTCCAACGATTCTGGCTCATCGAGTCTGGCGCTCAAGGTCTGGAATTGAGAAGATAAAGCCTTTTGTTCATTAGTCAAATTGACAAAATGCGAGTCGTCAGCCTTGGAAATATCGTCGAACGACAACTTGGAAAAATTGTTAATGAAATCAGCCATTTTTGGTTACTAAAGTGAAGACCAATATGATAGAACTACCCATAAATGCAACTAGAATAGGTGAAAATTAGAGAACTTTTTTTAGTATAGTCACGTGCTTGTAAGCGGCTGACGAGACCAGTGCAAAGCTTGGGGTGGCATATTTTGCAGCTCAAATGTAGATTAGCTCATTAAGCACGCTAGAGAGGCTGCTTATACAATTTATATGTATTGACAACTTTAGGAAGTTAAATATGAAACAATTTTCAGCTTTCTACTATTGTAAAGAACTTTCAATTTTTTTCTAGAAAAAATCTCATCAAAATTTGTTTAATTTTTGAAAATTATTCCAATTCTATTAAAAAATACAAGTACTCGAACGTAAAGCTCTCCTTCATCAGAAGAAAATCACAAATCACACTCACGACCTTCTTAAATCAAAATCCATAACCGTGGCCCATCCACTTATTCTCAAGCTACCATATTGCGTAGAGCAGTTGTAAGATTGATGGGAATGGGCTACCAAATATTATCACGTGACTTTGTCTAACTCCAGAAAACAGGGAAACTAATTCCGGGATCGTCCTTAATACTCCAGATTCTAGCCGAGTTTCAAGTACGGCAGTAGTCCCAACCATAGACTCTGGATCTGCTCTCATCAAAGCAACAAATGGCCGTTGACCATGAGTAGCGACGAATCAGAACGAACCGTCTTGGTGAAACAGGAGGACGACTCCCTCAGACCAGTAAGCATCACAATACACAATAGCATTGAAAATATGAACCGATACTAACTGTTGTAGAAAAGGAAAAAGACAAACAGAGCATGCAACCATTGTCATAAGGCTCATATGACATGTGACTCAGGCAGGCCATGTAAACGATGCATACAACGAGGACTCGGCAAAACATGTGAAGATGCCCGTAGAAAGCGGAAGAAGTATTTGGCCGATGTGCCCAACACGGCATTATTGCCCAATCGGCTACAGCAGGCAGAAACATACGATGGAACGAACTTATCTCCTACAGAATCTGGTAAATCCATCATGTATCAGGCTACTACGTTTCAGCACAGTTCTACAGTACCAATAAGTTATACCAACAGCGTTAGTGATGACATGTATTCCTTGGGATTCTCGAAGAGCCATAATAGTTTTCTTCCCAGGAACCAGAATCAGACACAGCCTCTTGCACGTTCACAACTGACACTTCCACAAACGAATTCAAATTTTCAACAGAGTCTTCAACTGAATCTTCAACAACAGGATCAACAACCGGACCAACAACAGCTTCCTCAAAGCACTGATTATATGCGAAACCTGGTAAGTCGTTCTACAAATGGAGGTAGAAGGACCAATTTCTTGTCTTCAGCAGCTGATCTTGAGTACTCGACATTATCGAGCATTCTCCAAGACAACTTTATGCATGGAAACCATTCAACATCCAACGAAGGTACGCCCAATTCAATCACATTATCACCAGCTCTATCTCCACATGCATTAACGACTACCGTATCGTCAAATACAAATACTGGTACTGCAACCAGAAATATGGCAACTCCGGACGACCTAAGCTATATAAGTAAACGTAACAAGCCGTATGTAGCTGAATCTTCACAGACTCCATCACCTCAAGATCAGCTCAGCAATGGTTCTATGGCGGCCAAAGCTAGAATATCGAATGCCAGTGCCAGCATATATGACCACCAAAGGTATCCCAAATGTGACGAGTCTATCAATCAGTATTTTCTTGGTCCCACGGAGTCCGATCAGGTATTGATGTTTCCTGACGTAATCACTGCTATAGAGACAATGAAAGCTAGTGATCCAGCTGTTTTCTACGAGCGGAACTCGAAGCTGGCGCTTTCATTTACAATAGGGATTGTACCTGACGATAATCATTACACAAAGAACCACGACTCTGGTGAGAACGAGTCTTTCTATAAGGAGCCAGAGGAAATTTATGCCAAGGTGAAGAAACCATTCTCGTACACTCCAGGCTACCACTCGTTAATTGCATATTTGAGAAAGAGATTTAACAAGCCTATGTTGGTGAAGATGGCCGAGTCGATGGCAGCCTATAGGCCTTCCTTCATTGCCTGTACCAATTCATTGAAGGAAGGAGACTTGATATTCATGGAACAGTGTTTCCAGAGAACATTGTTGACGTACGACAACTTCATCCGGGTTAGTGGAACTCCTACCATAGTATGGAGAAGGACAGGAGAGATTGCTTATGTGGGTAACGAGTTTTGCATTTTGACAGGTTGGTCCAAGGAGGAGCTCCTTGGGAAACAGAGAAAGTTCATTGTTGAGTTGTTAGACGACAAGTCTGTTCTAGAGTATTTCCAGTTGTTTCTGAGAATAGCATTTGGAGACTTCTTGGGGGCCACCATGACTGAATGCACCCTTCTCACGCCCAAGAATGACGTGAAAATACGGACAGGCTGTATGTGGACACTCAAGAGAGACGTTTTTGGCATTCCGATGATGATTGTAGGGAACTTCCTTCCCATATTGTAGGATTTCCCTGTGTATTACATATGTACTATTTAGTCTAATATCAAGAAGACTTTGTAAGAGAGTGCAATCGTGCAATCGTGCAAGCTTTGATTTGTTTTCGAATACTCTATGTTGATAGGATACATTGCATTCTCCCTGTCTAAGAGTCGAATTGCTTGAAGTTCCATTTTGCAATCGAATTTCCAAAATTACTAAGTGCAGGAGATGTATGATAACGCATAAGATCTATAGAACCCCTGAAGTGTCCTGATGCCAATATCCAGCTGAAGTTCTTTGATACAAGAAATTGATATTTAACACAATTGGTCGAGCATTGTTTTCATACTAGGCGTGCATTATCTCATACATAGTAGCTTCTATTAAAATCTAATTACCAAAAGTGGAATCCATTATTGTAGATTGCTCCTCAGACATAGTTTGTTTGAATACGGATCAAGATCTTAACTCAAAGTATTCCTTACTTATCACAACACATAAAGTCAGCTATAAGCAATTATTTGAAAAATGTCCAATAGTCTTTCGGATCCGAAATTGACGGCTACACTCCTAACGACTGTGTCAGTGATCTGTCTTGGCTCGCTTCAGTTTGGTTACCATATGGCAGAGTTGAATGCACCCGAATTACTATTATCGTGTAAGATTTCTGTTCCAGGGCTGGTTCCTTTTGAAAGCCTGTGGTTTGGATCGCATGGGTTTGAACGTTGTATCGAACTTTCGCCGCAGCAGGTTGGCTTGGTGACATCGATCTTCAGTATTGGAGGATTGATTGGATCTTTCTATGTTGGAACCATAGCTGATGCCATTGGCAGAAAGAAGACGAGCTTGCTCCATTGTCTATTCTTCTTCGTAGGTTCAACCTTGAGCGGGTTGAGTAATTCGTATACTTCATTGTTGATTGGACGTTTTATCAGTGGCTTGGGTGCTGGCTCTGCCATTGTTATCACTTCGTTACTTATCAACGAAATTGCCCCTCCAACTTCTAAAGGGTTGTTGGGCTCGATGAACCAAGTCAGTATAAACGTAGGAATATTATTTACCCAATTGTTGTCTTTAGCCTGGTGCACAGATAATGACTGGCGTCTTCTACTCTTCATGGCCTCGTTGCTTGCCATTGTAAACTTCTTGCTTATCTTCTTCTACGTTGAAGAATCTCCTGTATGGTTGCTAAATACGGGAAATAATGTGAAGGCATTTACCGTTTTGCATAGATTGAGGGGTGGAAGTTATTCTGCATCTCAATCAGAAGTCAATAGCTGGAAGAAGCACGGTGCTGGTACCGGTGACGAAAGCGTTATCTTATTAGACAATGGTGAATCACTTGAAGAAGGTGAGGGACAAGTGACTACTTCTACATCCTCAACTGTAACTTTGAAGGAATACTTGAGTTCGCGCGAGTATAACAATTCAAAACTTGTCGCTACTGGTATCTTGATTCTCCAGCAATTGGACGGAGTCAACTCCATCATCTTCTACGGAGTGTCGGTACTTGTAGCAATCTTCCCTGACCATGCTATTTCCATCAATTGTTTGATTTCGACAGTCAACGTTGTAGTAACATTCTTGTCGGCCACTGTTGTGGATAGATTGGGACGTAAACCTCTTTTGCTTACCTCAGTGACTTTCTTGGGAATTCTGTCTGCTGTGATGGGATTAGGTATTATCAACACAAGTTCGATTTTGTCAATCGTTGGAACGTTCACATACATAACATTCTTTGCTATAGGATTGGGTCCTATTCCATTCTTGTTGGTAGGAGAAGTGACGCAACCAAGGGCGAAGGCTCTGGCCCAAAGTTGGGGTACTACCATGAACTGGTTCGCCACCTTTGTAGTAGGCTACGCATTTCCTATGGTGAAGAACGCGATCGGTGGATATGTGTATTTCTTTTTCACCACCATGTGTGCAGTGAGTTACTGGTTTATCAGGGCCCATATTCCTGAGACAAAGGGTCATGATTCCTACGAAGAAGTCTGGGGCATAGGTAACTAGTGTATGTACACAAATACCTGCTTACAACTAGATACATTAGCTATATAACGCTAAACAAATATAGGCACATATTTGATTATAATGAATTCATAATTTTGAGATGCAGATTGAATTAAAACTTTTGTTCATTGAAGAACTACACTCTAATGGGAACACCAATGGGTGCAAAAAACTAAGCATTTCAAGTACCACAGGAAATAAGCGTAGCAATTGTGTCTGTATCACATGATTTCACATAGGGCTCAACCCTAAGGCATAAGTATAGAGTAGAAATGAGGTCTGTGTACAGTCCAACTTTTCAGCTCCCACTTATGCGCAACTGAATTGCTATCCTAAACGTTCAGTTCAGTCGCACAATTCAGTACAATACTAGCAGAATTTCCTGTACAAATATATATCACGTGATATCAAATTTTCATTCTCTTTCATCCTTGCACAGCAACAGCGAGAAAAAATTTATCCAGCTACTTTTATGGAAATTGCCTTATAGTGGTTCTCTTTCTTTTTTAGAAGCTAGTCCTTTAATCTATCAGTAAAGATGCCTACCAGATTAACTAAAACTAGAAAGCACAGAGGTCACGTCTCAGGTATGTAATGAATAAGAGAGGAATCAAAAACCAAATCGAAGACAGTGTAGTAGAATCCAGAAATCTGAGTTTCAATCGAGTGAAAAAGCATTGAACAAGACAGTCTCAAATTTGAAGTCTATGTTTAGTACAAAATATTATACGAATAGTTTGATAGCACCATTCCAGTATTATTGCCATATCATTCTCATTGCACTAGGCCGTGAATCGGATACTCGAGCCCATGTCTATAATGAAAAATTGTATATTGTGGAACTTTGAAGTGAAAAATTTGTATTCATCGCATCCATAAGACATATTCACAACCACAGCAATTGTATTCAGTGCATCTGTTTACAAGTATCATGGAATCCTAGGTAATGAGTCATTGGGGTATTTCAAATGGAGTAGCTACAGTCATCTTCGAGACCAGTATGAATTCGTATACTAACATCATTATAGCCGGTAAGGGTAGAATCGGTAAGCACAGAAAGCATCCAGGTGGTCGTGGTAAGGCTGGTGGTCAACACCACCACAGAACCAACTTGGATAAGTACCATCCAGGTTACTTCGGTAAGGTCGGTATGAGATACTTCCACAAGCAACAAAACCACTTCTGGAGACCAGAACTCAACTTGGACAAGTTGTGGACTTTGGTTGACGAAGACAAGAAGGAAGAATACTTGAAGTCTGCTTCTGCCTCCGCTGCTCCAGTCATCGACACTTTAGCTGCCGGTTACGGTAAGGTTTTGGGTAAGGGTAGATTGCCAGAAGTCCCAATCATTGTCAAGGCCAGATTTGTCTCCAAATTAGCTGAAGAAAAGATCAGAGCTGTCGGTGGTGTTGTTGAATTAGTCGCTTAATTTTTCAAACTAGGGTTTATCTTGTACTTTCTATAAATTTTACATACTCTTTCAGAGAAAAATAAATAATTTACGTCCGAATTAAGTAGGAGGGCAGTTACTGAAGCCTGATTAGTAGCTAGTAATGACTTTGTTTCGTGTCTGTGCCGACGTCAAAAATGTGAATTTGGTGTAGTGAAAATAGCCTTTATCCATACAAACTGTTGTAGTCCTAAATAGTTGAGAGAAAGTGATTGCGCCAAATACATAGAACAGAGAAAAAGAACCACGAAGTTGAAAATGGAGAAAATATAGCCATTCTCATAACCACAGAAATATTACATATGTTTTACTTTCTTCAAGGTTCATAGCCCGTCAATACTAAACACCTCTCTTGTCTTAAGCTAAAACTCAACTCACTAACATTTCCACAGTCAAGACTATATGCAACCTCATCTCATCGAAGTGTAGAAAATGTCTCTCCTGCACACACCCAGTGTTTACACTAGCCTGTCTGGGTGAACACTCCACCTTCAACGATTGACCAGGAACAAGAATTTTCTATAACAGATGTTGGTAGCTTCTGGCCGTGTTCTTAACAATCAGCGTTTTTCAGGAGTGCATCTTTTTTACAGGGCAAAACTTCCGTCGTCGAATACTTATAGATATACCATCAGAACCAAGTTGAACTTCAAAGCCAATTTCATCAACATGAGTCAAACCAAGATGGAAACTGCCAAAGCTAATGATATACACACCACTTGGACAGATACTACAGAAAACATCTGGAAACCTGACACTGCCGTTCCAGAACATATCCGTAAGCTCTTGGTACCTTCAGGCCCGAACCGCAGCGTTAACTACATTCTTGCTTTTGTTCAGATAGTCAGACTCTTGAAAACCCAGAAGAGAACTGGTTGGGTTGACCGTGGAATTCCAGCAGAAAAAGTTGAAAGCATCAGTGACCACATGTACCGGATGTCTATCATCTCGATGTTCGTACCGAACGATAACATTGACATTAGTAAGTGTGTGAAAATCGCCTTGGTGCACGACATTGCTGAATCGTTGGTAGGTGATATTACCCCATTTGGAGGTGTCACCAAGGCAGAAAAGCATCGTCGTGAATTGGAGTCGATTCAGTACTTGTCTGAGATCATCAAGCCATACAATGAACGCTTCTCCAAAGAAATCTTGGAGTTGTGGTTGGACTATGAAGAAATCAGGACCATCGAAGCCAGATATGTTAAAGATATTGACAAGTACGAGATGATCCAACAAGCTTGGGACTACGAACAGGACTTCGGCCTCACATATGACTTGAGTGAGTTCTACGATTCAAGAGCGGCCATCGTCTCGAAGGAAATCGGTGAGTTATGTGACGAAGTCATTAGACAGAGAAACGAGCACATCGAGGCATTGAAATCGAAAGCTTCCAGCTAGACGACATACACTGTAATGATATATAGACAGCAAGAAATTACCACAAGTAGTACCAGATAGCTCAGCTAGGATACCCAGAAAGTGCTATCACTTTGAGCCAGGGAGGTCTTTGGCTTTTCGTTAGCATATGCATTTTAGTTCATCATTAATGATTGATACCCATTAGAGAGATTCCTTGAGATATTGTAGATAAAGTGTGAAGTAAAACAACAGTAGGCCACAATATGTACAGCAAAAGAGAAGCTTGCAATAAATAAAATGCACTGCGTTCGTGTAGTTTACTTATATGGCTTTAATCTTCGTAGCGAAACAAGAAAGCACAAAGATAGTGGTTATTCTAAATTATTTGAAACAAGTACCACTAAATATTCCTTACAACATTGGCGCAATGCTGCTATGCTAAATACGAAGAAACAACTACATAGAATATACTCATGTAGATTGCCCAGTATGCTGAAAATGTGGAAACAAAACGGGTGCAAAATAATTGAAGCTTCATCAAATTGTGCCCAAAAATTTAGAAAGGGCCTCCCATCAATCAGCACATCTATTAACCAACTCTCCGAAACTATAGCAGTCTTTTCAACCTTGAAGTCTGATTCAATATCGACTTGTACAATCTCCATCTCTTCTCACATAACCATATTGCCTTCTTCTATATGCACACTGCTGAATAATATATATTGCCATTTCACAACTCTAACGTTGTCTACTTCTTCTTCACAGAGATTTTCTCTAAGGACAAATGCCGGAGCCTATTGAGTCCAAAGAAGCGGTAACCTCGCCCAACAAGTCCAAACCGGAGGTGGGCTTGACAGGACGCAAAATCATCTATGACAAAGATGGAAAACCGTATGTACTGTAAACTGAAATGTCACATCACAAATATATTCTAACAGAAGACATAGATGTCGAAGCTGTAACAGCTTGCTAGATTTCCAATTTGCCACTGGGGGTATCAAAGGAAGTGTTGCTCCAAAGAATCCGAACCATTCCGTTGAAAACAAGCCTAAGCTCAACGAAACTGTCCCGGACTTCGTTGAATCTACTGGAAGAGTTGGAGCTAGGAAGGAGAAGTATAACCCATATCCCAAAGATATTCCAGCAGATGTAGAAGTATTAGGAAAGTCGTCGTGGACATTACTTCACTCCATAGCAGCCAAATACCCAGAGAAACCCGACACCAAGCGTCAACAGGATCTCAAGCAGTTCCTCACGTTGTTTGGAAGCTTCTATCCTTGCTGGTTCTGTGGCGAAGACTTTGAAAAATACATGAAGAAACACGAGCCCAAAGTTGATACTCGGGACGCATTTGGAAAATGGCTTTGTGACGCTCATAACGAGGTGAACATCAAGTTGGGCAAGCCCAAATTCGACTGCAACTTGTGGAAAAAGAGATGGAAGGATGGCTGGGAAGAGGATCCATGATCTCAAAAAATGTAAATAAAAGTAGTATAAAAAGCCTGTAAATATTAGAAAAGGAATAGATATGAGCAATGGGACCAGATTACAGCAAGGAGGGAGAACAAATAGTGGAGATAATGAAACAAAGATAGTAGGAATAGCTATAGACTTAGTCTATACGACATGAAATGCGACATTTCGAATATAGAAACCTTCTTGAATTGCGGAGAAATGGTATACTTCTCTTTATCGGTCAAGCGATTTCAACATAGCAAAATTGTACCAATTGTCAGTGATTGGATAAATAGTTTTGTATTAGACTATTAATTAGCAAGAGTTGCTGTCAATAATTGTTAACAATTGAGTGTCGATAAAAATCTGATTCTTGTATACCTATTTTTGAGATTGTTATTAGGAGAGCAATCTATTTGTCATTATCTAACAGAATTGGTTGCTTAGAACTCGTGTTAGTTGTGAATATGCCAATAAAATTAAACACAGCCAGACAACTTACCTTCCGTCGGACTTTTTTCGGCGGATGGTTTAAAGCTTGGAGAACTCAGAAACTCATTTATCCTCCTGCGGCTTCTGAGTTTACTACCAAGAACAGGATCATTCCGAACTATATAACATCCAGCAATGAGTTGTATGATTTGATTTTGTTCAAAGAGCCAGTGTTGTTGAATTTCACCTATGCTGAGCCAAAATCAAATAAGGTGACCCAGGCTCTTTTTGATGTATTAAGTGATGGAAAGAAGTATCCCAAACCAGAAAATGAGCCTGTGTATTTAGTCAACATCTTGGCTGATAGTGAAGGAGGACGTGAATTATTGTTGCAGTACGTGGTTGGAGGCCATATTCCCGCTGTAGTGGTGTTGAAGAAGCAACAGCCGGTAGATACATTTGTTCCCAATTTAGAAAACTTCAGCGAACAGGATTTAGTAGAGTGGATAAAGACTATCGAGTAGGATCTATTGATAACTACTAAAAAGATTAAATATATAGGAAGTGTTAAAGTGGTAGAATTTGTAGGATAGGACCAGACTACACGGTAGTGAAGGAAACACAGACAATTACGCAGCATATGAAACGAGATTGTACTAGGACCCAGTTAAAAGATGGACAAGGCATAAAACTAGAGAATGGATGGGCAGTGGACTATTTTGAGGTTTAAACAGTGCAAACGCATGGCAAATTAGAGGGAGAAGGACTACGGACGAACTACGGTCTGTGGCAACCGACTGAATAGTTAAGATTGTCACAAGAGAGAAGTGGCTCTGCTTGGAACAATATAGTAAAGGACGAGCCGTTTTCTCTGACTATGATTGGGCAGTTTCATATATTGGCTTAAGGTGGAATCTGGTTGGAAAGGAGGCAATTGCAACTGTCCCAATCATGCATGTGAGTCGAGCGCAAATTTATCTGGAAGCGCTAATTTCAAAAGACATAGATTAAACTGATCTTAGAAAGCAAGTGCGAGTACGGAAATGGTGGCAGTTTCAGTGAAGGATGGCCTTGATGTTGGACTAGAGGACATTTAAAATGAAGAAGTAAGGTCAGAATGGAGTAGAATAGAATTTGAAACATAACTGCAGATGGGACATTTGCAACCTCTTAAATCCAGATCTTCTTCCAAATGGCTTGCTAGCCAGGACCGGAAACCCGACTACCGAGAAGCAGCAGCTTACGGAAAAAGAAGGAAATGCAGACGTATGTCGTACTTGGGGTACGACTTCGCATTTGTCATTTCACGCTCCACACAGAAAATGTCGCAGTGTGGAAAACCGGAAACCACCATACAATTAGTAATTTTTAGTAGTGTCACCAAATTTTCAACTTGTGCTTAATAAGACAAAAACCCTCTGGTTTCTTCCAAGTTAGAAACGTTCGGAAATTAACTAAACCAAGCTGCTGCTGCTTATTTGAAGCTATTGGAATTTATAAGCACTGCGTTTGTACCTGTCTGCTAACAATAGCTTATATAGCTCCGACTCTAACCGTTATTCGTCGCTACCATTTTTCGCCCCACTCATTTCCAGACTCCACGGTTGAAAAATTGAGTTCGCTACAGATTTGAGCATTACCTTCAGCATAACCTGCTTCCATTGCACACACAAGATCGCAAGGCAAGATCCTCCTTCAGCCTGCAGTGGCCAACAACGTGTGACTTTTTTAGTTCATAATCTAAATCTCTCAAATTTGTATCCATAGCAAATTTGATAATCTTGTAATAGCTATAGCACATTCATAATGTCACCCAGCACTCCGACTAGATCCACTTACATAAAGCAGCCTATACCTGCGAACACCCGGATCCCGGACATGAACCATATTCCGTTGATCTCGCCTGCGGTAACGCCATCGGCTTCCCTTTCTGATACTCCTGTTCCTCCACCACAGGTTTCGGAGGAAATCAGACATCAGTTGGATCTTCCAGATACCTTGCCTGTAGTCAACTGTTTAGCTAGAGCCCGTATTCCTACTACTCAGGGTCCAGAGATATTCTTGCATTTGTACGAAAACAACATCGACAACAAGGAGCATTTGGCTATTGTCTTTGGTGAAGACGTCAGATCCAAAACTCTATTCAAGCAGAGAAAGGGAGATACGCAGCAGGATAGAATGACAAGAGGTGCGTATATTGGAAAGCTTTTCCCAGGCCGTACGGTAGCTGACAGAGACGAGAAGAATGGTACGGAGTTGCATTTCGACAGTTTGGGCAATTTGATCCGTGAAAGCGAAACCACATATGCCGATCCTGTCTTGGTCAGAATACACTCTGAGTGCTACACTGGAGAAACAGCCTGGTCGGCCCGATGTGACTGCGGAGAGCAGTTTGATGAAGCAGGCAGAATCATGGGCACCAACGGCCATGGATGCATGGTGTATTTGAGACAAGAAGGTAGGGGCATTGGTTTGGGCGAGAAATTGAAGGCCTACAACTTACAGGACTTGGGTGCAGACACAGTTCAAGCCAACTTGATTTTGAGACATCCAGCGGACGGTAGAAACTTCTCGTTGGCTACTGCCATCTTGTTGGACTTAGGTTTGACCGAGATCCAGTTGTTGACCAATAATCCAGACAAGATTCTTGCTGTTGAAGGAAAGAACAGAGAAGTCAAGGTATTGGAAAGAGTGCCTATGATTCCATTGGCTTGGAAGAACAAAGAGAGCGGAATCAAGTCCAAGGAAATCGAGGGGTACCTCAGTACCAAGATCGAGCGAATGGGACATTTGTTGGAGAAACCAATCAAAATTAATTAAGATACGATACGATATTACATGGCTCTAGAATATTTAATGGCACAAAGGACAGAATGGTGTTGTAGAGTAGATGTAGAGTAGAAAGAGAAACTCGCAGATAGAGTGTCGATAATACATGCTTTATATGAAGCCCACTTTCTTGCTTCTTCGTCCATTCTTCCGTGGATGGCAACTGTAATCTTCACAGTAGTCCAGTATATCTTTGTGAGTCAGTATTATCACATGATGCGTCTAGCCTGTGCATTGACATCTCGCATAAGTTCCCCAGCAATGAATATTCGTCAGAATCGAAACGACGAAGGGACGCAGCAACGACAAGGTGTAGGAACAGATAATGGAAGGATATCTGCGTTCACGTAATGCTCACATTGCAGCTGCTGCCATACACTAAATTTCTACTTAGTCCCAGTTAACCAGCTCTACCGATCCATATTAGAGCATCTGGTGGCTATACCTTTTCTTGGGTGAAAAATAATCCAACTTTTTGATAGCGCCGTAAATTAGAAGTCAAAACAGTTGGCCAGGTCGTGTCTATACGACTCCCGCATTTTGTGCATTCGCTACATGCCGAACTCCCCATAAGTGAATAAGATTCAGTAATATTTCCGTTCACTGGTTTCACCACTGTTATTTACTGAACGTACTTCTTTCTCTAGTTAGGACCTCCAATTCCTTTTCTGTCGTGTCTGTCCCGTGACTGTCCGCTGCTGTAAACCATTAGTTTTGCTCTTGAAGCAGCCATTTTTGTGGAAGTTCACTTGTGTAAATTGTCACACTCGTAATTTTTGACATATTTCACAGCTTTCACAGATTTCTCACCTAGTCAATCAAAAGGGATTCTACGTTGCAACAGACGACTTGAAAGCAAGGCCATTCGAGCCAATTTCATTTGTAGTAGTGCATACACCAAGCTACAATTACAGCCAAGTTGGTGTTCTGAAGCGGTATCTCATCACACCTATTAATCAGACACATTAGTTGAGAACAAGAAATACAAGCTCAAGACCTCTTACTTTCCCACAACCCCACATTTTTCAAAGCGTTATTCAAGTGTATTCGTCATGATCAAAAGAGAGGGCGAACCGTTTCCCGATTATTCGCACCCATCAGAAGAGTCCGACAGTGAGTTCCAACTGACTGGCCTTCTCCATTCCACCTCCATCGCTGCGACCAACTCCTCCAACACTTCCAACAACACTTCCAACAACACTTCCAACAACAACGGAAACAGTAACCGAGGAGATCAGAAACGCAGACGAGTCACCAGAGCGTGCGACAATTGCCGTCAAAAGAAAGTCAAGTGTGACGGTAAGCAGCCTTGTATCCATTGCACTGTCTATTCGTACAAATGCACCTACGATCAACCCAACGTCAGAAACAAGAAGCATAGTGGAATACCCATCCCATCTGCGCTGCCATCTTCTGCAGTTTTAGCGGCCGCTGCTGCCAACATCGCCAATTCTAACGGAAGCAGCGTTGGCGACCTTTCTCAGACTTTGTCGGCAACATCTGCCTATCCAGAAAGAAACCTATTGCTTGCCCAAGGCATCATCAAGTTGTTGCTTCCCAAGTTGAAGATTAACTGTTTCGACCACAACTTGCAGTTTGACTTGGAAAAGTTGCAGAAGGTCGTCAACCACATCGACGGTAAGTCATCTTCCACCTTGAACGACATCAGCGACGTCTACTTGGACAATGCTCCTTTACCATCTCCCAGTAATCCAGGTTCTGCTCGTCACGAACGACAATCATCCGTGTCTTCCACTGACGAAACAACTATCGGAACAGAAATCAAATTATATTTACCCAAGAAAGAAATCGCCTTGGACCTCATCTACACCACATGGAACAAGGCTTGTGTTTTGTTCAGATTTTACCATCGTCCATCGCTTCTAGAAGAAGTAGACCTTCTTTACTCTTTGGACCCGTACAATTACGGCGACAGACAGCAAAAATTCTTGCCCTTCTTGTACTCGATATTGGCGTGTGGATCTCTTTTTTCTAAATCCGCAACAACATCGTCTGATCGTAACGAAAACTTGGAAGACGATGGATTCAAGTATTTCTTGGAAGCCCGTAAGTTGATCGATATCAGCAACGTGGGCGACATAAACTCCATCCAAACCATTGTCATGATGATAATGTATTTGCAATGCTCAGCCAGGTTATCCACCTGTTATTCGTATATTGGTATTGCCTTGAGAAGTGCTCTCAAAGAAGGCTTGCATCGTAACTTGACCATCTTCCAGAACTCACGAAGGAAATTGGATCCTATAGAAGTCGATACCAGAAAGAGACTCTTCTACACCATCTACAAGATGGATATCTACATCAACTCCTTATTGGGCTTACCCAGATCTATCAATGAAGATGAATTTGATCAGGATTTGCCTGAAGAGTTGGATGACGAAAATGTCACTCGTACAGAGTACTTATACGACAAACAAGAAGGACGATTATCTTCATCTGCATGTGCTAATCAACATACTAAGCTAATGCTTATACTTTCACATATTGTCAAGAAGTTGTACCCAATAAAAGTAAAGACTACCGAAAAGGAATCGGTGACCCCAGACAGAATACACTCTAAAGTTACTGAATTGGAATTAGAGTTGAAGACCTGGCTTGATGCATTACCAAAAGAATTGAAACCCACCGATCCCAATGATATCAATTCAGGTAAAGAGATTCCGGAGAAATTTGTATTAGCCAACTACTACCTCCACTTGGCATTTTTAAACTGCCAAATTATGTTGTACCGTCCCTTCATCCATTTCGTCAGCGATGGACCCAATAACCTTCAAAAGTCCGATCCCCGTTCGTTAATTAGAGGTAGAAACTGCATCAAGGTAGCCAGAATGGTGGTGAAGTTGGCCAACAAGATGATTGACAAGAACTTGTTGGTGGGAACATACTGGTTTTCTATGTACACTATTTTCTTCTCTGTTGCATGTTTGATTTACTATTTCCATTTCGCAAACTACAATAATACTCAAAGTGGCGGTGCCAACTATGTTGGTGTACTCTTTGACGATGATTTAAACATAGATATGATCAAAAAAGACATTGAGATCGGCAAGAAGGTGCTTGACTGTCTCAAGAACAACTCCAATGCTTCATTGCGTATTTTCAACATCTTGAACACGCTATTTGAACAATTGAATAGAAGAACAGCTACCACTTCACGTTTGAAGAATACTAGAGTGGTAGACCCATATATCATCAACAATAACTTGCAGAGCGAAAATGTTCAATCTACTTTCAAGAACTTTGACATCATGAATAACTTTAAGACAGGGGGCGCAAAAATATCAGAAACCTCCAATGTGGCTATCAGTGATAAGAATCCTTATGCTCCTTACACTCAACAAGATCCACTGAAGAAGTCCGAGGCTCTTGGTCTGTTGTTTACCGATACCTCGTTGGAAGCATTCCACTCTTCTAATGATCCTGAATTGGCTGCGGTTCCTGCCGCCGTACCTTCACTTCCAAGTAGTCTTCCAACTATTGAAGAGCAACCTGGAATCACGAATTTAAATACTACTGACGAAGAAAGAAACGACTATATTCCTGGCGTATTTGACAAGTTGGATGCTCAAATCTTTGGAAAGATTTTACCTCCATATATGTTGGAGAAGAATGCCCAGAGGTCCCATGACAAGTCGGAACAAGAGCGCATTCCAGCACTTGCCAAAGCAGCTCTTTCACAATACCAGGCTCAAGTACCTTCCCTGTTGAATGACCAAGCCTTTGGCCTGGTGAACTTGGACGATTTTGATTTTTCTCTGTTGGGGGATCCTAACAATCTTGACTACTTGGATCCGTTTAATAATGAATCACAATTTCGTTACTGAGAAATATGAAATTTAGCATTAACTATATATTTGTAATGTATATTAGTACCAGTTAGGGGATAAATACACTTCTAATAGTCCTGGCCAAGCTACTAATGAAACAGTAGCCCCATTATTGCATTACCTACCTGCACTAGTGTTCCAGCTTATCTTTGTCTTATATAATATGCAGTACCTTAAATTTTCATTACAATATAGAGAAGAGCATCTCAGTTTAATTTGTAGTAACAAGTTATACTTACCCAACCAAGAACGATGAGTGATAGAAGAAGACTTTTAGGTTCGGTGAATACAATTATACCGAATGTTGGTCTTTCGTCAGCAGATGGAACTGCACACCCTGCAAAGATTGAGTCCAGGACAGAGCCTAGAATCGATGGCTTAAGGCCGTTCTTTTTGAAGACAGGAATGATTGAAAATGCCAATGGATCTTCATATTTAGAAGTGGGCAACAACATAATCGAGGTGCTGGTATATGGTCCACGCCCAATCAGAGGTTCTTTCATCGATAGAGCCTCTTTCTCTGTAGAGTGTAAATTTTTGCCCTTCATCTCCCAGCCCAACGAGCATTTGTACAACAATACTAGCATAAGTGCCAGTTCTGCTGCTAACACCACTAACCAGACCAATGTCAACGTCAACGGCCGTACTGGTTTGACCAGCATTGAACACAAAATCTCATCGTATATTGAGACTTCTTTGTTGCCTTCTATAGTGTTAGAAAAGTATCCCAAGTCCACCATTGACGTCTTTGTCACTATAATTTCAACAGACTCTTCACTAGGAGGATCATATCTGGACACAAAGATGCTCAGTCTTGTCAACTGGGTGTTGAACGCTTCTTCCGTGGCTTTGGTCGACTCGGGAATCGAAGTAAAGGACGTGGTAACAAGTGGAGTAGCTCATTTGCAGAACGGAGTTCTCCTGCTCGACCCTACTGAAATTCCAAAAAAGGATGAAGGATCTATTTCTTGTGTAGCCAGTTTCATGAACTTACGAAACGACGAGATAGTAGGGATTTGGATAGAAGGTGACCAGTCGAACTTAGAGAATGCGCAGGTGGACCATTTACTCGATGGCTGTAACGATATGTCCAAGAAGGTAAGAGCCAATATCAATTCCTATTTCACTACTTCTTACTAGAGGAACTTTTCACAAATCACATTTAATTTCCTTCTATAGTTTTATATATGCATATATAGGACTTTTAGCACCTCAAAAATATACTAATTACAATGGAGTGGAATCTCAAGCTGTAGTGCAAATGAATGTAGAAATAGAAAAAAGCACAATGAATGAACTAATTTTGGATATTGGACAATTCCTCCAAAACTTTTTTGATGTGGATGATCTTGCTAGCAAGCGTGGCTACCGTGTTTGGCGCATCGTGTTGGAGGAACACCTTTGGACCAATCAGCACATTGGTAGCTTGGGAAATAATTTTACTCAACAATTTGTAGACTTCCAATACGTTGTCAGATTCGCTAGCCGCTTCTGAAATCGAATCGTCCACAGATTGCGTGTTCAACAACTTGCTGAAAAATTTGGTTTGCAAATCTTTAGCTAACTCATCTGACTTCAGGTCATCCAATGGAACAGAAACACTTGGAATTCTCACTTCAAATGGTTCACTGATGTAAGCAACATCATGCAGACCATTCAAATGGTATCTGAATTCGTAGACTCCTTCTTCCCAGAATAATTTGTTTCCAGAAAACGTAAAATTACCACTGGATTCCTTACAGAAAGTCCAACGACCGGAAGAAGAAAGTAAAGTTTTATTTCTTGAGTAAGACGTTTGGATAATTCTGTATAATCCGATCCAATCACGCTCAGAATGGGTTTCCTTGGGTGAAGTCCATTGCACTTCGATTGGAGATCCGACATCAACATAGTTTGGCAAGTATTCACTATCCTTTTCGGTTGTGGCTTGTAATCCTCTTACATTCAACTTATAGTCTGAGTTCTCGAATGACAAACTCTGTGACAATTCGATCAACTTTTGCTTCGACAACTTAGTCTTTGATGTCTTCAATTCCTTGATAAAGTTATCCAATGAATCAGTTATGGTGAAGGAAGAGCTCTTTCTTCTTCTAACATTCTGGTTGTTTTCTGTGTCATTGCTCAATCTTCTCAGAATCACTTCAGGAATCAAGTGCTTTTTGAAAGTCTTAGTTACACCAGAGTCTTGCAAGACTTCTTGTTCACCATACACCTTGATCATATGCCACCTTTCGATAAAATTGATTCTCACAAAGTTGTTGGCAACCCACAAGAAGCAGCAGACAAGATTTTCGACAGAGGGAACCATAATAAACACACCCATGACACCACAAACACCAAAAATTTGTTCTGGGTTGTTCAAGTAACGATATACACCAGCCTTGGTCAAGTGTTGCATAGAACTATAAGACTTTGGAATAAAGAAGTCTCCGTAAAACCAACCAAAGTAGCCAATCAGATCGATGATGGAAGAGTTGATCCAAGATTGGGTGAAAATAAGAAGTAAACCTACAAATACTCTTAAGTAGAGCCACTGACTGAACAATAACTCGGAAGTAAAGCCTTGCAAGTATTGGTAGAAGTTTAAACCAAACAACGAGGCATAGGTCAAGTTGATCAAGGAATTGTAAATAACAGCCCAATTGTTCAAAGATTTTTCCAAAGGAATGTCGTTCGACAAATACCACTTCGTGAAGAATTTAGAATGGCTCTGTAAAGTCAAAAGAGTGTTGATCGAGAACGACTCCAATAACTTCACTCCAACAGCCAAAAAGAAAACAAGATCGAACTTGTATGAGCCTACGGAAAATACACTTTTACCGGCAGAAGAAGCGAAGATTGGTAGAACAAGAGCATATGTACCCACTAAAATCAAATTCATGACATCGGAGCCTCTGAGGTAGTTGAAGTTGTACAAGCCTACCAAAGGTTTCAAGTTGTCAAAATTCTTCAAATCTCTCAACTTTAACAATTTGAAAAGGTTCATTTGGTTTTTGGAAGGTCCATAAATCTTGTCAATGTGAGGATTTTCAATGTAATGCAAGAAAATCATCTGCAAGAAGTGGCCGAAAATGGCAATTACTAAGACGGTGTAAGATTTGGCAATTAAGGCAAAGCCGTAATAGCCGATATAACCGACAGAGTACATTGGATGAGGAACCATCTCGAATACACCATCAAAGATCAACTCTTCATTGTTGATTTGGCGGAAGAAGAAGTCTCCCCAATACCAAGCATAATCTTTAATGGTATTGTGGGCGTTTACTTTGACCCAGAAGTTGAAAACGATAAGGCCAAAACCAACAACTAATCTAGTGTTAACCAACCAGACTTTCTGGTCATGAAGGAATCCGTTGTTGTTGTTAATGGCACAAGTCCAGACCACACAGATGAAGGTGACGAAATCCAGCATAAGCACCAAATCTACAAACTTTCTGAAAACCAACCAGGTATTGAATTCTATTGGATAGCTGTCGATATCGTATTCGGCACCTCTTTGCGATTTGATTTCAGCAATGATGAATTTAGATAAGGACGACTTCGACTTGGCATCGAAAAGACGAAGATTGCGAGACCATTCCACCAATCTGTTATATTTGGATTGGTTGTGCAACAAGTAGCCAATTCCGAAGTTGTATGACAAACGCCAGAAGATGTAGAAGCCGATGAAAATGGGGATGCGGAGACTGTTTTCTGGAACAAGCCAGAAGACCAAGAGGTTCAGAAACAAACAGGCCAAGATGATAAACTCAAGATTCGATTTTCTCACTGTAGGATCGAAAAGAGTTTTCACCATATCATGGGTTTCGGGAACGACAAAGGTGTCTCCTGAAAACGTGATACCTTTGGGCCCGACCTTGGCAGGGCTGGCTGCTTTTGTTTTGGTGGCCATGCTGAACTCTGAAGCAGACGAGTTGACTTGCGTGGTGGCGCTAGACATAAAGATAGATATATGAGATAATCAGATCTAGGAGTGCTGGGTGACTCACGGGAAAAACTGTGGAGTCTATCCGAATAGATGCACCGGTACGAAAAGTTAACTATTCGATAGAAGGGTAGTTTCAATCTGAATCACGGCAGGATGATATATATGAAAATATATATACAGCAGCACGCAGATGTGTACCCTGATGTGTAACAGTAAACGTTTAGGTCAGACTGTAACCGAAGTAAGTAGATTATCACACGAGTGCTGGAATGCAGTCTGGGGTAGAAGACTGGTGAGACTCAGTGGTGAAAATGCGGATGCGGGATTAACCTAGCTTAGACAACAATTTGATGTGACAATCAAATTTGACTAGTCTGAGTAGGTTGTGGCAATGTTGATCTTTTCAAAGTGCTGAATGCGACAATGGGAAGAAGAATCAAAATCGTCTTTGAATCAGACAGTTACGCTAGCACGAACCAGAGGTACAAGTGTAGACGGGACTATGGGGAAAGCAATCTGCGACACGATCTAGACTATATCTACTAGAGAATAAGACAGTCTAGTGCGAAAGTGTCCGGCCAGGAAATGGGAGATCAGAATCAGTTGTTGAAGACAGCGATCAGATCGAGAAAGCAGAGCAGATTCAAACGTGTACTAGATGACTCCACAAATGCAAGAGATCGTGCCGATTGATAAGCAGCAATGATATCAGGGGGTTAGCAGTAGCGAATAATTAGCTAGCGTTAGCAACAAAGACTTCGTTTTCAGAAAAAGAAGAAAAACCAAGAAGAAAGAATTGAAACTTTCGGTATCGTGACATTCAAAGCCTGAACTTCGGGACTCGTCCAGATTTTTTTCATCCAATAATAGTAAATAGCACACGATTACTATCGCTTTTTGTTGGCAGCTAAGGCTATTAGCGTTAGGGTAGAAATTCACATGCACTTTTAACACAATCGCCTGTGAAAAGCGTTGGGTCGGTCACGTGAGTTAGACGATAGGGGCAGTGGCATTGAAAGAGATCCGAAAAGAGGCAGAGATATAGTTCGTGTCTGACTTGGATATTGCAAGGCCTAGGAAGTCTGTGGTTCGAAGGCTTAAAACACGGAAACGAAGAATTGATTGGCAGATTTTTCAGTATTTTGTACCAAGTATTAAATGAATAATTCATAAAAACGTCTGAAATTCAATTTTATTTGGCATCTTTTAGCAAATTTTTGTTCAAATTCTACAAATTCAATCAAGACGACTTCTCTGACACAGATGCTGGTCACTTTTACCATCATACCTTATAACTTCTAGCCCAGTTACTCTCGTCTACATTATGACTACTGATGTGCACAATCTGCAGTTAATCAACCTCTGCATATGCAAACTTCCACTATACAAAATGGCTGCAACAAATAAATATAATAAAACTAGATAAGAAATGCAATGGATCTAGCAATGCTAGGAAATACTCTATAAATTCTAAGATACACGGATGAAGCCTGAAAGCGATTGCTTTATACGGACAGCTGTTTAAAAACGACGGTTCGACAATGGAGCCTGGTTGGACCCAGTTTGGTAGTTTCTTTGACCATAACCACCGCGACCACCGTAACCACCACGGCCACGGCCGTAGCCACCACGTCCACCACGTCCACCACCGTATCTAATATGGGCACCGAAACTCTTTCTGTCGAATCTCTGCAATTCGGGAGGAATGGTTTGCTTGGCTTCTCTCATGATTTTGCACAAGTCACCACCAAGCTTGTTGTTACCATCGGTGAAGAAAGAAACAGCAGTACCAGTGGCACCACCTCTTCCGGTTCTACCGATTCTGTGAACGTAATCTTCAATGTTACCTGGCATATCGAAGTTGATAACGAAATTGATACCCTTGACATCTAAATAAATTGTTAGTATAGAGTCCTCATGAACAAAATTACAATACGATCTATCTGCTTAATTTGAGATATTCTCAAGGAGTTCTACAAAAGCGCTGCTGGTCATTGGGGTCAAAACTAACTTCCCTAGCGGCGAGGCAAAATACAATAAGGCAAAATACAATGACAAAATTGACAAGAGAGATTTCATCTATTAGAATCATACTAGAAAAGCATTTATATATAACATTAATTGGTCTCAAGAAACATTAATACTAGAAGCCTTCACAGTCCTCCGGTACCAGTACATCTGAATTTCCTAGGCTATCCATTCAAAAGATTCCTTACTTCTTGCGTATGTTGGTTGAAACCTTAAAGGCTCAATATGTTCCAAACCAATAATCACTCTACTTCAAGAATTCTTCTGAAAATAAAATCGTTTGCCTATCGAGATTAATATTATAGATCAATGCGAACATGCTTTTCCAAATATGAAATAAATTCTGCTCTCTTTCGTTTGTTCTCTGAGGAAGACGGAAAATGGCCAGCACTTTCCTATCACCTCTATGCTTTTTTGTTGTTGCATTCATCGTTAAATCGATTGTTCAACGGTATGCAATATGCTCCATATTGTTCATTTCTTTTCGTGGCCCCTTGCTTATGAAAAATGTCTTTGTCATTAAGTCTCTGCGACTCTCATAAAGACAATTTGCTTTCCAAACTCTCCAAGAACACCTAAATAAATAGTCGTTAGTAATCGTAAAATCATTATAACATACCAATACCTCTGGCAGCAACGTCTGTAGCCACCATGATAGGGGATTTACCGGTCTTGAATTCTCTCAACACCCAGTCTCTTTCGCTCTGTTGCTTGTCACCGTGGATAGCCAAAGCGGGCCATCCGTCAGCTCTCAAGTACGAAGTGACTTCATCACAAGTCTTCTTGGTGGAGGCGAAAATCAACACCTTGGACTCCTTCTCTGTGGTAGCGGTTTCCAAGTGCTTTACCAATCTGTCACGTTTTTCGTACTCAGAAATGACTTCAACAACCTGGGTGATAGTATGGGAGGCAGCCAATTCCAAAGAACCAATTCTGACCTGGATAGGGTCTTGCAAGTAGTCTCTAGCCAAGTTTTGAACTTCCTTTGGCCAAGTGGCGGACCACATCAAGGTTTGACGGTCTGGTCTGATCTGGTCGACAATCTTTCTGATTTGAGGTTCGAAACCCATATCCAACATTCTGTCAGCTTCATCCAAAACCAAGTAGGTAACTCTCTTCAAGTTGGTCTTACCCATCTCCAACATATCGATCAATCTACCTGGAGTGGCAATGACAATTTCAACACCTCTGGCCAAGTCTCTGATCTGTTGACCCTTTGGTGCACCACCGTAGACACAGGTGTTTCTGATTCTGGAAGAAGATCCAAACTTGGAACATTCTTGCTGAATCTGAACAGCCAATTCTCTGGTTGGAGCCAAGACCAACACAACAGGACCATCACCAGGACTCAACAAGGGCTGAGCGTTGATGTGGACAATAGCAGGCAAACAGTACGATAAGGTCTTACCCGAACCAGTAGCAGCAATACCCACCATGTCTCTACCAGAAAGAGCCATGGGCCAACCCTGACACTGAATGGCAGTTGGAGAAGGGAAACCCTGAGCCTTGACTTCGTTCAACACGTAGTCTGGGAATCCAGCCTCATCGAAAGTAGTAATGGGATGAGGAATGTCTGAGCCCAAACAGCTCATCTGGTGTTCGTTTCTGAAGGCAGCAATGTCTTTGTCGCTACGGGCAGCAACATCCGGGTGTTCAGTGTAAAAGTTCTTTTCGAACTTTGGCAACGATTCCAAGTCCCAGTCTGGGGTGGTGAGTTCAACTCTTTCGTTGTAACGGTTTCCACCGAATCCACCGTTTCCACCTCTGAAACCGCCTCTTTGCTGTCCGCCATAACCGCGGTTGTAGTTGTTGTTACCACCGAAGTGTTGTTCTCTGCCACCTTTGTAATCACCGTTGTTGTAGTTGTTCATTTTGCAGACTTCTGTATAGTTGTAAAGGAAAAAAAGCTTCCTAACGCTGCAACAAAAAAAGAGGGATATTGCCTGCTTATATATGAAAATAAAAAAAATCTGGGAAAATTTTTTTAAGAAAAAAGCGAGATGAGATAGACTGCCTGGATAGGAAAGAAATTGTAACGGTTGTGCGTATATGTAAAATGGCTACACTTCCCAACTATTGTGGAAATTAGTAAGTCGTTTGTATGTACATCTATATATGAAAGAACGGGAGAACATTTACCACAATTGAAATAGTACTACACTGAAACAGAAACGGAAGTGGGTAGTCTTTAACGTAGTTCTTATAATTCATTACCAGCCGTTATGGCACTACTTCCATACAAACAACTGCTACTCTTTAACTCTACATTCTTACAAGCGCTTCGTATGGTACATTTTTATTATTGAATGAAGGATCAGCAGAGCTGATATGCAAAGAGACATATATGAGTACTTCTAAGTAGTAGCACTTTTGGTGGTATGGTACATAGACATCTCTCTATATGAAAAGATGTCTTAGAGGTATAATGAAGTTACAGCTTTCAAGACATACCCCTGTCTAGGAATCAGCCTAAGGTTCGGTGTTCTTGTAGCCACCGGCGCTGATCTTCTCTTCGAACTTATCACCAATGACAGTGCACAACTCAGCTAAGTTGTCTAATCCTTGATGCAAGGCTTCCACTGCAGTTATGTTTCCGTAGGTCTGGATTCTAATGTTCAACTTGTTTTCTGATGGATGAGGGATGGAATAACCGCAGAATTCGACCTCTGGGTTCTTCATTATCATATAACGCAAGGCATTTCCCAAAGTATGGTCTTCTTCAAGGATCTGGAAGGAAGCAGCGGTACCGTCTTCTGAGGCTCCAGGTAACAACTTGATCTTGTTCAAGTCGTATTCTTGTTCCTGTTGTTCGACCTGTTCATCGGTCATTTGGATATCCTCGCCAACTTCAGCCATTGTTTGTTTGTGTGTAGTGATTTGTTGAGTTGATGACGAGATTTTGGTTAGTTTTGATATTCAAAAATTTTGAAAACTCATCTTGATTTTTCAGGCGTGCACAAACCGAAATTTGCAACTTCATAGAATTAAGAAATCATAGAGGGAAGGCGATACATTGCTAGCCTGACAATGTAAAAGCCTATGGTTACAGAAGTTAGTAGAATGAAATACTTCAGCAATTGTGATTATTCAACTGATTTTCTTTTTCCATTGAAATTGGCGTCTTTTATCTTACTGTATTGTCTCTGCTCTTTGGGTAGAGCCAACTTAAACTGGATTACTAAGACAGGACGACTAATGCCTCCACTAACATTCCTGAGAAGGCAAAAAATAGAAAGTAGCAACATTTACATAAGAGTAATTTTAGGATACCCCAAGTTCGGTTTTCTGTGTGGCTACTATATTCTTAGATTTATGGTAGCGCGCAATAAATCTTTTTCGCGTTGTTTACAAATGCAATATGACCAACTTACTTGCAAGGTCTCACCGGCTTCTATTACTTTACCAATTCACTACTTCTCGTCTTTCTGATCCCTAAAACAATTGCGTGAACCAAACCAAAGAAGCTGGATCTTCTTGACAGTTTGTGATCTTGGATCTGATATAAATCTAATCTGAAGCTAACAATGGTAGAAGACATTTCACAACCACTTTCAGAATCATATTACCATCTTTCACAAGATAGCGAGTCTGATTTTACGACCACGGATGAACAGCGAGGGAACACACTACAAGGAAGCAACGATACGTCCAAGTTGTTTCAGTTGGCGAAAGTCATTGACAAGGACATTGAAGATGAGATTCCAGTTCCTGAACAAGTGAAGAAGTTTACAAATACCAAAGAGAAAGGTTCACAGAAAAGTCCACAGAATAAAAGTAACATTAGATTAAGATCACCTTCCAAAAATCGTGGATTTACAGTAATCGACAATAACATGAAACCAAGCCTGAATGATGCAGCAGGCTCTAATAACATGTCGTCGCTTTTCTCTTCTCATTCTACTCCAATTATTGCCAAACAAAAGTATGATTCAAACTGGCAAAAGTTCACCAAGGACTCCATATTGCCAGATATCGACGAGTCTCAGAATGGAGAACAAACTATTAATGACATAATGAACTCCCTCAATGTAGGTAAGGTAGACAGTACCAACAAGCATAAGTATACACTAGAAGAGTTCCTTGTTGCGTTGCTGAAGTTAATGGACAGTCCCTTTGGCGGCCAAGTCAAACAATATTTGGAAGAAATAGTAGAAAATAAGACAATCAATGGAATTGACAGAGAACAAGAGACAAACAATCTATTCAAGACACCTCTTAGAAGTCACACAATTTCACCTGCGAACCATGAATCTTCCGACGAAGAAGACAACCTCAGCTTGCAAACTCCATTGGTTGCTACTGAACGTAGAGCTCGTCGCATTGATCAAAATGGCAGTTTTGGGCTCCAGAAGGATATAGAACAGGACAACATTGAAGACATAGATCACGATACACCGCGTACTACTCCTCCACACTCACAGGATGAGATCAATTCAAAGTTTCAATCAACGATGATAGAAAACCAATCAGAATCAAACGAAGACTTGGGTTCAGAAAAGGTTCACAATTTAGAGGAAGAGATCAAAAAGTTGAAGGAGGAAGCAGAAAAGATGAAAGAAGAAAACATGTCGTTGAGAGAACAAATTTCTAAGATCGAGAATTCTAAGATTGTTCCGGAGAAATTAGATCTCATAGATATTACGTTAGACTCGATAGACTTTCAGGATCAAAAAGTAAATGTTGATCCAGAATTGCAGATATTGAAGAACGAGAATCTGGCCCTAAAGGCTAAGAACTACAATTTGACCAAGCAGGTAGACAATTTACAGAACAACTATAATGAACTTTCGAACGAAATCCGGTATGAAAGGGCCAATCAGAAATCCACAGGTCAAGATAACCGTCAAATGTGTCATCCCGAACCACAATTGGAAGAACCAGAAACGTCAACTCCGACAAATCAGAAATTAAAGTTTGCCGAAGAAGAAATTGAAAAGTTAAAATTGGATCTTTCTAGACTCGCAAGCGAGGAAATTGGCGAGAAGAACAATTTGATAACCGAGAATACGGTGGACGCCAGGTTTAGACAGTACTACAGCAGACTTGAGCTACACAAAGTGGACAATATGACCAAGGTGGAGATGTCCAACTTGATCAAGAACATAATGTTATCTCTACTCATCAGTGACTTCTCCAATTTGGCAGTGAATGCAAGAAAATTCGGCCGGTTTCTCAAATTGGCACTACACTTCTTAGATAGACTCCATTCTATTATCTACGTGCAGGGAGACCCCAACATCAAGCCGTCATTCTACGTGAAGAACTCGCAAGATATCCAGGCTATGGATAACCTTGGCCAGTGTCTCCACGGCATGTTGGAGAATGTCGAGGTGCTTCGCACGACATCCAACGGATGGTAACTATGGGGTGGCGGATTACGTCAGAGTAGTCACACTGCATACAGCTGTGATGATGGCTGGACGTGGAAATTGATGCAGCGAACAAAGGCATCTTTCCTTTTTGGGGACGGGGATGATGTAGGCTTATAGGCGTAATACTATTGGTGTCAAAATGACAAAATTATGTCGAATAGTAGATGATAGCAGAAGCATATGAGGTGGTGGCTGAAGGAGAAGTGATATGAGATAGTAATTGTAGATGGGTGAAGACGTTAGAAACTATTGAAGAATTGGGTACCGAACTTGCAAGGACGGAAATTAGTTTCATGGTCAAAGAGGAAGATATAGAGTATAGTCTGCTAAGACGTAGAGAATCGTAGGATACGAGATCCTTGCGAATTGCCTACTGAAAAGAATAATGGAGGGATGTTTCTGTGCTCTTTTCCAATATTCAGATTGTGCGGGTCCCTCTACAAGGCTCATGGGGTTCAGGCAGGCTTTGGAGCGACACAGTGCTGGCAAAGACAAACGAAAAGCAGACAAACAGACAAAGAAGTACAAGATAGTTGGAACAGATAGAGTACATAATGAGCAGATATTTTCAGTAATCATATACGGCCATCTTATTGTCTTACCGATTACCATATCGTAGAGTTCCTACAGTGCTGGCTAAGTCTAAGCCCATGGCAGCAGCAGGTTTACGTATGGGCAGGGTTTTATCTCTCCGCTCGGATGACGTCGCCGTCATGAAATAGCAGCGGATAACAATGGGACATTTACAAAACTCGCAGCCTATAGAACTGGTAGATAGCAGCTGGGCTATTTCTTTTAGTGGGAAAGCTGTAGAGCTCTATTTTCGTTTTTAACAATCACTACACCTTCTACACTGCTGCCATCCGCTGTGTAGCTCCGTATATACCCCATACTCTCCAGCAGCCAGGCTAGCATCCCAGTACATCTCTCGCTAGCACTGCACTCTCAACCCCATTCTTGGTCCACAAACACTCGCACACATCTCGTGCCTGAAATTCGTGAATGACATAATCCATCACTAGATCATGAGCAATAACAAAGACCAAGTACAATAATAAGAGCAGAACAACTAACTTATCCAACTTACTGTACTTCCTCTACACTCCATACAATCAGCATACTCTATATTTCTGTGCTACGGCTACACTCACCTGTCTCTCCGTCGTAGCCTCCATTTACCATCCATTCACCGAACACATAGTCTCACAGTCGCACTTCCGATAGCATCCCACTATCAAGCATCTTTTTTCTGGAGGTGAAACCTAGTGGAAGCTGTACTCGTTTCCCATTCCAGCTTCTTATCACAGAGCTGCGCTACTCAACATCCCAGTCTTCTCGCCATGGGCAAGTCTGCCGTGTCGTCCTCCTCGTCCCGTCTCCACCAGCGAACCCCAGCCTCTGGCTCAGCTTCAGGCTCCGGCCCAATCCCAGGCTCTGCACTTTCTCACTCCTCATCAAGCCATTCTTCTGAACCCGCGGACCCCTCAGCTGCACGCAACTCGTTGGCTCTGTCCAACTTTCTCTTCAATCCGGGCCGCCAGGACTCCATCTCCTCGTTGTTGAACAATTACCAGACTTCATCCTCGGGCGCCTATACCCTCACTGGCAGGACTATGCGGTCGCAGAACCAAAACCAGAACCAAAACCAAATTCAAAACCAAAATGAAAACCAGAATCAAAATCATGATAGTCAAATCAACCGTAATCAGCACTCGTCATCTCAATTACCACCGTCTCAGTCTCAGCAATCTCACCTAGACTCTTCCTCCTATCCCAGCTACTATCTAAACCATCGCGATTCACAGATACCTATCAGACCCCGTGGAGATAGCATCGTCCTACCGCCTCCCATTTCGTCTCTGCATCCTTACGATGGCGGAATGGCTCCAAGTGGTTCAAGTCAACTGGCACTCAATGCCTCTAATCCGTTCTCATCAAGATCAAACAGCATCTTCAGCTCCTTGATCCAGATCCCGGGCTCGGCCCGAAATTCCATCAGCGAGGGTGGTGGATCAGCCACAACAAATAAAGTCTACAATTCTGCTGGCGGAACAACTATCTCCAATATATCATCAAGTCATAACCAATCCAATCACAGCGCCGGCAGCAATAACAACCTAAACCTTAGCGTAAGTACCGGTGGTAACACTAACAACAACAATAGTAATAGTAGTTCCAATACTGTTTCTAGCTCGGCTATTCCTTCGGGCACCAGCAGCAGCTCAAACCCAAGTGGGACTTCCGTAGAAGCACCCATGAGAGGAAGGCTGTTGTCGATATTTCCTTCACTTTCCCAGGGAATGCCAGAGGCGATATCGCTAGAAGACATCGAAAATCTCCTAAGCAAAGAGAGCTTAGGTAATATCTTAGCCTGGAACCAGCAGCAACAACAGCAACAACAGGACCCCAAGACACCCGCTGGAGCCAGGTCCAAATTTGGCTCGCTAGATATGTCGATCTGGAACGATGGCAGCAACAACGGCAATAATGTTAGCAGCCAGGCTATGGCAGGTTATGGTTCTATTGGAGGTTTCAATGGCAGTTTGAGTGATTTCATAGCGGGCATGATTTCCAATGGTAGCATAGATTTGAGTAACATGAGCAACGAACAACGTCGTGATTCAATCTTGAAAATCATCAACGATCTGCAAAACTTGCGTAATCAGAGAATCCCTAGCGATGGTGCCAGCAATAAAAACCCCAATTCAAGGATATCCATTGGTACAGACAACAGCGCCACTTCAATGGGTGGTACGACGTTGCGTGAAGATATCTTCGACCACAACAAGTTTTCTGTAGGATCTCGTAGCAAAGATATGGAGGATAATCGTAGCAGTAACGTGGAAGCAAGAACGAGTCCTGGCAACAATTCTAACTTGAATGTACCAAGTAACCACAAGGGTCATCTTTCACCAACTTCGTCGATGTCTTCTCGGTCCTCTGCTAAGTACAATGATGAACCACAACTGCCAAAAACTTCTCCTACTGGCTACACCATAAATATGAACACTCGTCAAGGTCAGATCCCTCCACAGCAGCAAGATATGCAACTGCCTAACCAGCACTTGTTGCCCCAACCGCCTATTCCATCGCAACGAATATTCCAAAACTACCAAAACGTGTCTCTCCAGAACCAGAACCAGAACCAGGCTCAGACGAACCAAAATCTTCAATTCCAAGCGTATGCAAACCCAGCTCAAGGTTCTATGAACTTTGGTAATACTTTGCTGCCTGGAATAACAATGAGGAATCTGCTACCAGCACAACAGCAATCTAACTATTATCCAAATCAACAATCAGCTCAATTACCATATCAACAGCAGCAACAACAACAGCAGCAACAGCAACAGCACTATATACAGCAGAATTACCCAGTTCAACAGCAAGCATCATCGCCTCAAATGGGCAAACCAATAACGTCAAAGCCCCGTAGAAATTCTAATAACCGTGATGCCATCCCAGATCAATCGTTGAAGTCGCCTATGGAAAGCAGTAGCAACGAAGGTAACTTGGTGCCAGCGCAGCAGTACGTAAAGTCTGAAGATGGAAGACCATTATTGGGTGCAACCAAGATTGACCAGTTGATGTTGGTTATTCAAGCCAGAGACAAAGGTATCACAAGTCCTATTCAGCAAGCTCCTGATGGAAGCATTTTGGCTGCTCCTGACTATTCCCTTTCCAGAGACAAGAGCGAGTTGGATAATGGTGTCTTGCCACGTCCAATCAGCCTTGTCGGTGGCGTGGACAAGCCTAGCAAAGCCAAGATAAAGGAGGACGAAGGTAGCGACGATGAAGAATCCAAAGGAAAGAGAAGAAAGCACAAAAACCAACAGTGCCCTTATTGCTTCAAATATTTTACTCAGTCGACCCATTTAGAAGTTCACATTAGATCTCATATTGGCTACAAGCCATTCGAGTGTAACTACTGCCACAAGAAGTTTACACAAGGTGGCAATTTGAGAACACATTTGAGACTTCATACTGGTGAAAAGCCGTTCACATGCGACATCTGTAATCGACAATTCAACAGGAAGGGAAACTTGGGTGCTCACAAGTTGACACACGAGAACTTGAAACCATACGAATGCAAGTTGGACGGTTGCGACAAGTCTTTCACTCAATTAGGTAATTTGAAATCGCATCAAAACAGATTCCATCTCAGCACTTTGAACCATTTAACACAAAAATTGGCTGAGTTAAGCGGTCTGTCGATCGAAAACTTGCCCCCAGATGAGAAGGAGTTGCTTATGTATTTCAAAGACTTGTACAAGAACTCTAATAAGGGTATTCGTGGCAGAGGTAAGGCTAAATTGTCCAAAGATGATACTGGAGGTGCAACAAGCAGCTCTCCAGATAATAGTCAGTTTAATTTGCAATCCCAGTCACCCCAGCTGCAGCTGCAGAACCTTCAAGCGCTTCCTCGACAACAAGACCGTCAGCAAGGTTCACCGGAGTACTCGCAATCGCAACATTCACTCGATTTTATGAATTCCCATTTGGCCGGGTCAATTAACGGTTACCAAGGGTAATGCTTAAGATGTAATAGTTTTATTATGCGAGAGGATCCCCTCAAGTTTATTTCATTTCATGTTTATGACTTATGCCATTTATTTCTTTATTCTTGTTATTTCTTTCTATTTTCATTATTAAGGTTATTATATGTATTATCAGAGGTAAAGGTACGACTATTTGTTTGCTAGAGTGTAATAAAGTAAACTTCATTGAGAGAAAATAAAAAGCAAGACTATGTCAGATAAATATTGAAGATCGAGAATAATTATATAATTAAAGAAAACTAGCAGATCGAACTTCGATCGCAAAAGAAAGATTCAGAGTAGCATAGCTGAATAAAAATACTCTTCGTGTAAAATAAACGCGACTATTCATGGAATGTTGATAGGACAATGTCGCGATGTCGTGTCGTTCCTCTCCCGCACGCGACATCTGTTGATCTAGCTAACTTGCTCGACCGGACTTCACAGCTTTTTCTTGAAGTATAGCCACAATAGCTGTAGAGATTCAATGAACTTCCTTTCCAGTGCTTTGAACTCCTTAACAGGATCCTCTATTCCGTACACTCTTAAAGAAAAAATCGTAGATCCGACCAGCACTTCCAATTTGGTGAATAGAAACTCCATCTGGACAGTGTACAATGGCTTGAATCCTAAGAGTGATCAGTCGCCAGTGACCGTATTCGAGTTCAATCTTAAGGATCCTGTGAATATTCAAAGACGCTGGGAGCTTTTGGCCCGAAATGCTTTCAAAAAACTCAAGTTGATCAAATTTCCTGCTATTCTATCTGTGATAGACTTTATCGAAAACGACTCTTATTTATACATTGTCACTGAACCAGTAATCCCTTTGCTTAAATATTTGCAAGATTCTGAATTGCCATTGTCCCAAGATGCTAAATTGTGTGGCCTTCAATCTATTGCCCAAGCATTGCTGTTTATTAACATGTCCTGTAGTAGTGTGCATGGTAATGTCAACATTTCCAGTTCTGTCTTTGTCACAGCACTGGGCGATTGGAAGTTGTTTGGTTTTGAATTGTTGACCAACTTGAAATCAGATCCAGACCAACCTCTCTACAGACTTTCAGGGTCGTCACCGGATTTCAGAAACGTAGTTCCAGATGAGGTGAACTCTGATGGAGTAGAAGGTGTGAGAAGCTTTCCAATTAAACTTGATTCTTACAAGTTTGGTGCGTTTGCTTACCAAGTTTTGTCCAATAGTGACTTCAAAGACGTTAGTTCTCAATTCGATACTCGTAACATTTCTAGCAAAGACATTCCAAGTCGAATCGCCGGCCCATTGCGAAAGTTGGTCAACTCAAAGTTGAACTTGAGAAGCAGCATCGATAAGTATGAACAAGAAACAAGTTCTTTCAATAAGACCAACGCCCTCATAAAGCTTAATAAGCAATTAGAGGACTTCAAGTTTCAAAACGAAGATCAGAAGATGGAGTTTATCAAGTTTGAATTGTCTGATTATTTCGGAGAAACTCACGTAGAGGGATATTTTCCATCAGGATTCTTGAACTATAAGCTCTTGCCAGAATTAATTAGTCAATTTAACTCTTTATCCAAAGTCAAACCAACCGTAAACACTTCACCAGCAGAAACTCAACAACGTCAAGAAACACTTGCTTTACTTTTAGACTACATCTTGAAATTTGGTTCTAAGCTTTCAGAAAATGATTTCGACAAGTCTATAAAACCAATTATTCTTGAAACATTCAATCTTGGAGACAGATCTATCAGATTAGTCCTCTTGACCCACTTACCAATGTATGCCTCCTTCTTGTCCGAATCCGATATCCAGCTGAGAATATTTCAAAACTTGATCAGCGGTTTCCAAGATACCAATTTCATGATTAGAGAAACTACGTTGAAGTCAATCACCATTGTTATAGATAAAATCTCTGTGAAGCAAGTTAACCAAGACTTATTGAAGGTATTGGCGAAGTCACAAATGGATCCTAAACCCTCTATAAGAGTCAACACTTTAATCTTAATTATCAAGATTTCCAGCAAGATTTACAAGAATTCCAAGAATAATGTATTGATAACAGCATTATCAAAGTCATTGAGAGACACTTTTACCCCCAGTAAGTTGACTGCATTGTCTGGTTTTGAGAGTCTAATTGATGAGTTCTCTTTAGATGAAATTTGCAGCAAGATCTTGGGCCATCTTGCTATTTCGTTGATGGACAAAACTTCGAGCAAGGTTCGTAAGGAAGCCAAAAGAATTTTCCAATTGTATTTAGACTCAGTTGAAGCTCATGCATCCACTTTGCCACACATTGACGCAGATGATGAGGCTGAAGAAGCAGAATTTTTCAGTAAATATGCTCCGACCATGTCAAATTCATCAAACTCTACAAACAATGAAAATAATGCTTCCAACGGTGGTGGAGCCCTCTCGTTAGGCTGGAGTATGGTCAATAAATTTGTTGGACAATCTGCTGTGCAGGGCCCATTAAACCATGACTTCAACAATTCTACACCCGATTTGACCAGAGAAGCTACACCTACCGCTGAGATTCCATCAAGAATACCATCAAAGAAACAACAACATTGGAGTGATATTGAGGAAGATGATGACGACGGTTGGGGAGGCTTTGATGAGATTGACGATACACCCAAAACGATTGTCGAGCCTCTATCAACCCCAAAGAAATCTGCCCCCAAACCTAGAGTTATCAAGAGAACGGAGACATCTGTTTCGGGCCGTAAAAATTCTGGACTTAAGTTGGGTGCCCCAACCAAGAAGCCTATTTCTGCCTTGAAGTTAGATTTAAAAGTTGAAGACGACGATTCGAAGGCATGGGATGATGATTGGTAGTCCAAAGTTTTATTTTTCGTTTAGGATAGTAGTGCATTAGTAATAATAATTTAGAATATTTATCGCATACAAATCACAAATAAATAGCCATATCTTAAGCAGAAAAGATAACATTTTCAAAATTCATAGTATTGTCAGTAAGGTTCCGCTCCTGAATTCTCATCTTAGCAATCATCCAAGCAATGGAGATGTTCATGGAAGACGAAGTTTTCTGTTCATTGAAATGTGAGTTTTGGAACTTCGAGGTAAAGGTTTCACTTTTGTCAATAACATACAAAGAACGTCTACCAGAAATAATCTCATATTCAGTCTGATCGGGAAAGATAAGATTGTATTCGTCGTCATCAAATTTAATAAGAACACCGACATCTTCTGTACCGTTAAATTTGAAAGCAAACCTCTCAGTCCTTGTATCTCTACTCCCCTTCATTTTCACAATGGAGATGCCTTTATCAATCAAGGAATCGTACTCCAGCAATTGGAATTGCATTTCTTCCCATGGTTGTCTTTTATTGTACTGGGCCAGACTGGGAGGACAGCAGCTAAGAGGATTGTCGTCATCTGCGTAGTGGTTGCCAAAAGCAGTAGCTTCAATGTGGTTAATGAATTTGTCCAAGGTAAGGATTTCGCTGACTGTTAAAGGCACCGAAACTTTGATGGACATTTTATTTCTAGCAGAAGGATAAATCTGATATTCGGATTGATATTCCAAGCTTCTTTCTGGTTGCAAAATATAGCATGCCGCTAGATTAACTTCTAGACTGAAATTTTGCACCCATTGCGATATCCACAAACATGCATTTTCACATGCAGGAACATCATAATAGCCATTTTGCAACCAGTCAGGGAACATACATGACATATACAAACGAATTAAATATAGTCACATAACGGAGACGTCCGCAAAAGTTATCCAATAGCATTCCGACAAACACATCTTTTGAAAAAGTTCATATTATCTGTCTTCATGCTTCCCATTTACGGCTCCAAAATTCACAAAAAATAAATTTATCAGAATAGAGCCTGAAATGCTAAACATGAAGCGGGGCAATTGAAAGATATGGTATTTGAAAGATATGGTGTCCGAAAGCTTTCTCACTACCTAAGAGTACTATCAGGTAAATTCTTTCCCTTAATCTTTTAATAAAATGCCTTTCTGGTGACGATTCTTTGGCTCCGGTTCAATTGAAATATCTTGGCACAAAACCGCCCAGAATAAATTAGCTTGGTGAACCAGTTGGATAAACGGCTGTGGGGGATTTAGAATCTATGGTGGCTGGGGACGATAAAATAGGAAATTGAAGGGCCGTACGACTGTAAGGGATTGTAAGGTGGGCACTGGCGGTATGTGAACTCATGGCCCTCGGGGAAGAAGTCTGGGCCAGTAACAAGCAGCATAAGCTTTCAGTAAATCCAGTTTATTGTGGCACTTAGTTGAAGTAGAATTCAAATTTGGTTAAGAGGGATAAATATATTGACAATTCTGAGAGCTCTAACGTCAAATTCACCTGGCTACATCTCGGTAGGAAAGTAATAAAAGTGTTAGAGAAAAAGAGGGGCGGTTAAGAAATTACGCAATTTGGTATTTGTTAGCAGCGACCACCAAATAAAAGCACGAGAGAGAAAGTCTTCCTAAGCCACAGCTCAGTCGCACCAATGTGTGTTACCAATGATCCCTGCTTCATTCTTTAGAATAGACTTAATGATGGGCCGTTCAAATTGATAAGCCATTGGGAAGATAAACTTATGAGGCAATCACGCAATGTGTGCGCATAAGAGTTCTTAGCGTCGGAGCCATTCATATCTCATTCTCTGTGGTCTGCAAAAAAGCTAGAAGCAAGCCGCCGATAACGAGTGACTCCAATGTCTGGTTTTCCAAGAAGAATTATGGTTTACCAAGAATTTTAGACAATCGCGATGTCACAATTCTGTAGAGCCGTGTCAAGAAGCGGAACGCACAAGAATAGACATCAGCTCCTACTGGAAGCTGACGAGCAGAAAACATTCGCTTGCCATTTTGTTATCATCAAAAACAAATGAATCAATCTCTATTATCCAGGGCTAGGGGGCTCAGATTGTCGAATCTATGAACTGTACAAAAAAAAACAGATTAGAAAATTGATCAAAATGAATGAACACTTGAAACTGCAGGAGCAAAAAATAAAAATGCAACAGGGTATTATTCGGACAAATGATTGCAAAAAGCGATTGTTTTCCTTGGCTGATTTTCATGTGTTGTGTTTCATAGCAGCCATATCTTATCACTTAAAAATTTCCTGGAAAAGTAAAGGTAAAATTGCCATTTGATAGCATTTTAGCTAGCTATGGCTCCCACAGATTGGGAGATATACTAAGCAGAATAGATTCCAAGCTTACTATTTAATTGATTCGAGTTTCCAGGAAACAACTCAATTTTTTCAATTCATCTCCAACAAAAATGTCAAAAGAAAAGGTAGAGTTGGAAAACATCGTCAGTATCCGTTCAACAAGATTGGACGTGGCTGATCATGAAATCGACTTGCATGCTGTTGAATCAGCAGCCTTGTCATTCAACCATATTGGCCAAACGTTCACATCGAGTCAGAAGTACTTTATCTTGAAAAGATTAAACTACGAGGGTTTGGAAGATCTTAACGACATTCCTCCAGGAGCCACGTTCATGATTGAAAAAACTGAAAAATTAACTGAACAAGAATCTCTTGAGATAATCAAGGAAGCAATTGTTGAACACAGTGAAGATGTTAACATTCCATCCCGCGACTACGAATTATGGGAAAACTTGGTTGAACAAGCCCCCAATTCTTTAGATGGGCAAACTAGTATTAATGAGAAATTGAATTATTCCAACGAAGACGAAAAGGGTCGAGCTGATCTTGCTGACAATGAAAGCGGCTACAATGATTTCTATCAAATCGTTAACTGGAGCTTGCAAATCAGACTTGAAGCAGCACTTGTTGCTTACCACTCTCCATACCCCGAAGTGAGAGCTGTTACCGATTGTTATGATGATCCTAACTTGCCAGTTGAAACATTAAGAGTTTATATGTTGGGCATAATTTGGACAGCCATTGGTGCTTTCATTAACCAGTTTTTCGCTGAAAGACAACCCTCGATTACTTTGAGTGCCGCTGTTGTGCAGTTGTTGCTTTACCCTTCTGGTGTTTTGATTGCCACAATTTTGCCTGCTTGGAAATTCAAAATCTGGAAATACACCATTGATTTGAATCCTGGTCCATGGAACCACAAGGAACAAATGTTAACGACAATCTTCTATTCAGTTTCTGCTGGTACAAGCTATGTCTCATATAATATTCATGTTCAAAAGATGGAAAGGTTCTACAATAACCAATGGGCTGACTTCGGCTACCAAACTCTCTTGATCTTGTCGACTAACTTCTTAGGATTTGGTTTTGCTGGTATTATGAGGAAGTTTGCAATTTATCCAATAAGATCTATATGGCCAACAATCTTGCCCACATTAGCCTTGAACAAGGCATTGATGCAAAAAGAAAGAAAGGAAAATATTAATGGCTGGACTATTTCTAGATACTATTTCTTTTTTGCTGCGTTTCTCTTTTCCTTTATTTATAACTGGATTCCAACCTATCTTTTCAATGCCTTATCTACTTTCAACTGGATGACTTGGATTGCGCCAAACAATTTTAACTTGGTAATGATCACTGGAAGTTTGAAAGGTTTGGGATTGAACCCAATTCCTACATTTGATTGGAACGTTTTAAATTGGAACTATGCGTTGGTTATTCCTTTCTACTCCCAAGTAAATCAATACGTTGGTAGCATTATTGCCTTCTTCACTATTATTGCTATCTATTGGACTAACAACAACTGGTCCAAATACATTCCTATTAACACCTCTTCTCTTTTCAGTCAGCTTGGTACTAGATACGATGTAAAGGCAATTGTTAACGAGAGAAGTTTATTTGATCAACAAAAATATGAAGCTGTTGGGCCACCATACTACTCTGCCGCTAACTTGGTTGTATACGGTTCTTTCTTTGCCATTTATCCATTTGCTATCGTTTATGAAGTTTTCATGAACTACAAACCTATGTGGAAAGCATTGAAAGGATTGGGTTCTGCTCTTAAGAACTTCAGAAAATCCACCTACGAAGGTTTTGACGATCCACATACTAAGATGATGACTCGCTATAAAGAGGTTCCAGACTGGGCATTTGCCCTTGTCTTGGTGACTTCTATCGTGTTGGCCATTTTGTGTGTTAAGCTTTATCCAGCTGAAACTCCAGTTTGGGGTATTTTCTTCACCGTTGCCATTAACTTTTGTTTCTTGATTCCATTGACTGCTATTTACTCTACTACTGGTTTTCAATTTGGTCTTAATGTCTTGGTCGAGTTGATTGTTGGCTATGCCCTTCCAGGTAACGGTTTGGCACTCAATTTCTTGAAAGCTTTTGGTTATAACATCAATGGCCAAGCTCAGAATTACATTTCCGATCAAAAGATGGGCCACTACGTAAAGATACCTCCTAGAGCCATGTTCAGATGTCAAATGCTTTCCGTCTTTATCACTTCGTTTATCGGCTTGGGTGTTATGAATTTTACCATGTCTAGCATCAACAACTACTGTGACCCCGAGAACAGACAAAAGTTCACTTGTCCTAATGCTACTGTCTTCTACAACGCATCCATTCTTTGGGGTGTGATTGGACCTAAAAAAGTGTTCGAAGGTATCTATCCAATCATGCAATACTGTTTCTTGATTGGCTTCCTTTTGGCTTTCCCGTGTATAGCCTTCAAGAAATATGGTCCAAAGAAAATTACGAAGTATTTCCAGCCAACATTGATTATTGGGGGAATGTTGATTTATGCTCCTTACAATTTAACTTATTACACTGGTGGTCTCTACCTATCTATTGCCTCCATGTGGTATCTTAAGAAGTATTACACTACTTGGTGGGAAAAGTACAATTTTGTTTTCTCTGGTGCCATGGATGCCGGTGTTGCTTTCAGTGCAATTATTATTTTCTTCGCTGTACAGTATGTTGATAAGAGTATTTACTGGTGGGGTAACAATGTGCCATTCCTTGGTATCGAAGGTGGTGATGGTCAACAAACTCTTCTTACTGCTTCCATTGATGCCCCTGATGGATACTTTGGTCTCAGAAACGGAACGTATCCTTAGACAGTTTGGGTACTTTTTGGAAGTGCTTGGTCTATTTTTTATGCTAAATTTGTATGCGAAATAGTGAAAAATTAATCAACTCCTTGTAGTACAAGTGTGGATATATTATGCTATCTGACTAAACAAAGATGTATAAGCGACATCGTTGTGGCTACATTCAGAGACTTCTGTTGGGCTTTGAGGTTAAGTTCGGAGTAGGCGGGTCTCGTAGAAAGCAATTTAAACAATTAGAAATGTAGTGTCAGCGTATTTTCTATGTCAAAATACACAGTGAGATAGAAAATAGTAGACGCATGGAAATGCCCTTCGGATGCAGTTGCACATTCCCCGAGAACAGCACGAGTCGTAGTGGTCCGACAATCGAAAATCTGTGGATTCGTATGTCTCAAAAGTTTAATGCAAATTGTCCATCAATGACCAAAGTTCATATACAATGTAGCAGAGATTGTTGACGTAGTCTGAAAATTTCGTCTGGCAATGTGTGAGACAATAAATTAATGCCAGCCATTCACCACAAGATGTGCACTTCACACATTAACTTCACTGCGAGCGATAAATTGAAATGCTTAGGAATCACTAAGAATAAAATTTGGCAGCAAAGAATGGGGAAATATGGAGATTTATATTAATGGCATAATAGCATAACTGTAATAAAAACTATTCAACTACAAAACTCGAGCAGAACAGAATCGTCGACAGTTGAACGAATTCATTCCTCATCGACTTTCTAAGCGAAATTGACCCCCACAAAATCGGCACACTTTGTGCGACTGGTGAGTGCACTCATTGGAATTTACATGACTTCCACAGTGGACGATTCAGCTACAAGGGACGAGATCTCAGTAAGCACAGGTCAATTGACCCTGGTATCTTCTCTAATATAGGTCTCAGACTTTGTAGCGACCGTAAGTACGGGTTTGGAAACAATTGAGTGTCTTCGTCATCGCAATCGCCATTTTTCGTACTTTTCTAGAGTCTCACTTACTTCTGCCCCTCTATAGATTTTCCCGCCCACCCCTCATCTTTTTCATTCCACTATATAGATTGGGCCAAATCTACACAGAGATTAATTTTCCACAACTTCGTTTTTTCCGATCCCAGCGTATTGCCTAACACCAACCTCAGACAATGTCCGATTTCTCCGTCCAGACCATTGCCACGACGGCCTTCACAGACCAGAAGCCTGGAACCTCTGGTCTCAGAAAGAAAGTTACTGTGTTCCAACAGCCTAACTATACCGAAAACTTCATTCAAGCTATTCTCGATGCCATTCCGGAAGGTGCCCAAGGTGCCACTCTTGTTGTTGGAGGCGATGGCCGTTTCTACAACGACAAGGTCATCAATTTGATCGCCAAAATAGCCTCGGCCAACGGAGTTTCGAAGTTGATTTTGGGACAAAACGGTATTCTTTCCACTCCAGCAACTTCGCATGTAATCAGGATCAGAGGTGCAACTGGAGGAATTATTCTCACTGCTTCACACAACCCCGGAGGCCCCAAAAACGATTTGGGTATTAAGTACAACTTGGGAAACGGTGCTCCAGCTCCAGAATCTGTTACCAACAAGATCTATGATGTCTCCAAGGAATTGACTTCGTACAAGCTCATTGATTTACCCGACATTGATTTGTCCAAAACACAAACCGTGCAATTAGGTCCACTTGAAGTGGAAATTATTGATTCCACCTCTGATTACGTAACCATGTTGAAGGATATCTTTGACTTCCCCTTAATCAAATCGTTCCTCGAGACTGCCACTAAGGAGCAGGGATTCAAAGTTTTATTTGATTCACTCAATGGAGTTACTGGACCTTACGGCTACAAGATCTTTGTTGAAGAACTAGGATTGCCTCTTGACTCAATCCAAAACTACCACCCATTGCCTGACTTCGGCGGTTTACACCCGGATCCAAACTTGACCTACGCTCATACGTTGGTCGAAAGAGTGGATAAAGAGCAAATCGCCTTTGGTGCTGCTTCGGATGGTGACGGTGACAGAAACATGATCTACGGTGCTGGTACCTTTGTTTCGCCTGGTGACTCTGTAGCCATCATCTCGGAATACGCCGATTCCATTCCTTACTTCAAGAAGCAAGGTGTCTACGGTTTGGCCAGATCCATGCCTACCTCTGGAGCCATCGATTTGGTAGCAAAGGCTAAAGGATTGAATGTTTACGAGGTGCCAACCGGTTGGAAGTTCTTCTGCAACCTTTTCGACGCCGACAAGTTGAGTATCTGTGGTGAAGAATCGTTTGGAACAGGCTCCAACCACATCAGAGAAAAGGACGGTCTTTGGGCAGTAGTTGCCTGGTTGAACGTGCTAGCAGATTACAATGTCAAGAACCCAGAATCCAAGACTTCTATTTCTGTAGTACAGAACTCGTTTTGGAAAAAATACGGGAGAACTTTCTTCACTAGATATGACTATGAGAACGTGTCGTCTGAAGGTGCTGCTGAGCTCATGAACTTGTTGTCTTCTATTGTTGACTCGAAGAAGCCAGGAAGCACCTTAGCAGATGGCTACGTCATCAAGGAAGCTGCTAACTTCTCGTACACGGACTTGGATGGGTCTATTTCGTCCAACCAAGGTTTGTTTATCAAGTTTGAAAGCGGTTTGAGATTCATAGTAAGATTGTCTGGTACTGGATCATCCGGAGCTACAGTCAGATTGTATCTCGAAAAGCACTCTGCCGACGAGTCTACATATGGCTTAGGCGTAGACCACTTCTTGGCTGATGACATCAAGTTTGTCTTGGACTTGTTGAAGTTCAAGCAGTTTTTGGGAAAGGATGAACCAGATGTTCGTACCTAGACCCAGTTTTAATCTCTAGACTTGCCCAATTCTGACTACATAGTCGGCTATGTTCGTAGTTGTCTACTGAATCATAGCCTCTAACTTACTTGTTGCGATAAATACACATACATTCATATTAAAACAGGTAGTAACTTTTCAAGTCAGTTATATTAATATACAAGGAAAATAAATATATATATATAGAACATTATATCAGCAATTCGTAACATAAAAATTAGGGAAGCATTAATTCAACTTAAACTTTAATTTGAATTTGAATTTGAATTTGAATTTCAATCAAACGTTGATACAAGTCAGATGTCAACATAGAAGATTATAACATGAAGACATTAGTATTGTCTTTCGAAAAGCATTTTTGCCTAGTATCTGGCCTTTTTTGGGTCGCTGCCGTATTCCTCATCGTTATCTCTCTTCAAAGAAGGCAACACAATGTTATTAGATGGGGAGGCTGTAGTTTCAGTCAACGATCTAATAGCAGGCAACACGGTAGCGCCTTGTTGATGAATAGGCTGTATATCACCAAATCTGTTGATTCCTGACAGAAAACTAGTGGCCGGAGGAAGGGTGATACCACCGGCTGGAGCATGTACAGGAGCCTGTGTTTGCACAGGAGCAGATGTCTGGGAAATTGCAGCAGCTGATGCCTGTGGTGCTGTAAAGTTGGATTGAGGTGTTGGTACAGATGAATGATGATGAGTCGTTACAGGCGCCTCAGAAGTAGTAGCCTGTGGTGCTGCTGAAGGTGCTGTTGAAGGCGCAGCAGGAGGAACGACAGCTTGAGCAGTTTCATTAGCAGAAGGTGGGGCGTTTCTTAAGGTTAACACCTCGTCCAATCTCTTTTTCATAGAATTTTCTCTGAGTCTCGCAGCCTGTTCCATTGCTTCCAATTCCATAATTCTCGTACGGTACAAATCGTTCACCAACTCCAATTCGGAAATCCTTGTTTTTAACAACGTCACTTCATGGTTATTATTATTATTATTATTATTATTATTGTTGTTGTTGTTATTGTTGCTGTTGCTGTTAGAATTAGAGTTGTTAGAGTTGGGGAATCCGTTTGGCTGTTCTCCATGAGGCTGGTTAGAAGGTTGTTGCAAGTGGTTGTAATTGCTGAAACTGTGTTGGATGTGAGGCAATTGGTTTTTGGAGTCTCCAGATTGCGACGCTACTCGGTGAATAGGAGGAAGCGAGGTGTGGCTGGTTTCTGGCGATTGTATACGAGAACCGTTTGGAGTAGAGGATCTAGAGTATGACTGAGAGGACTGAGGGTTGAAAGATGGAGAAGAGAGCTTGGAACTTCCCAAAGCAGGCAACTTAGGGGGATGTTGCTGTGGTGTCGAACTTGCGGTCTTCAAAGCCGATGAAAAGATTGCTGACGAAGTCGAGGGAGACTCTCTCTTTATGTTGCTGTTATGCTTGTTCATCAATGAAACACCAGCGATTGTGGTTCCTTCATTTCCAGAAGTTGAACCTGAATTCGACTTGAATGTTGCACTTGGTCCCAATTCGTTCGACATGTTCTCCAAAGCTCCTGCAGCAGCATGTACGGCAATCATTTTGTTCTCAGAGTTCGTTCTGGTGTTGGAGACGGACGAAGAGGTCGACAACAACAATGGAGACGTGATTCTCTGTAAACCAGGAGCGAACTGAGTAGGTGTAGAAGAAGGATAATGCAACGGTTGTACTACTTGATGGCTAGTAATACCATTAGCATGACCCTGTAAGTGTGGAGGCAAGTGGTGATGATGATGGTGATGATGATAGGCATTTATCGGATGTGGAAATCCTGGGCTGCCCTGAGTATTACCCGATGAAGGTGCTCCAGCTCCACTTGCTGGCAACAAAGGAGTCAAAGCCGGATTGTGGCCCATTCCTTCATTACCAGATTGGTTGGGCTTGCCTGGTTTCTTCGACTTTGGAGACTTCTTTCCTGACTTGGAATCCTTTGATTTCAATTCCGGTGTGTTGGGACTGGAAGACTTATTGGAACCAGGGCCAGTGGCATTTCCATTCTGTTGCTTGATTCTATTTCTTGACTTGATAGTGTCAGTCTTCAACGATATTGGTCTCGGACGACCATGCAACTTCAAGAACAACCCACAGGCGTTACACAAGACCTGTCCTGTTTCGTCTCTTCTCCAGAGAGGTGTGGTTTGGGTCTTACAGTTTCTACAGATAGGACTGGTGATATTAGTCTTAGTGGTGGTAGTCCCATTATTGACATGCGTGGTTGTTTTAGCGTTGGGATGTACTGGGTTCTGCGAAAGTGGGCCCAGCTGTGGGAGAGGAGGAGCGTTTTGGAGCTGGTGGTGAAGCTGAGCCTGGTGCTGCGGAGGCACTTGGTTGATTACTTGAACGGGATGTATCTGTTGTGTTGTTGGAGGTTGTTGAATTGACAGTTGAGCTTGTTGTGATGATTGTTGGGTTGATTGTGAGGATTGCTGATTTTGCTGTTGAGGTTGAACAGGTGGTTGAGTTTTATTGAGATGGGAGATACTGGGGAGAGTGGTTGTTTGCGGAGGAGAAACTTGGGACTGGCTCTCTGTAATGGGGTTCAATACTGGTTCCTGTTTTACGACTGTCTTAGAACCCTGCTGCTGTTGTTGCTGGAAAGAGGCAGTGGTCTGTGCAGGAGCAGAGGAGTGAACCAGAGGCTGTTGCACCGGAGGGAGACGATGTTGGATCTCACTCATGGCTCGAAAAGGTCCAACCGATGGAGGTACAGTATGAGGATAATGCAACTTGGCGAATAGCTGGAAAAATAGACTGTTTACTTGGAGCAGACAGTAATGATAATGTTACTTGATAATACACGGAAATTCAAGATCTAAGATTCAGTTGTCGAGGAATATGAAAAAGATTGATACGATATATTGATACAATATTTTCGATAAGTACCATGCGAATATTCTGAAAGGATTCCGAAGCGATATGGTTCTAATATGGTGGAAGCCTATATCCTCGTTGTAGTCATACAATAGATTGATGCGTATGGAAATATAGCAATCGCAATCGGTAAGAGTCTATGAGACGTGGTAACGATACAAACAGCAAACGAAAGATGGACGTTTTCAGTCGAGGTGATACGCTGCTTGTCGTATGGATTTTACTTTTAATCAGCCAACACAAATGCTAGGCGGATCTCTAACACACCTTGGATTCCCAGTACTAAAGACAGGGAGGTACAATTAAAACTTCAGTTCCGCACAGACCTGATGACGTGTACTATAACTAGGACACTGTGGATACGTGTGTCGGCGATGCTAAAGAGCGGTTGGACAGTCTGTGGATCTAGTCAAGTTTGCTTTCCGTAGGAAAAAACATATTAATAGATAAAAATTTTGCTGATAAATTTTCTTCTGCCTACCGGTTCACACACTATGGGATTTTAGATTATTGGAGATAAAGAAAGATGAAAAATTTTTCGTATCGTCGTGCACAGGGAACATCCGAGGGCGATGCGAACGGGGAGGTCGAGGGAGGAAGTGTGCGTCCGGGGCAATGGTAGTGCTGCGGCATGGGTGTACGCACACATCCGGGGAGCGTCTTATCGTCTTATCTGGCAGTATCCGAAACTCTTCCAGGGATAACCGAGGGCGGACGACGGGTGTCGCCAGCAATCAGATACCGATTATTGTTTGAGGCACAGCTGAGAGACACGGAACTCGTAGATATTTTCCTCTTTCAGAAGCGATTACCAGATTTAGGAGCTAAGATAGGTACCGGTGATCATGACAGCATGACAGTATGACAGAGGGTGTCAGCTCCTAAGCAGGGAGCTGGTGGCAGAAGAGACCATTGGCTGATTTTGGGGAATATCCGTAATGTCGTGCGTAGCTGCCAAGGCCCTCTCCCTTTTCTCTATCGGTTCTTCTGCCTTCTATTTGCTCATATTGCTCTGGTTTCCTCCATCGATAAACGGCACTATCCTGTTTTGTACAAACGAGCCGAAATGCCGCTGGGTCTAGAAGCGCAGTAGTATGTAGGAAGTAGCATGAAATCACGAAAGGCGAGAACTGCAATAGCCTGTGGAACCAGTCTGGTGTCTGTCGAAGACGACGGAAAAGGTCAATCGTGAGAGGCTCTCTGGCGGCATAGATTGCACTGTTTCTCCGTCTCCATAGCTGCTCTGTAGCCCCGTACACTTCTGTCTGACGCTGGTTGTAGAAATTCACGTGCCGGGCAGGCTGCAGGACCGCCGTACGCTAGGATTTCAGAGTTGGCCTAGAGGTGGTCCTATTTTAAAAACGGGCTAACGGTGTGAATCAGGTGATCGTTTGTTCCCGGAATTGACCGCTGAGGCCACGACTCGTCTTGTTGGTCTTTCGGGTATCCGATGTTAAGCACTGATAGGAGAACCGGAAGTTGCTTAGGATGTAATTAATGCAGATTAAAACAAGCAGATAGAGCGATTTGGCATTTTAGAGCAGATTAGATAAGATCAAACATAGAAAGTAGGGCAGATACAGATTGTTCATAGATACAGCAAGAGATTGAAAATCTCCAATTTATGGCGATCTTACTTAATCTCATCAGACAGCCACTGTGTGTGTGTGTCACATCTCCACAATAGTTGGGGCTGCATTTTACTGATGATACAGACGAGCTGGTTGCAAAGAGGCCAATCTCGTGAAACTCAACAGACAATGTCTCAAAAATAGCCATATCTAATTCTAGTTGTCGGTGCACATGAGACTGGCAAGACCACTTTGATAGCGGAGATCATTTGGCTGGTTACCTCTCCTGAAAATCGCCAGCTCCGGCAATCCGTAGAACCGAGTACTGAAAATATAGATATTGATGGCCGCGAAGTCAAACTTGTGCTAAGAGACTTGGCGGGAGGTGAAGAATACAATGTTTTTCGACCTTCAACCTCTTTTGTATCCTGCGACTTCGATGATGATAGTCTGTTTTGATATCAACGATCGGCTTTCGTTTGTTCAAACCCAGAACAAGTTCTTGAGGGAGTGTAAAGTTTGCCCCCGGTATACCTTTCATTTTGGTTGGATGCAAATCTGATACCAGGCAAGAAGGGATCGAGGTCTTGCTGGTACTGAAGGAGGAAATCTTGCAGCCACAGGAATGAAAGCCTACAGATATATAGATTGTTCGACTACGGCCCACGAAGGTGTCAGAGAAGTTCTTGAAACGGCTACAAGGTTATGCATCTGGTCAGAATATGACTGACACTACAAGAAACAAAGCAGAAAATACTAAAATGCTGAAAAATTGTTCGATTATGTGAACTTCCACCAGAATTGAAGAGGAGCCAGGTGGACTCATCTACAAGTACGAACCACTGCTTCATGAGCACGGTTTGCTTGTATCTATGATTAGCTAGTTTGCTCTGAAGCGTCTCCGTGTTTAAGGAGGGGAGATGAAATCTCCACATCAGTGCACTTTGTGTCGCAGCCATAACTGTTTGATACGGCAATAGAACGATGATACCTGAGTATCCTGTGTGGATGTGGATAATGGAAACGAATTTCAACTGCTATGTGCATACGAGAGATAAGGCCAGAAAATAGTAGCCCCTGCCAATGAGTATGTCTGACTCTACGAGGTGAAAATAGGAGAACGTTGGAGAGAGACGAAATTAAGAGGGTTACGCTGGGTGCAAAATCAGTCGCATGCATAAGAATACGTAAATAAATGACAATAATTTGTGGCGATTGACCATTCGCTGTTGTTGTAAGGTCTATTCTGCAACGGAGACAAGCTAGGCAAGCTTGGTTTCCTACACTCGAAAGAGTAGAGAAAATTTAAGAGAACGACTGAAAGGTATTATGTCTCGCAAAAAAAGATGCCCTTCAGAGTTTCACGATTTGAGGGTGTGATGAAATTTCATTATATAATAATTATCAGACTAACTGTTAATTTAGATCCTTAGTAATGATTTCTGTTGTTCACGACGACACCATAGTAATACGAATCTGCCCAGAAATAAAATCAATGCTATTTAGAGCTCTTTTTTTACATTGCAAGTTCTAGCCTCGAAAATTCATAACGAGCTTCATTACCTTTGTTCTACTCCACAACAACTGGCATCTGTGCCATTTCTGTTCTCTACACTCTCCGTGATTTAGTCCACGTTATGCCTATTGTATCGCTTTCTAGACGAGGGCCGCGTCGCGATTGGCACACGAACCCCCTGACAACGGAGCGGTAGGCACATTTCCGCTTGAGAGTATTACCGAAGTTTGCAAAACAACAGGAGGAAACGATTCCATTGAAGCTCTAGATCGTCCCGGCGCATCTGGAAATGTATACAAATATATTATTTAGTGAGATCTGATAGAATAAACGAAATTTGTATGATACTACAGTCGAAATGAATTTATGTGAAAAAAACGCAATTCAGGCGCAATCAAAATTGCTGGAGCCAAAAAGTCTATAGAGCCATACCTCAGTATGGAAACAACGTTCGAGTCTATATAGATTTCTAATTATAACGCAGACAGCGTGTAAGCACAAGACACCACTTTATCAGCGATAGCCTCAAACGACTCTACCCAGCCCGACCCAGGCTTAGCTAGTCATTCGCCATGTATGTTTGTGGTGTCGAGAATTTTATTTAGAAACAGTGAAAAATTTATAATTTCCTAAAGAGTACATGCAAAAAAAAACTTCCGCCAGGGGCACGAAAAATTAATTTAAAAAAAAATCCCTGCGAACAAGAGGAGGTAGGCTTTGTTCATTTCATTGACTGTAGCTGTGGAACTGGTGGAATTTAGATAGCGTATAATTTCAGCTGTAGTTTCGAAATTTGTCGACGAGCAACTTGCGCTTTATTCCTTGTACTTTAGTAAGCTTCACCAAACTTGACTAGACTAAACTACACCTGACCTTGCTCGAGTATCTAACAACGTTCATTAACCTGGCTTATCTGTTTGGTTGTGTAGGCATTGCGATTTGTTTTCTTCTTTGTGTCTCGTTTGTTTGTACCACCATCGTCGGTTGATCTGAGACATTGTTCCATTTATCGAAATTATTACTACTCTTACTCAGTTTTGATTTCGTTTTCCAATCTATCTTCACTCCAAACAATCTTTCCCATCCCTTAATCATAATACTATTGCATAATGCCTGCTCCAGCTGAAATCCGTAGAAAGTTGGTTATCGTCGGTGATGGTGCCTGTGGTAAGACCTGTTTATTGATTGTCTTTTCCAAGGGGACTTTCCCAGAAGTATACGTTCCTACTGTGTTCGAGAACTACGTTGCTGATGTTGAAGTTGATGGCAGAAGAGTCGAATTGGCATTGTGGGATACCGCTGGCCAAGAAGATTACGACAGATTAAGACCCTTGTCTTATCCAGACTCCAACGTCATTTTGATCTGTTTCTCAGTGGATTCGCCAGATTCGCTCGAAAACGTCTTGGAAAAGTGGATTTCCGAAGTGTTGCATTTCTGCCAGGGTGTGCCTATCATCTTGGTTGCTTGTAAGGCCGATTTGAGAAACGACCCTGCAACTATCGAAGCCTTGAGACAACAGCAACAACAGCCAGTTTCCACTGCTGATGGTCAAGCAGTCGCCCAAAAGATCTCCGCTACTGACTACTTGGAATGCTCCGCCAGAACTGGCCAGGGTGTCAGAGAAGTGTTCGAAGCTGCCACCAAGGCTTCCTTGAGCAAGAAGGAAAGTCAGAAGAGTGGAAAGAAGAAGAAGTGTGTTGTTTTGTAAGCACTCTACTTGACTACATTATCTTCTTTTTGTTCATCAATTCCTAGTATTGAACGAGTTGATGTGATCTTGGTCAGTCTCTATCGCCCCGTTCTTGCTAGGCTCCTTAGAGTTCTAGAATTCATGGTAACCATTCATGATACACTTTCATGGTTGCGCAGAGGTCACTTGCCATGCAATTTGTTAGCATGATATGGCCAATCCTCTATAATTTTCATTTAATATTTTCATTCTTGATGTGTGGGTCTCCACGATTATATACAAATACACATATATACTTGAAGTAACTTAGTAACATGCTTGTGTCTATGTCAGTCCTTGCCCAGAAAGATTGAGTCAGTTCACAGAATATTACTTGACATAGAGAAATAGACCAGATGGGAAAAGAGTTTTAACAATGGGAATATACTCAGCTTGCCCTCCTTCAACAATTGGTAGCAACGATTACAAGACTTCGAGCTGATTTTTCTTCGTGATTATCATCTTGTAGTTCATCTTCCTTAGTGAAGAGATCTCATGAAAATGGTAGATTATTGTACGACTACTGCACATCTGCAGCTAAAGAGTGCAAAACGAGAGTCGTTGACTTCCGCCAATTTTCAATTCAATTACACTCAAAAATTCAGAACTGTATCCCCGCTACTCCTCTACCATCTGTATCAGCTTTCATTGGATTCACTCCCGTATACCTCGATTTACGCCTACGTTCGCCAACTCTCTCTGGCTACTCTTCTGCACTAGTCATACTGGCTACTCTTCTGCACTAGTCATACTGGCCAAATCTGTTTTCGATCTGCCACACACGACCCTCCACGTAAACAATCGCACCAAAATTTCGCTATGGATATTTCAACACTTAGACACTGAAACAATTCCTCTTATACGCTGTCTTTCTTGTTTAAGTCACCCACAACTATCCATAAACACACAAAAATCTTACCAATGGCATCGTTGAAGTCGTTCATCAAGGCTGTCCGGAAAGCTAAGACCATTGCTGACGAGCGGGCCGTAGTCCGGAAAGAATCGGCTGCAATCCGGACCTCGTTTAGAGACGTCGCATTGGACCAGACCACAAGACGTATCAACATCTCCAAGTTGCTTTATCTCTATATTATGGGCGAAAAGACACATTTCGGACAAGTGGAGTGCTTGAAATTGCTAGCTTCGCCGCGTTTTGTAGACAAACGGTTGGGCTACTTGGCTGCGCTGCTTCTTTTAGATGAAAACCAAGAGGTACTCACTCTTCTCACCAACTCTTTGGACAACGACATGCAACACCCTAACGCATATATCGTAGGATTAGCCTTGTGCTGTTTAGGTAACATTGCGCTGCCGGAATTGGCTCGTGATTTATACCAAAACGTCGAGAAAATTATCGCCTCTAACAACGTCTACTTGAAAAAAAAAGCATGCATTGTTGCTGCCAAACTTGTGGAGAAGGAACCAGACTTGTTTGAGTTCTTTTCACCCAAAATAGGTCAATTACTTTCAGACAAACTGCCAGCCGTCTTATTGGGCGCTCTTCGCTTGACCAACTCGTTGTATTTAGCTAGCGAAGATACTCATCCTGTCTTGGTGAAGAACATACCTAAGATCATATCCCATTTAAAGCGTGTAAACACCAGTGGATACCAACCTGATTACGATGTCATGGGAACTGCAGATCCATTCTTGCAAGTAGCCTTGTTGTCAACGTTGAGAACGTTGGCTACAGACGAACATTGTCCCGATCAGCATCTTGAAGAAATAAACGATATCTTAACCCAGGTCGCTTCTAACTTGGACAATGGTAAAAACGCAGCTCATGCTATTTTGTACGAGTGTGTGAGGACGATTTTCGCCATTGACTCGGACCAGTCGTTGAAGATCTTAGGTGTAAACTTGTTGGGTAAATTCTTGTCCACCAAAGAAAACAACACCAGATACGTAGCACTTGATTCTTTATTATCCGTGATAAGCATCGAGCCATTGGCTGTGCAAAGACACAGATCTACAATCGTAAACTGTTTATCAGATGGCGATATTTCCATCAGAAGAAGAGCTTTGGAGTTGTCCTTTGCAATTTTGAACGAGCAGAATATCAGAGTACTCGTTCGTGAAATCTTGACATTTTTGGAGAACTGCAACGACAACGAGTTGAAGCCTTATGTCACATCGCAATTGACCATTGCTGCCAATAAATACTCGCCAAATGAAAAGTGGCATTTCGACACTTTAATCAGAATGTTGAAACTCTCAGGTGATTATGTCACTTCTGACAACATCTCCAGCATCTTGGCTCTCATCTTACAATGTAACGATAACGAGTTGAAGAAGCACATTGTGCAAAAACTACTTGTTTCATGTTTGGAAGACTCTACACAGTTTGGCTTATCTTTGATTACAGTGTGGTCTCTAGGAGAATATGCCGATTTGGTATTGGGAACCAATATCGAAGTCCATTCGAAGGAAATTCCTGTTACCGACAAGGTGGTGCTAGACTTAATCGATAACTTGATCAACAACTCTACTTATTCTGAACTGGAAACAGTCCAGTTGATTACATACATATTGACAGCTGTGATCAAGTTGTCAGTGAAGTTCAGCGATGGAGCTTCTCTAGAACATTTAAGACAGATCTTGAATTCCAGGACTTACGATAACAACTTGGAAATTCAAGTAAGAGCAGTCGAGTATCAGGAAATATTCGCACAAGATGTAAGTCTCAAGAGGGGTTTATTGGCCAGAATGCCTGCTCCTCCGGTCAAAGAAAGGGAGTCCTTGACATTACAGAAAGCAAACAGCAAGGCTAAAAGAGTCGGATCTTCGCCCAACTCTGGTGTTCCTTCCACAGCTGAAGATTTGTTGCTTGATCTCATGGATGATAATGGTGTCAGCAATGGTGTAAATGGAAACAAGGATGCTACTGCATTATTGTCAGATATTTTCGGCGGAAGCAATGGTACTGCAAGTGCATCTCAGAATAACAATGCCGCTATCTTGGACTTGTTCAATGCATCACCAGCAACTTCTGCTGTACCCATAGCAGTCTCTACTCCTCAGGAAGAAACAAACTCCATTCCAGCATTTTCAAACAACTTCATCAAAGTTTCTTTTGTTCCCAAGTCCTTCCCATCTAATGGTGAAGCCATAATAGAAGCACTTGTGGATTCCAATTCTGTTAGCACAGTAGACCAATTCCAATTCTTAATTGCTGTTCCGAAGACACAGAAGTTGACGATCTCATCGTCGTCTGATGGTGACACTTTGGTGCCGGGCGGAAGAATCAAACAGGTATTAAAATTGGTAGGTAAGCAAGGATCAAAGGTCAAGTTCAGAGTCAAGGCAAAGTATACTGTAAACGGGAATGCTTTCGAGGAACAATTTGACTTTGGTGCTTTTAGTCAGACTCTTTAGTCACAAATATATCAACTATTGCGTCTTCACTCTTAAATGATCGAAAACTACATGTAAAATATACTTTCTAGTACTTCCTTCATATCTACAATGTAAGTTAATTAGTAAGGAACGATTTTATATACTAACTGGTTCAAGCTAAATCTGCCTATTCATAATGAAGCCACTATACAGTTGATATTAGGGTCTATTGATAGATCTCATAAAGGGATTTAATTCTATTGAATCTAACAGTGTTATTAACTTGTCTTGTTTGCAAGCTCTTTAGTGTCTTCAATTCAGATTCCAACAACAATTCTTCTTCATGGCCTTTGACGTCTTCTCTTTCACATTTTTCCAACAATATCTTGTGGTCCTCTCTAAAAGCCTGAATATTGGACAAGATCTCAGCCATCGAGAAAATTAGCGAGTTGCACAAGAATTCGTAACTATAGAACTCCTTGTGTCTGAACAAGTAGAATGTTTTGGAAGCAGCTCTATCAGCACTTCTCGGAACTTCTTGAACTTCAAGCATGTTAGCTTTGAGCAATTTGTAGACTTCATTTCTAACGGTTTTTTCTTTTAATAATACAGAGTTGGAAATTGTCTTCTCGTCGCCGATTTTTAATGATTTTAAGCATCTCAAAATTCTGAAAGAGTTGGGACCTACAGTTGTTTTGACTAAAGTCTCGAAATTGTACTGCTTCAAGTACTTCAACAATGATGCATATGGGACGGTATAACTTCCAGGTGTAATTTCAATCAAGAACTGAGTCCCTGATCCAGAAGACAATAGTTTTAGATGATGCTGAATTAAGGAAATAGACTGATGATCAGAACTATTGAAATCAACATTGACGTTGCCGTTCCCATTGGATTCGATTTGCACGGCTCCATTAGATTCGAGCAATTCTGCAATATCATCAGAATCTTCGGTTTTTATCTTTTTAGTTGGTCTCTCGTCATCACCATTGCTAGCTGATCTCTTCTTTGGGGTGAGGTTGTGTTTTACAAAGTTATAAGTTAAGATAGAGTTCCTCAAGTCTAGATCATGCGGAAGTAATCGTCCCAAGTCTCTGACGTTGAAAACAGTTTTCTTCTCGTCAACCAACTTATTTTCTATGGAGTTGGTAAAGAACCTGGCCTCTTCAGGATCGTTTATTAAACCGGAAATTTGTAAGAATGGGTGTGTTAGATCAGGACTTGACGCTTCTACCAATTTCAATGCAGACTCATAGATTCTGGCAGATAATAATCCTATTCTGGATTTAGCCAAAGAGACAAGAGCCGTCGTCCTGAGGTGCTTTTGAAATCTGGACAAGTTGAAGGTGACGACTAATGTAGGGTTCAAACGCTTGATTCCATCTTGGGTTAGATACAAGTCCTTCGGACTATGCCCTGATTCAATAAGGTTGAGGAATTTGGTCTTAGTCTTCTCTTTAGCCTCCGCAATTCTCTTTACCTCACTGGTAGTGGAAGTTCTGGGGGTGTTCTTAAGGGTTTCCTGGTACAACTGATTCCAGATATCGTCTACAGGGTTAAAGTTGAAGGGTTGCAAACGGACGATCCAGCGATCTGTGAAGAGACGGAAAAATAATGTCTGTATATCCAACTTCTTCTCTTCATCATCAATATTGTTGACATAGTCTTCTATACGGATGTGTCCATTCACAAGGATGTTTTGTACGATTTCTGCAGAGTCCTCCCCGTAGTTTGTTGTGACGTGGCTTATGATGTCTCCAGAATGCAAGAATACTAGAATGCCAGTTTCGTTGAATGAGTAGAAAACCTGTTTGGATCCGCTCTCTCGCCAGTAGAAGATACAATTCATCTGAATCAATGATACAAGTGCTGACTTCACCTTTTTCACAGGGATTTTTGTTCTGTTGCTGATATCTGTAGCCGTCAATCGGCCATAGGAAATCAAACAGGAGATGATGAGTGCGGCTACATCGCCCAAATGGTTGCGGGCGATTGAAGTGTACAAGTACGACTTCGGTGATTGTGTCTTGGATGCCTCAGGAAGGTCGGCGATGTCCATTTCACGTTGTAGAGCAACTAGTTTGTCTGTTTGCTGAAGTAAATGGAGCTATTTTGGTTGTGAAAAGTAAGTGAAGATGGATCTGAAAAAATTGTTATGTATTAGTCACGTGAATCCAAAAATGTGATTAGTAAAGTGTCGCTTCTGAAACTGGTAGCTGCGTACTTTGAGAGGCGCTAAAGCTCTGTAAAAAAGAGCGTGGTTTCTCTTTTGACGACAGATTGTTGTTCAAATCCTTGATATGTCACACGTTGTATACCCGTAAGGTTGTGGCCCTCTACTATAGTTCACTCCTGCTCTGCATTTTTCAGTCGCAAATTTTCTGCTCGATTTAAAACCCAAAATCAACTCTAATTTGTTAGGTTTGGCTATCTGCAGTCGGATATGTTAGGTTGATTCTACGCAATGGTTATTGCACGATTAGTGTTGCTAGCAAGAACATAGAAGAGTAAATGAAGAGGAAGAACAGAAAAAGAATATGAACCAAGAAGTCAATTCTCTTGTAGAAGTTAAATCCTGAGGTAAAAAATGGGAACAATGAGAGAAAAGGAGTCTGTATATTTAGTGGAAGCTGAGTTTAAATCTCTACAATATGCAAAATATGTTTACATACAGGCCCACCTTTATCAATGCTAGCCAATTTTTCATTTCTCCATCCGCAACTACATTCTCATCTGATCATTCCGAAACTCGTATTTACGCCCAAACCAACATGTCGAGTGTCAAGAAGGCACTCAAGTTGGCCAAAAGCGCAATCGATCTGGGTGATGCGGAATTGGCCCACGAGCACATTCAAGATGCGCTCAAGACTGATCCTGAGTCCTACTTTGCCTACGTATTTCTCGGAAAGGCATACCAGTTAGAAAACGATGTAGCCAATGCCAACAAGGCTTTCGAAAGGGCGACCCAATTGGAGCCAGAGAATATGTTGGCTTGGAGGGGATATTTGCAGAGCGTTAAAAGTGAGTCAGACTATCCTCTTTTTTTCAAGGTCGTAACTCAATTGATACGATTGCAAGTAGAGCAAGGTTTTTCTATAGCAGAAACCATAAAGGATATTCGGAATTATTTGGCTGTACAAAAGTACAAGAAAAATCAAGTTCTCCATGAAATGTATCTCAGGCAATTAATGCCGGGAGCTGAGCTAGCAGAACTCGTTGGTTCAGCTCTTGGAAATCCTGCTGATAATCTTCGAGATTTGATCAAGTTGACAGCGAAGAAGTTAGAAGATGAGGTGACACGCAAATCGGCGAAGGAAAGAGTAAAGTACGGTAGGAAAATGACAGCAAACCAGCAGCTCAAGATGGACAGCTTCCAATGGGCCATATATAAGAATACAGACTTAGAATCGTTGTACGAATTGTACCTCAACATAAGCACAAATGATGACCAGAGAAGAATCTTTGAGGACGATTTGTTGAATTTCAGGTACCAACTTCTCAAAGTGTGCCCTGAGAAGAAAGAGTTGTTGCACAAGGTCCAGGAGATGGTAGATGGCATGACGTTGGTGAAAACGTCGAGTCGTGTTTGCTGGAACTTATATTTTGAATGGCTCGATATCCAAAACATAGCTGACCTTCATGAAGGAAACGTCATATATTACTTAAACCACTTCCCTGGAGATGGATTAGGGATCGTGCTCTATGCCTACGCATTAAGTGACATGTCGCCTTTTAACAAGAATAGAATCATCAATAGTGTTGAAAGTCACGATTCATTCACCTCGACCAAAGACCAGAAGAGTGGCAGGCGTAAAAAGAAGTATGGAGCTGCGACAGAAGTGGGACCATATGTAAAATCGGGCAAAGATGGAGATCCTAATGACATTAGTCAATTCTACTTATCCTCAGAGGAAGTGATATCTTTTATGTTAAAAGGGTACGACTGCTCAAAACAGTCAGTTTTGGCTGTTAGAATCATTATTGAATATTATGTTCGTTCCCGAAACTTCCCAGATGCAATTAAGAAGTGCAAAGAGGGTATTCGTCTTCTTGCTGATTTGCAGAGAAGCTTTGGTATCAATTTGAAGAATTCCAGAGAACATATCTTGTCCTCTTTAGCTGACATCTACACCCAGCAAGATACTCCAAAGAACTTTAACAAAGCCCTTGAATTGTACAACAAAATTTTGGATTTTAATCCTCATAGCGTTAATGCCAGAATTGGAAAGGGATTGATTTTGATTGAAAACGGTAAATACGCTGAATCAAAGGTGTTGTTAGAAAGCGTAGTTCAAATACACCAAGACAATATCGAGGCCCAAGTCGAATACAATTGGTGTCTTATTTTGCTAAATGACCACGATTCTGGAAGAAGAGGCTTGAAATCTGCGTTGGAAAAGATCAATGGAGTAGATATCCTAAGTAAAGAAAAGAGGTCAGTTATCCGATGGAGAATAGCCCAAAGTTATTACCTTGAAGACAGCCTGAATGCGCACAATCTTTCGAATGCTTATGCTATCTTGATTGAGGCTCTTAAGGACTCTCAATCATATGCCCCAATATACACTTTGTTGGGAATCTTGTTCAAGGACTACTATGGCGATTCTGCTCGTGCCCAAAGATGTTTTTACAAAGCATTTGAGTTGGACTTTGGAGAAACTACAGCTGCAAAGTATATCGTGGAAGAATTGTCTTCCAAGAATGAGTGGGGTCTAGCTCAAACCATCTGTGAAAGAATCGTTAACTCTGAAGATGCCATGGCACTGATTCTGAGATTTGCTAAAGATGACAAGGATAGATCCTGGCCATATAGAGTATTAGGATTTTGTGGTCTTAATAGACAAAGCGATAATGGCACCGTTGAATGGTTACAGAATGCATTGCGAATTGATGCGGCGGACTACGAATGTTGGACTGCTTTGGGTGAGGCGTATCTTAACTGTGGACGTCTTGAAGCAGCTGTCAAAGTCTTGCAATTCTCGTTGTCTCTCAATGAAGGGGCCTGGGAAACCAAATACTTATTGGGTATTGCGCATTGTACAATCTTTGAATTTGATGAAGGAATAAAACACTTAGTAGAAGCTTTGGAATATAATCCTGGCCAAGAGTGTATCTTGAATGCCATCTATGAATCTTATTTGGAAAACACCCATTTCTTATTGTTTAATGGCTTTCTGAGAAGAGCGATTCAGTCCAATCTAGAAACTTTCAAATATCTTCAATTGCTGGCATTGCAAAATAAAGATTCACAAAGCTTATGGAAAGCATTGGCAGAATGTGTTCAGTTCTTCTTGACGGTAAGAGAAAAGATAGATACATTTCCAATAAACTCCATGGAGTCCTTATTTGGAGCAGTTAATTTTGACACCCCAACTAATGATGTACTTACCAAGCTTGAAGATAAGGAAACTTCTAACTTATCCTACAACGTCACCTTGTTCAATTCTGGAAAACGGGAAGAGGCAATTTGCAACTTAATGATCATGAGCTCCAAAGCAGCAGTTCATTTCTTGCCCAGTAAGCCGAATCGTTCTGTCAGTGCAGCTGCTTACTACAACCTTGGATTGTCATACTTTGAAGCCTTCCAATTAACGGATATTGCTACTTATAGAGACAATGCAATTATTGTTCTCAAGAAAGCAATCCAATTGGAAGACACGAACGCTTCTTTCTGGATAACTTTGGGTAGTGTGTATGTCACGTCTAATGTCAGAATCTCTCAACATTGTTTTATCATGGCTTCTGAAATTGATGGAAGGGACGTTATTGTTTGGACCAATTTGGCTGCTTTGTATTTGTATGTGGGCGATTTCGAATTGGCAAACGAATGTTTCTTAAGAGCGCAGGCAGCAGAACCACTAGAAACAAATCCATTGTTGGGACAAGCTTTGGCAGCTGAGGCTATGGGCGATGAGGGCATGGCTGCCAAAATGTTCAGCCATGCTTTCTCAACCTCTAGAGGAAGATCACCGTTGGCTTTGGTCTTGTATGGTTTGTCAGTTTTACAAAGGAGAGTTGACGATATAGATCCCACCGATCATGCTGCATCGCTAGAGTTTAGTCTTGCCAACAAGGCGTTGTTGACTTACTTGAAGTATGCTCCAGAGGACGTCTTTGCTTTAGAAACTGCAGCTACCATTGCTGAAAGATGTAAAAGTTACGATGTCGCTGTTACAGTCAGTGAACGCTTATGCACAATCCTTGAAGCTAAGTACGAAGAAACTGAAGATGAGCAGACTTTGGTTAAATACGCTTCTTCCAAGTCCCAGTTGGCCAGACTCTATCTAGGAATGCTTGAATACCAGAAGGCCCTTGATTGTGCTGAAAATGCAATCAACTTGATTGAAGATCTGAATGACGACGCTGAATTGAGCAAGATTGAATTATCATCGAGAATTGTGCTTGGATTGAGTTGGTTCTTCAATGATGAATTCGAGCTAGCTCTTAAAGAGCTTAGGTCTATTCTTTCTGACCATGGTAACACCAGAAGTATTGCTATACTTGTAGCTCAAATACTCTACGCTTACGACAGTGAAGAGACAAAGCTGGCAGCATTGGATCAGCTCTTTTCATATATTGAAGAGAATGGCTCTTCGCTTGCAGTAGTATTGACGTTGGGAGCAATGTGTGTGGGCGAAAATATCGAGGAGTACCTTCTACCAGTCAAGGAAGAATTGGTTGGCTTTCTGTTGGAAGATGTTATCCGCGATACACACAGGGATATTCCTCGTTTGATCTGCGAGATCAACAAGCGAATAGATGGTGTTTCAGGCAATAACGACCATATTTGGCAGAGGAACGCCGTTTTGTTCCCATCTGAATACGAAGTATGGAAGAAACTCAATAGTACTATGGCTGTCAGTGTGGCTACGTTAGAAAAGTCAAAGGTCAGTGCTGGCCAGGCTAGCGAAGCATATCTTTTAGGTGGGTCTTTGCGTGAACTTCAGAGAGGCATGATCCTAGCACCGGATCTGGCAGTTGCTGCTGAAGCTTTCCTGAAGATGTTTGCCTAGCATACGTAAATTAGCATATAGAGAATAGTATAAAGTACAAACATGCATGGGGAACAGTCTTAGTAACTGCAGCACGAACTAGATACGTTGCTCGTAGCAATGAGAACCATTGGAGCACTTGGTATGTGATGACTTGAACATTATTTAAAAGTACATCAACAGCTTATACATGACGACTGGCTTTTTAATACTTGAAAATGGTGTTTAGAAAAGAAAAGTTGCAGCCATTTTCGACATGATGCATAGAAGCTACCCCATATTTGGGACCGCAACGCACGGAAGACTATCACCCCAATCATGACTACGTCATTAGTGTCCTGAAACAGTAGTAGTAAACAGAGCCGACATGTGACAGTTACAGGCTGTCTTGTTCCGAAAGGCTCGGAAGATACTTGCAGGCGTCATTCGACTGTTCCACTTGGCAGGTGATTGCAACCGGTTCCGCTCCTGTAGAGAGGACTGAGGGTGTGGAGGGGAAGCCGAGGGAAACGTCACCCTCGAATCTGGACTAAAGGGTCTAATAGCACCGTTATGGTGATAATAGAAGGAAATATAGTTACTATGTAGTTGGAGCGGTCTGCCAGTGGTGATAGAGCGGATCTGAGAACTCGCAATTATTGGCGCAACAATTGTCACGTACTCACGGACCCTTACCTGCTCCTGGCTACCAGCATCTCACTGTTGCGAACCCTCGTGCCAGACCTCACACTCATGCTGGCTACACTCTTCCTCGAGCGATTTCATTATTGCCTGAACCGTTCCCGACTCGTCACACACTACTTGGTGACCCCACTGCAACGATTTGGGTAGTGAAATTTAGCGTGCTGAAGTCAGATTGTCCGTTTGATCACTCATAACCAGTCTCGATCTTGTAGCTCATTTGCTGATTGGCTCTTTGTGCATGTTGCCACCGTTGGGTTGCTGATTCTGTTAGTTTCTGCCGTTTCTTTGCTACCCTCTGATCACACATTCATTCTCGGGTATCTTGCTGTCAAGGTTATCTATACCGGTTCCATGCCATCGATAATGACCTCGCCCAAAAGAGATAAAGCGGTATGCAGGCTGCTGATCGCACACCAAAGCATTCTATTACTCACAATCTGTGTAGATAATATATACACCTGATTTTGTGCCCGTTGATGTGTGGTAAACGTATCTCTTTCTTCTGCCAGATTCTCCTGTTTGACACCTGTAACAGTCTTGTTATAATCGTCGTTATTGCTATCGTTTAGCAGTGGCTCTCATCGTATATAAACGGCACCAACTCCAGCTTTCCCAGCTCCCTGTCCCAGTCTCGTTCTCACTTCCCATACAATTCGTGCTGTGATCCCGTGACTTCACAGCTATCACTATAATCAGTTACCAAGACTTCCTCCATTGCCACCGACTGGCTCGTCCTTTCTCCTGCGTTACGTGTCTCGTCTATCTACATCCGCATCTCCCGCTTGCACAGCAGCATTGTTATCATCATATTGGCGCTGGCTGTATTAGACTGTTAGCTCCTTATTGTGTCTGTCTACCACACGCGAGAATAATCCAAATCCATTGTGGCACGGTAAACAGATAGCCATCACGTCAGCCAGACACCAATTCGTGAAGAATAATCTACAAACGAAAGGTCCTACATCTCACGCAACCACAATTCACATCGTTTCATTACTCTGGTGATCGATCCGATTGGATACTATCAAGTAGGTGTATCACATCATTCCTACTGTCCCGTCCCCATCACACTATCGATTTATATCATTATCTATATTGCCACCGTCCACCTCTAATCCATATGAGCGAGATCACGGCCCTCTAGTCTCGCTGACACCTACAATATTTATAATCTCCTCTAATATTCCTTTATTCTCTCTCATCAACCAGCATAGCTTCACATAGACCGCAGCAATGGCTTCCCAAGATATCCTGTACCAGTATAAACTGCAGCAGGAGCATTACCCCAACGAAAAGATCTCAGATTCATATGTTCAGAAGCAAAACTCCAAGCTTACTCAAGTTATCCAGCAATGTTTCAGCAAGGCCGTCAAGATAATCGTCCAGTCACGAACGGTTCCACCTGCAGCTGCATCGCCATTGCTCAATCCAGCACTTCACGATGACTCTGCCAGCGGAAACAAGATCAATCGTTGGTTCAATTTGCATATCCAGAATTCCCAGGATCTTCCCAAAGACGATCTCAAGCTCTGGAAGTCCAACCACTTGCAAAGTATGCCACCCATGATCATCGAGACGTATCTTGATTTGAGACAATTGACATCAAGTCAAACCATAGTTTTGAATGATGATAACGGCAACCCGTGGGCAGTAGCAAAGAGTGGAGGCAAGAAGCAAGAAGTGGTCTTGGAAAGGTGGTTGATTGAATTCGACCACACAGATGCTCTGGGCTCGATAGTGGACGAATTACCTTTGATCTACAAGCAGGCCATTATTTTGTTCCGCAGTATTTATGGTTTTGCTCGTCTAATGCCTGCTTTCAAGTTGAAAAAGAGACTCTTGATCAACAAATCAAGCACCAAGTTAAACAAATTGACGATAGGCAACAAAATTTTGGATGGAAAACAGCCCATCAGCTCTAAGGGAAGAATTGGCTTATCCAAGACCATCATCCCACGTCAAATGCTCACTACCGACTCTCATATGAGTCAAAAGCATTTCCAGCCCATTCAAACCAGCTTAGGTACTTTAAAGATATCCATAGCCTATAGAAACCACTGTGATTTCTGTATTCACGACAATGAAGAGGTGCTTTCTACTCATTTCATAAGCATGGATTCAACTCCTTTGACTGAATCTGGACATGGCCATACTAAGGCTAAGTTTGATATTGACCATATTGATGAAATTGATGCTAGTATTAATTCCAAAGAAGACCGCGATAAGTCCTCTTCTATAGAAAATATGGAATATCCCGAAACCAAAGATTCAGTCTATAAGCGTCTCTCGATAGCCAGTAATACATCAATGTCTGTGTCACCTTGTTCTTCGGGACATCCTGCTTTAAGAGAGGGTTCTCCAACGAAGAGGGGAACACCTCCAACGGGTCAATCCAAGCCAGTGATTCAGCCATTTAAGGTTGGCTCCATTAGTAATTCTCCTCCTCCAGCATCACATACACCAAATAGCGGATATGGAGGATCGTTGGAGAGACGGATTTCTATTACAAGCAACAGATCGACTTCAAACGCTTCTTTGTTTGCAATGTTGAGAAATCCTAGAAGTAGTACATCATCTACACATACCACTTCTAATATTCCAATAGCGCCTAGTTCATCGAGCAATAGCACTAATGCTACCAACATAAACAATATGTCGTATCCTCGCTCTATTTCTTCTTCGCACGGTTCAAACATGCAACACGATGATAGCATGTTTTCGAATCCAGATAGTACCACTAATACGCCGCGCTTTTCGTCTTCATTTGGCTCGCGTGCCAGCAGAAGGTACTCCAATACTAGTGTAAGACAGAGCACTCCTGTAGCTGCCAGCACATTGACTGGCGGAAGTATTTCTGGCATAAATGCTGGAGGTGCAAGTGTAGCTGCATCCGGTCCAGATGGATCTATTCTTGGAACAAGTACCGTATCTGTATCTTCTTCAATTGAGCCCTTGAGTGGACTTTATATTGATGATGATATCAGCGAGTTTGTTCGTCTGATTGATAGTAAGGCAGATCTACGCTTCTCTAATTCCTACAACACACATATCAGCGGTGAGCCCAAGAACAATATGGGTTCTCCCAGTGGAGGTGATGCTTTAAATAAGTTCCAGATGATGAAGAGTCACCACCAACAATTAGGTGATAGCGTAAATGCTAGCTTAATTTTGCAGCACAACAATGCAGTCAGTGGTTCTGGTAGTGGGTTTGGCGTAAGCAATTCCAGACATTCTAGTACCAGTCGTAAAAGCTCCCATTCTATACGTTCGCCTTCTCCTTCGATGTCTGGACTTTATGATGTAGTTCCTGGCAGCTATGGGAGAAGTGAAAGAAGGTCTTCTTCTGGAGCTGGTGTTCCTGGTCAGCTTTCACTACCTTCTGGTGGTGGTTTGGCTGCGCATTCTCCGTCAGCCACAGAACCTACTTCTGCTGCGACGATAACTCCACGTGAGTATGTATCTGTAGCAACCGGCGAGTTTGATAAAAATAGAAGATCGTCGTCTGGAGAAGAAGAAGCCAGAACCAATTTTAACTTTTCCAACGCATCATTTCTTCGTTCGGCAAGCAAGCTCTCTGCAACCCCTGTCACTTCTACAACTACAGCGCATGCGACAATCCATCTGGGCTCGGATGTGAGAGGTGGAGATATTACTGGAGTTACTGGTATGGCTACTTCACCTTCTTTATACCAACGTACCAAAGCTGGATCATCTATCCACTACGAAAATGTGTTTGAAGATGACGATGACGACGAGATGGTTATGAAAAAACCAGTCATCAGCTCTTCTGCTAGAGATGAAGTACAGTTAGAACACAAACAAATGAAAGCGGTTAGTATAGAAAAAGATGCAGGTGCAGATAACGGTCATAGCTCCAGAGCCGACAGAAGTATCGATACCGAACTTCACCATCATCATGTGCCACATCCCGGATCTCAGGAAGATTTCGACGACGACGACTTGCTATTTACTATGAGCGATATGAACCTTACCAAAAGTTCTTAGTGGTGAAATGGAAAAGCATATAATGTTTCCACTTTGATGACGAACTGTAGGAAATAAGAGTACAATCAAGAGTAGAATAAAGTGTACTCATACGAGCAATAAAATAATAGCCAAAGTTACTTATATATCCTGTATATTGTCTCCAACCAATTATACCCCATTAGGAAAGCTGTTTTTCCATACAAGTACATTTTCCCGCAAATCGCCAGTAGTTGTACTTTTGTTGCAGAAAATTTTGGACGTGCACATCGGACAAGCTGGAAATGATGATACAACAGTACGCGCAGATCGGCAGCTGAAAATCTACAGCGATTTCATACTTCCATGAAGTCTTGAGCAGAAAATCTGGACTTGTGAGATTGTTCAGCAAGTGTCAAGATTCTGCAATTGGGCAGTTTTATCCACATGATCGAGTGGTAATAGTGTTTTCAGTGGTGAAATTGATTTGGCTAATTCGTGTTCTCGTAAAATTAAAATGAGTGCTAATTTCTCCCAGGCGGTATGGCTCCTGCCGGAGCATGCATGCAGCAACGATCTGGCCCATTCAGGACAAAAAATGTCGAGATGACATGTACGTGACTAAAATTTAACTTTAAAGTTTTTTCGCTGCTTAAGTGAAGGCTGGTCTAAGTAATCAATTAGCCCAAACTGGGCGGGTAATGGTTTAAGCTAGCCGCCGCTGGCAGGTAGGGTTCAAAAATCTATATATCTATATTGAAGTCGAGTTTCAGATTCAGTTCACCATTTGAAATCCGATCCCGCTTGCCGGCAGTATTTTTACACAATGACTATGTCACAAAATCAAGTGAAGGTATTTTTAAGGTTTGATATATCCTGCATAAACACTTCTACCAGCTTACATTCTTGTTCAGTTACAATCAGGGGGGAATCTTGCGAAGACCTCCCATGTGTCAATCGGCACTTTCTGACAGCTAAGGTATGAATCTGAGCCTCTTACCTCCTTTATCTTTAGACAACAATATGTTACTGGATACGGGAAAGTAGTAGAGATTCAAGCTAAATCAAAAATAACTACGAAGCTATGTCACTTTGTTATATAAATTAAGTATTATTAGTAATTAGTAGCCACTATGAATAAAATTAGGTGTGAAGCTATCTTAAAGTAATCGTGAAATAAATATGCTCTCGATTTTTGGACATTGGATAGAAATAAAAACCAATGCTAATTCATCTTAGGTGCATACAATTGACCAAGGTGAAATTCCGGACAATTGCAATAACGATGCACCACAATTGATTCCGGGCAATTAGTGGTCAGCGTCTTGGCCAGGGTTACAGGTTTCGTAGTTCAAAACCTTCAAGATCTTCCAGATAGCAAAGGCAATGACGGAACCCAAGATTGGGCCAACCCAGTAAATCCAGTGGTAGTCTGGGAAAGACTTAGAGGCAACAGCTGGACCGAAAGATCTAGCTGGGTTCAAACCAGCACCGGTGTAGAAGACACAGACCAAGTGACCCAAGAAAAGAGCAACACCAATAACAAATGGAGCCATGAATGTAGCCTTGTGCTTTTCAACGGCCAAGAGCAACACAGTCAAACACAAAATGGTGGTACCGAAAGCTTCGATGAATACACCTCTGGATCTGGAGCATCCACCACCGAGAGCGTTAGCAAAGGCAATTGGACCAGGAGTCATAGCAGAAGCAGCACCGGCAGCAGCCATACCAGCGATCATTTGTGCGAACATCATGATGGCACCTCTCACAGGAGGAACAGCTTGGGCCAATACCAATGTTAAGGTAACAGCTGGGTTCAAGTTACCACCAGAGACTCTGTAGAACATGAATACAGCCATCATGACACCAAAACCGAAACCGAAAGAGATCATGATCAATTGTTGAGGTTCAGAACCAACTTCAGGAATGTTAGGATCTTGGTTGGCAATTTGGGCAATCATAAAGGCAGTCCATAAGAAGATAAAGGTACCAAAGAATTCACCAAGGAATGCAATCAAATGGTTCTTCAATGGAGAAGCAGTGATGGTGGCATCCAACTTTGGGTTGTAGGTCTGTTGGGCCTCTTGGTCAAAGGTTTCATTCTCAGCGGTCATAGCGAATGTGTGATTTGTTTAAATAAATAATGAATAAAATGCAAAGAATTGATGCTTAATGAAATTTGTAAACAACTCAAACTTGGAAGACTTCAACATTCACTCAAGTTCAGAGAAAAGTCCAAGGTTTATATAGTGCCAGCATCAATCAAAAAAAATGTGAAAGTAAAAATTAAAATCCCCAATTCTAAAAAATATTACTTCGAATTATTACATCAAAAAATAAATTATATTCCCTTTTTGTTCGTACTTGTATTCTTCTCTTACACAAATGGGAGTTTCTTTTTCCGGCCTATTTCATCCTATTTATTGACAGTCACTGGAGGAACGGATGGTTAAATGCACGGTTTTAAAACTGGTTCATATATTCTAAATATAGAGTTACCTGGTTAAGTCGGCCAAAGCGCAAATTTGTTCACTTCAAAAAAAAAATCCTTCTCTTGGCTCTCATCTCAAACATAAAAAACTGTTTCAGATGGAATTGGCTTGCTTATACTGCTTTGGGTGAACGGACGTGGTCCGAGGCAAATTCTATAAAGTCGTTCGACAGTAATGGCTATGCTCCTAACTTTCACATTCATTTGAGGCATCTCCAAGTTTTACTGGTGGGTAATTGAGATGAGCAAAGACGGGGCAGTACACAAGAAAAGACGCAGACTCCCCCTGAATGATCAAAATGTTGGTAGTTGATGCACCGAACTTAAATGACCATATCCTGAGATAAAGATCCACCATTGCACTCTAAAAAGCCAAAAGAAGGTTTCTTACCGTATTGCTATATATGTCTATTGTCCTAGTTCCATCTTAATTTCCGTCGAAGACCCCTGGCTTCTGCGTCCTGGACTTTGTATTACCCGAGGTCATGACCAACTTACCAGTTACAATTTAGTAATGGCTTTGGTCTCAGCTCAAAATTCACGAAATTTCATTTCATCCCTTCTTGGTTGGAGTGTAACCTTGCACCAACCAAAATTGTGCACCGAGAATAATATTAGTAACAGTTTTTTTGTTTCCTTCGAGAATTCTTCCACATGCTGTGGGGTGCCAACACTTGCAAGGAGTATATCGAGTTCCGTTTCCTTCATCTAATTATTTTGAAACATCAGTACTCTCCACCTGACAAACAGAAGTTCGGAAATGTGCACTTTCTCACCACACTACATATTACCTTACACAATATAGTCTTGAAGAAGAAAACTTTTGCTGAGCCAGCCAGCAGTGCATGTATTTTTCTGGGTGCTGATCGTCTTTAAGCCCGTACTAATAAACTCTATTTCCTCTCAACCTGTTTCTATACATGTTCTTGAGTTCTCTTACATAAGTACACCTCACCGAATTGGCCCACTAGGAAGCTCTGGTCTAGGACAGGTTCTCATGCGCAATTTCACCAATGGCACCCGTTCAACTTGAGTAAACTATAAATAGTATCAATTAGCCAATCGACTGGCGGTATGGGTCGATAAGCGTTGGCACATACCTAGATTTGACCACTGGCCACGATTGCTACATGACGTCACTTACGTTGAGCATTTAGTATGGAAATGTAGTGACATTTTTCGTTGCCGATAAAACATTGCGGAGGTTTATGAGAGCTGGCACCGGACGAGTCGCCTAGCTGCATTTAACACAAAATAGTATTCGCTTAAAATTCTAGATCGAAATGGCCCCTAACGGGTAAGGTTACACACATGTGCATTTGTGCACGTTCTGGCGGTCAAATGATACATTGCACGTTATATCATCAGATTCTAATAGTTGTATTGGTCACGTGATTATTCTCACCATCTAAAGCAATGGTTTATACATTTTCCAGATCTTATCAACATCATCTCATTGGGGTATCCATACTTATCTTGTACATATCGTTGCATCATGGGGAGCAGCAATTTCCCGTCGCCTTTCAAGGTGAAATCCGGATCCAATTCTAAGGAGGAAAAAGCCACTCCTAGAGCCAATTATAGCACTACGTTCAACAGTAGCCATCTCTATAGCAACTCCAGAGTGATCCTGAAACTGGCTGGCATTGGCAATAACAGTGTTGATATTGGCGCGGAAAGCAGTTCTAATGAAATTCTAGATTGGATCAATGATGTAGATACGCGATTCAAGCATTTGATGAGGCAGCAGAAGTTAGAGCTGCAATTGTTGAATGTTCAAGACCAACAAGACCAATTGAGATTGAAGTACAAAAATAAAATTTTTGACGATACATTTGAAAAGTTGGGAGCAATACTTGAAAATCAGCATAGTGAACCGAAACATGAAGAACATGAAATAGAAAGAGTGAAAAAGAGAATTGAAAAAGAAGAAGCTGAAGAAGATAATGCAGAGGAAGATGAAGATGATGATCTCATTGAAATTTTATCATCAGAGCAGGAGGAATTAGAATCAGAAGTTGGAGATGAAGACGAAGATAAGGATGAAGATGAAGAGCATCATATAGAAAAGGAAGAAGATTCTGAGGTTCGTCGTAATATTGATTTCGCATACACAAACAGACAATATACAAATAGCGGCATCCAATTGGCTTCACGGAAAACCAGCATACCATATAGCATCCAATATGGAAGACCTCGATTGTCAGACTCTTCACTATGGTACAGTCAAGTCCACGAAGGAAATGATGACGATGATGATGATGATGGTGATTCGGAAGAAGAGGACCAAGATGAAGACGATAATGAAGAAGGAGAAGAAGAAGGAGAAGAAGAGGAAGAAGAGGAAGATGAAGAAGAAGTAGAAGATGAAGAAGAAGATGATGACGATGATGATGGCGATGGCGATGATGATGATGACAGAGAATTGAATCATGAAGAATTGGATCATGAAGAGGCTGGTGAAGAAGTGGTTGAAGAAGAGATTGAATATAGTGAAGAAGAGGAAGATAAGGAACGTGATCATCGTGATCTTCGTGATATGTTTAATGAACATTCTGACTTGGATTCTTCCTTGCAACATACGCAAAGAATTGGCTTTGATCAGACTCGACGGAAAGCGGAAGATGAAATTGATGATTCTATCATTGTCTTGGATTCTGAGTCCGATCGGGAAGAAGAAGATGAAGAAGAGGCGAATGATCCACTTCGATCTTTGTCTTACTCCCGTGTAAGTCATCAAGACCATCATAAAAATGATGCAGAAAAAAGCAAAATATCTAAGGAAGAACATATCGGCGCATATGAAGAAAATGGAAAAGAAGATGAGGACAACGATGAAGATGAAGATGAAGATGAAGATGAAGATGAAGATGAAGATGAAGATGAAGATGAAGATGAAGATGAAGATGAAGAGGAAAATGAAGAGGAAAATGAACATGAAAATACTAAATATGATGAAGTTGATGATGAAAATAGCTATGAACTGGAAGTGGACATCAATAATCAAGAAGGTGAGCCTCAAGAAAACCAAGAACAAGCATATGTGGATTTTGCATCTGTGTATGACTCTTCAAGTAACTTCATTGGGCATCAAGATCTACTACAACTTGCTAATACTGTTCTACAGAACGCAGATTCAGAGTCTGCCTTTAATGGAAGTTCCCGAATAGATTCAGAGAATGAAACTGTTGCGTTATCTTATGAAGAACGTTCTCTTGTTAATCGTATGGCAGGCTATAATGCTGATGTTGAAGCTACTGACAATAATACTGCAACAAACGTGCCGACAAAAGATGAAGAGTGCGATCTGGACAGCCACGTCAAGGCTGAAGATATTGCACCCATCCCCAACTCATTTTATGCTGAAGAATTTGAAACTGCTCATGATATGAAATTGGAGGAGGCTGACGAAAACAATTCAGATGGATCTTTGGCAGATGAAGAGAGCGATGTAAACAGATTGAAACAAGAATTGAAATCTGAGCATAAAGTCCAAGAGGATGTACGTATTAAGCCCAATGGCTCTAATGAATTGATGAACCATGCACTTCAACCTGAATTAAAGCATGAACGGCAAGGGCAAGATAGTCATGAAATTGCGACTACTTTAGTACCACATTCAAAAATTGAAAGTTGGAGTGAGAATGACAGTGATTCAGAACTGTATGCATCCGTCCCTTTGTTCAAGACCATTGAAGAAGAGGAACCAGAAGTAGTTTTGCAACAGCTTCGTGAGACAGAAAGAAAGTTTCACATCACTTTGAATTCAGTTGCCGATTTAGAAGAGGAATTGGGAATAAGGTCTTCTCCATTTAATTCTGCTACTCCTTCTAGAAACATATCAGTCGAACCTGTTATTTCCGAAATTGAAACAAGTGAAAGTAAGTCGCATTTAGATGAGGTGATCTTCGTTGACAGGAGCTGTGTGAAAGAAGAAGAGAGTTTCTGTCGGCTTGAAATTGCTGCTGAGAAAGCTCAGATTGAAGAGCTAGGGAAGATTGAACGTCCAGTTCTTGAAGAACTCGCTACTGAGGAAGAGGATTATACGGATTCTGATTCTAGATTTGAAAATCTGAGAATTGAAGCGGTAGAAGTTGAAATTGACGTCGATAATGAAGATGTGGCTTCCCATGAAATAACCCCAATAGAAGAAGCATCAACAGGAGCAGCAAAAGTCGAAGAAAAGGAAATTGCTTTAGTGAACGAGGACTATATGGAAGAAGCGTCTAAGACGACAACAGAGTTGGCTCAATCTGGTATTAATCTGACTTTTGAATTGAAAATACATTCTGTTGGAAATATCATCATAGAAGAAAATGAAGGTTCTGTAATTGGCGCTGACGGTGAATCTCAAGATGTGATCCAAAATATTCAACCAGGCTTGTCTATTTACAATCAGGAAAGCACAGCTGATCACGAAGATCAGGGAGGGGATAAGAAATCAAATAAACAATTGTTGTCACCAATTGATGGTCAAGATCTGATGCAAAATGAAGAGATACCAATAGAAAGAGAAAATATTGAAGTTCCTCATTTGAATTCACTCATTACTGACGACCAAGCTCAAAGTGTAGAAGCTTCAAATTATACAATTATAGCTGAAACCCAAGATCGGACTTCTGAAGATCCTATTTTGGATACCATTGTTAATCAAACTCAAGACCAAAGTATTGAAGATGATAATACGGAATTGAATTCTACAATTTTGTCTGATGTTCCTCGGATTTCAGTTGAGACTGCTGACAAAGTGAACTCTAGTATCGAAGAATCTTGTAGCATGAAAGATATATCAGATGAAGGACTCCAGTTTAATGAGGTTATACAAAGTGATGTTAAGAAGAACATTACCCAAGCAGATTCAGAAGGAGTTGCATTTCCTTTATCAGAATCTAATGCTGAGTATTCAGAAATTGAAATTCCAGTTTTGGATGCTTTTGTTAGTGAAACAATCGATCAAACAGTTGATGAAATCCCAATCGCAGATACTTCGACAATTGATAATGAACTTGATGAAAGACCAATTCCGCCTTCCCTTGATAGTATTGATGTTTCCAATACTGATATTCTGAATGATTCTGTTTCTTTGGTAGACGATTCTAATGATCCTGCTACAATCAAAGTACCATCTCTTGAACAAATAAAAGAAGATAGTGAACTTGTCATTGATGAGTCTGGTATTGAATCTGAGGAGTTAGGGAATATTAATACATCTAACATTTTTGCTGATTCACTTCAAGAAGCAACCATGATGCTGAATAATGATAAAAATGAAGACATTGAAAGCATGCCCATTCATGCTAGCTCACAAGATTGTGATGATAATATTGTCGAATCTGTTGTTGTTGAAGAGATTGAAGAACAGGATGAAAAAATTGTAACTGAGATTAACCAAAATGTATCGATTGAATTGTTGGAGGGAGAATCCATTCTTGAACCAACGGAAGTAATTGAACCTATAACTGAATTTGCTGAAATTGTGGATAATACTGTAAATTTTGATCTTGTTAATCATATTTTAGTCCCTGAGGAACCTGAAGAGATAGTATCTCCTCTTTTGACTCCTGAAGAAGTAGAAAATGACGTTCCTATTATTCCAAATGAAATTATCGAACAAGAGTCACCAGAGCCTTCTGGATTAACTATAACAGAACAAGAGTTAGATATTGAAGTTGGCGGTGAAGAAGAAATTGATTTTCCAACTTCCATTAGCATTCCTCCTTCTAGGTCTGCGTCACCAGCAGTGTCAGTTCAGTATCCTGTGGTTGTGAAGGTAGAAGAATTTGTTGCTAACCAAAATACCGAAGTGAAAGAGCCAGAAGCCATTAATAGCGATTTATCGTCAAAGAGAAAGCGAAAACTGGAAGCAGACGGAGGTAGCTTTGCCAAGAAACTTAAGAGTAACACTCTGATATTTTTGAAGTGGTTCAAGAGAGCTGAAGTCGATGAACATGTTGAAGAACATGTTGAAGAACATGTCGAACCAGTTCAATTAGTTGAGGTACCTGTTTTAGATCCAGTTGAAGACGATGAAACTGAAGACGATGAAACTGAAAACAAGGTTGAACTTGAGAATGCAACTGAGGATTTCGAACTTGGTGAAAATAAACTAGATGAAGTGTATGTGAAAGGAATGAATCAAATAGAGAAGGAGTCATTCGTCCAAGAAGTCGAACAGTCACAATTTCAACAGAGTGATGAGTGCAAGAAGACGTCAGAGTCAGAAGTTGGACTTCACCAAGATGGAAACATCCAAGTAGAAGATCCACTTGAATCTCGGGAATTTGAGCTGGATTTTGATGGCTACTCTGATGTTGAGAGAGGAGAAGAAATTAAAAGGTGCTCTGAAGTCGTTACAAGCGAAGATAGGAATACTGGTGATGAAGAGATTGTTGAAGGACTCAGTGAAGATGTTGATGATGTCAAGAAGGTTTCTGGTGAGGTTGATGCAGTGGTTGATGAGGACGATATATGGGCCTCTGGTAAGAGCGTTGATGGAGATTTTGCTAGTATTGCTGAAATCGCCCGACAAGCTGAGAAAAATAAAATTGAAATTCACGATGACAAGGAAGATAACCAGGAGGTTTTAGATATTGCTAATAAAGCAGTAGATCTCCATGAGTCTAATCATCCTGAACTAAGCCTTGTGAGCGAAGAGTCAGTCGCTGCAGTTGTTAGTAACTTGCATGAAAAGCAAGAACCAGTGAAGACAGATCATTCTCGGGTACTTGATGCTACATTTGGTGTTCAAGAGACTTCAAGTCTTGAATCTACTGTTGAAGATCAAGGTGGTACTATTTTGGAAGAGAAGAAGATAGCCCTACAAAAACGAAGACGTTCTTCTGGAGCAAAATCAAAAAAGAAGAAAATCCTTGGTTTGGATGTCGAGGAATTCCCAGCCATTGAGCTAGAGCCTCGGTCTTTGCGAAATGGACATAAGTTTGGAGACGAAGAGTCTACTGCAGTTTCTCATTCACCGAGAAAGCCATCAAGAAGTTCAATACAACCTCTGAACGTTATTCTGCCTGAGTTGGTACAAGAAGAATTTCCTATGTTAGAGGTTCCTAAAAGAAAAGGTAGATCAAAAGCTGTTCGAAAAGTGGAAAACGAAGAAACGGATGAGAATGATAAGCATTTATCACCAAGAAAGATTTCTTGGAAAGAAGATCATCTGACAGATCATCCAGCTCTAAGAACGAGATCGAAATCACCAATGAAAAGAACTTTGCGAGAAATCTCATCCGAGTTGGAACAAGAGCTTCCTCGCAAGAGAAGAAGTGGCAGAGTGAAGAATCAGCAAGGACAGACTGCTGCAGACACCGCTGATCTTCCTGAGGACAACGATAAGGATGAAGAATTGGCCAATCGTGGTAGAACAAGAAGGAGAAAGTGAAGTAATAGAAGAAATTTTTTACGAATTGATGTCAATAATGTGTTATCTATGCCTTCCGTGTAATACTATGTACAAGTATATTGAAAGTCTATTACAATGTATAGAGTGCTCTATACAAACTGTCTAAGTTGTCTATAACTTTTAGAATCTGGGCAATTTAAGAAGTCTTACGTCTAAGCAATATATCTCATGCAAAGCTCGTAGGCATTAAAAAAGACCATGTTAACAAGGAAGGATCTGGACATTGAAATACCTAAGCCTCTGTATAATCTCCTTTCTATTCTCTGGAGTTTTCTATGCTTTGGAGGAAGAGGTTCCAAACCCTGTTCTTTGCGTAAAATGTTTGTAACCACATCCTTTTGGATCAAAGACTTGGTGGTGTCTACTGGGAAGATTAGCGCCCAACTGAATACACCAGAAAACCCTCCTGCCATGAGAATAGACACCTGGGACGATTTTAGAGGGTCTTTGTTGATGAGATTATTCATGGTCCACTTCATGGACTCGTATATTGAATAGTAAAATCCCAGAGATAACGAATCCCTTAGGAAATGGTACTTGAATCCAGAGTATAACCCCCTTATTCCTTCGTATTTGATGATCTGTCGCACTATTTGGGCTGTTGAGGTGTTACGCATCTCTTGATTCTGTGTAGGCAAGTTCCCTGGAAGTTCTTTTAAGGACTTGTTATGGACTAGCTTCTCTAGTTGAGCGTAGATTTTGGTGAATTCAAAAGGACATGCGAAAAGAGACACACCACCACCAGCAATGGTTCCTGATACGAAACAAACGGGAATGTTTCGAATAAACGGATGTGCTGGGTTAGAGTCATTAAATGAGTATATCGAATGGTAGACGTGAGGTTTGACAAGAGTGAAGAGTGTGACTGAGAACGATTTCGAGAACGAGGTCAGGACCAACGGAGCCCATATCCCACGAAAAAAGCCTTTGACTCCTTCCCTCGTATACGTTTTCTTGACACAATCCCAGTACGAAGTGAAGTGTTTATGGGTTTGCATTCGTGTCTTGACTGTGTCTAGTGGAAAGCCTAGAAATGTCAGAAGAAAAGAAGAACCATAGGCTAGTATAGAACCTCGAAAAGGCATTAAAGCTTCTGGAAACACGTGGAATGCTGTGTGGTAGTCTATGTCCCCTGTAATGGCAGGGATACCTCGTTTATCTGACATGGTATGAAAATTGAGTATGAATATGAAGAATCACAGAGGAATATACAAAGCAATGGAAAGACAGTGTGAAAAATCAATGGAAACTCGGAAAAAAGTTGAGACAGATAGATGGGGCCACAGCGAGATGAGATGGGGTGGTAAAACAATGGACGTGAATTGAGGAAACAAATGTAAATAGTGAAGAGATCCTGGAATGCAACTATAATACTTCAAAGTTATAGAGAAGAAGAGCAAGCTGTAAGAAGAGAAGAGAATGGAACTAAGAGTTGAGATTCCAAGAAACAAGCACTGATAACGGACTTACGCAAAAAGGACGGTCCGAGATCTTGGCAAGTCGCACCGAGTCTCGTGGTGCCAGAGCAGTTGAGAAGCCAAAAGTCAAATAGATTTCACGGAGGGTAGAGCCGTGATTGTGGCCATGTGGAAGTGTGCACGTATCTCGTGGTATAGAATATCAAAATGTAGAAGTCTCGTTAGTTGAGGTAATGGAGTTGATGGTGTAAGTTGAGCTTTATTTCTGCACTTTTGAATTGTGAGGAAAAGAATAGACGAGACTTTTTACAGAATTCCATGATCAACGGAAAATAGAATATCTCAATAGTTATAGTTACTCTTGTCTCTCTAATCCAGGACCTCTCATTGTTCGTCAATTCAAGATTCTACGGTTTACAATCTCCGTTCTCGCAACTTTTTGTAATCTACGGGTCTCAGATCGTACGCGAGCTGAAGCCTTGAAATAGACGTCTAGCTGAACTTCATTCCTCTCCGGGGTCTTCCCGTCCTCACATGTCTACTATCGTCTCTACTTTACATCACATCTCTATTGTTTATATTTACAGGAATCGTATAAAAGTTTAGTATCCTCTTCTTCTGGCGTCGTTTACTTGCGACATCAAGTCCTTGAACCCTTCGGAGAACTTTCTTCTCCACCATTCTCTCTTCTTCTGCTTAGCATACTTGGCCGGACGGATGTACCTTTCCTGTACTTTCTGGTAGTGCTTTATTCTGTTTGTAAACCCGAGCCTTCTCACTCCAGCAAATGCCTTGCCCAATCCACCATAGTGAACATCTACAGCTCTACCAGCAACTGGACCCATTTCTCTGATATTTTTGGCTACATCCCGTGGGTTTGGAACAATGTCTCCCAAACCATAGTCGCTGGACTTGGATTGTAAAAATGCAGAATTCTCAGAAAGCTCCAAGGACGAGTTCAACAACTCGTTTATGTCATTAATGCCATTATTGTTCTTTTTTGAGTTGGAGCCTTTTTGGTTGGCTTTGGAATTTTTCAAATGATCAAAAGAAGAATTGTAACGAACGAGTGCTACAGGAGTACCCACGAACTGCTTGTTAAACAAGGCAACGGCCAAAGACCTAGGCATCTCACCCACGCCTCTGTACATGGCAATTTTAAACATGCTGTGGTGTTGGCTGCGTATTGTGGGAAGCCAAAGGTAACTTCAAGATGTTCCAAGTGAAAAATTCACCATATATTGAGTAGGTGGTGTATGCACGACTGAGTAAAAATGTCTCGAAAGATTCCAATGTCGCGGGGGTCAGATAACATGCACACACCAACTGATTCAATTATGGGTTGACTGGCTCAACAGGAAATGGGCCTACTGAAAAGGCACAAGATATACATGAAATCTGACGAAAATGTCACCTGACGTTTTTCCATACGAATTGAGCTTTCTGATGATTTTTCACTCCTTTCCAATTCTATTTAAAACTCCTTTCCTACCAATTTTCAGCTAATACAACTGTTGGTTATGTGCACTACATATTGACTACGTACATACACACTATTAGTCCTATCTGATGATTTACAATTGTGTTCTTATTCCGTGGGACCAGAGTTATTTCTATCTTCGGTGTTCTTTATTCGGCGTAGATACAGCTTTCATTGTAGTTTAATTGAAGAAATTGCGTGATTTCGTCTCCATTTACAACAGAGAAAGAAATTCTAAGAGGCTTAACTAAGAACATTGAACTTTCCAAAGTCACTTCAAATTGGTATCCTACGAGTTCACCACTTCCAACCAAATCGCTGTGATTGTCCTGAACCCAAAGATTCATGCTGTATTCGTCGGAGATAATCTCCACGTTACTCTTTGAGTCGAGCAACGTCTCGGTCTATCGAATTCCGCCGGGCCCGTTGCTGCTTTCAAAATGGAACTTGAAGGAACTGAATATAGTATGGACTGGCAGTCTTCGGCTTGTAGAACAAGAAATAATACGTGACAATGTAGACTTGTTCGCGCTGTTTCCCGAGTCGCTGGCGAAAGAAGGAAATGAAAACAAAGCCAACCTTAAAATGCCGAATAAGCCATATGAATGTCTCAGAGCCAAACTTGAACTATATAATACAGTCTATGTCCCACCTGGAGTAGGCTCTCTCATCACTACCAAAAAAGACATCGTGTGGGCAGAAGTCTGGTACAATCCAATACCAGAGTTAGTTCTGCCAGAATCGTCCATAGAAGAGTATTTCAAGATAGCCAACGATGGAGAGGACACGATTCAGATGACTACGGAATCAGCGAAGTTCTACAAGATTATAGCCCAGATTCCTGGATCAGGTTACCACCCGCGTTGTGAGTTGGAAGACACTGCCAGCACGAAACACAATAAGGAGTTGCTTGTCCAAGTGGCCTTGGGGCTCAAATTTGAAGAGACTTTTGATACAATTACCTTCAGTGAAAGCTTGAACATCTATAAGCGCCGATTTAGAAATTTCGAGGACCAATACCACTATGAGCTCAAGGTACTTGAATTAGAAAAGCAACTGTCGAACATCACATTGACAGATAGTGAGAATAAATCTGCAGATGACGATACGTTCTTTCAGTTAGACACTGTTAAAGGAGGTTACAATATTCCTGTAGACGGAACTACTAGTAGCCAGTATCTTGACTATCATTATGGATTGATACGAGGAGACCAAAAGGCGTCTGAACAATCGCATAGTATTTCTGGGTCTAAAATTTCTACGTCAAGCGTAGAAGTTGACGAAGATGAAGATGATGATGACTTTGGTGAGTTTGTGGCATCATAAAACACTGTGAATGTAATGGTAATCTGAACTTGACCATTGAACTATTTATTTATGCAACCGTTGACACGAAAGCATTCAGACTCTACAATTGCAATTGCACACATTTAACTCTTATTCATTAATTCACGCAATGGAATACTTTAATGTATGATTATAATGCCAGTACGTGTAAATTAAATTTTGTATGTTAAATATATACCAGTATGTAAATTAATTGATCCCGGTTCCCATTAGCCTATCTACTTTTTTTGTTGCTTTTTATAATACATCTGGTGGATTAAAGGATGGTGTTCCTTGAGCTCCTTGTTCTTGTTCTTGCTGTATTCGATGTAGGCCATATCTTCCCCGCCTGCTAAACCGGCCAATGAGCCTGTCGTTCTGGTAGCGTTGGCGTTCTCTAACTTCATCCTAGTGTCATTAGAAATGAAATTGGTATCTACATCGTCGCCGATTTCAAGTCCAGCAGCATCTTCATTTTTCAACAACACCTGTTGAAGCAATTCTCTCCTCTCTCTCGCGGAAGAGTAAGCCAAGTCCGGCAATTGCTCCATACCACTCAAATGAGTGATAACTTTAAATGCATAACCCTGATCTACAAGGAATGCTTGTCTCTTGGTGGAGTAGTACATTTCCTGCGTATCCTTGGATACTAGTGAGTAGAAGAAGGCATTGAAGCCTTCATCATTACGTCTCTTAGCTCTTAAGATTCGACCCAAACGCTGGGCTTCTTGTCGACGAGATCCATAATGAGACGAGATCTGAATCAAACATGTGGCTTCTGGTAAATCAATCGATGTGTCACCGACCTTCGATAAGAAGATGGTGTTAATCTGATCATTGTGCTGGAAGTTCAGCAAGATTTGCATTCTTTCCTGTTGTGGGGTGGATCCATAGATAAATGGCTTGCCCAACTTTAATGCATACTCCTGTAAAGCGTACACGTTGTCACTGAAGACAATGATCTTGTCACCCCTCTTTTCGTGATAGTGAATCAAGAACTGACAAGCTTGGAACTTTGTGGGATTCATGATGTACAACAACATTCTCTTTCTGGCCGATTCCTTTAAGTACTCCTGGTAGAACTCAGATGTCATAGGGCACCACACTTCAGCACACTGGACATTGGCAATGTGCCCTTTTTGTGCAAGGTCCATCCAGTTTGCTTCATACAACTTCGGGCCAATTAAAAAGTTCAAGTCGTGAATCTTATCGTCTTCTCTGACCAAAGTAGCCGTGAGCCCCAACTTGGCATGGGCAGCAATGGTGGTAACCACACGTCTGAACATCGCAGCTGGAACAACATGAACTTCATCTAAGATGATGAAACCCCACTCTCTACCACGCAAGAAATCCATGACTTTCTGCGAGTCGTGTGATCTGTTACGAGTGTTAGCCACCATAGAATATGTGGAAACAACTAAACCTGATTCACTGGTAAACATTTCCTTGTTTTCTGAAGTAAAAACCGCGACATTTTCTGGTTGGATCGTACACCATTGTAAGAACTGCTGCCTCCATTGCATGACCGACACCGACGAGGTACACAACACAATGACAGACTTTCTGATTGTACATGCAGCAGTGATACCTACTAAGGTTTTACCAGCTCCACATGGCAACACAATGATCCCAGATCTGGCACGACCATTTCCAAACATCTTCGACAATGATTTCTCCTGATATGGCCGAATCTGAGTCGAAGGCTTTAAGTCGATCTCCAAGTCTGGATTACGAGCATCGTTACGGAAATCGTACTCTTCCAAAACAGGATAGTCGATATCCTGACATCTTCTTTTTACAATCTCCACGGATTCATTAGCGATTTCAAAGGAATGAACGGCATCTACGTCGTAGTCATCCTCATCGTTACGGCTGCCGACTACCGAAGCATATATGTCTTCTGTATCTTTCTTTTTCTCGTCACTTTCACTATTCTTCTTAGTTCCTGGAATAACCATGTCACCCTTGGTAGGGGCAGCACTCTTAACCAAACCGTTGCTTGTAACTGTGTTTTCAGAAGACTGTATTCTCAACGGCCCTATCACTTCGTCCTTAAGTAACATTTGCAAAATATCAGCTTGTGTGCTTTCTACAAAGTATCTGTTATGTTTCAAGACAAGCTTAACCTTACCGTAAGAAATTGTAGCACTCTTGATGAACTCTACGACTTTTTCCGCCACAGGAACCTTTGATAACCGGCTCAAAACCAGAATAATGTCATCGGTCTCCAAACCCACTGAAACAGCAGCATACAACGAATACGGCGTAAGTCTATATTCATGAATATGGGATGGTCTGGATATTGGCTCGGCGATTGTGATCAAAAAGTCCTGGGCCTGTTCAGCCAAAGGTGAAAACAGTTCTAGAATGATACGCCCATCTGGTGACATCCATATTGGCCGTGAAAAGTGGTCAGGTTTCAACTTCAAGTATGAGTAATCCAGCTTACCAAACACTTTCAGTACCGCATCCGGAACATAGTCCAGAGGTATATCTGGAGTTAACTCCACCAAATCTTCATCAGAATAAACAGTATCATTGACTTCAGCACGAATTGTCTCTATAGATTGTTCAGCCTTTCTCTTTTTTGAAGAAGCAGAGGCATGGGATGACTTCTTCTTGGGGTTTCTGGTTCCATAGCTATAGTCATCATCTTTACTTTTGCTCTGGGGTTCATCTTCGAATGAGTCATCATCTGAATAATTTCCCTGATCAAGCTCCGCGTAGTTGATTCCTCCAGGACGACGGTACGACATCACTAGAAAGAAACAGAGAGAAACCTAGAGTTACTTGAATTATTAATCTAATTTGAAAAATCCTCTCTACAAATCTGAGATAACAACTTAGTCACGTGATTGATTGAAGAAGTCTTAACGAAATAGTAACTATTTGAAAGTAATTTTTTATGGAATGATGAAAGATTTGTGATACTCTGGTGCTTAAGTATCAACCTTGTTTCATAAGAATAAATTAACAACTCCTACAACTCTTCCATATTATAATAGCATTCTATATTTTGAGCAAGTGCTTAACTCGTGATTTATATTTGATACGAAATTGAAAATATATTTTCTAGTTCACAAAAGGGCAGTGTGGCCGAGTGGTTAAGGCGACTGACTCGAATTATTCGGGATATCAGTTGGGATTTCCCGCGCAGGTTCGAATCCTGCTGCTGTCGGTTTTTTTCTGTAACTTTTTTTTTGCTTTTCTATACCTTCTACTGCTTCAATCGATCATTTCAGGTTATTTACGTTTCTACGTTATGGATACTATGCTTCTAATTTATCTATTCAGCAATCTTTCCTATGAATCTATAGCAATCATCTCAGACCTTCTGAGTGAAGCTCTCTATTGTACAATGCGAATGAACCTGTTTAATCGGTGAACTTGTATGATCCAGATGCAAAAGTAATGGAACCTCCCTTGTAGGCGCCTCTTTTCATCTTGTTTTTATTCTTCGTAAAATCTTTGCCTCTGACAGCTCCCAATTTGGAGTTGGCAACCTCACCCCAGGTACCAGCAGCACCCTTGTATGTGTTGTCTTGTAAGACGTGGTCTTCAAATGAGATCTTGGATCTGTCTATTCTTGAGAAATGCTTTCTTTGTCCAGGTTTCAATTCTGGTTCCACTTCAGCTGGGATACCAGCCGGTTCTGGAGAAGTGGATACAGAACTGATAGATTCAGTTTGAGAAGAGCTGTCTGTCTTTCTCTTCTTTGGTGCAAGATCTGAGTCGGCATCTGAATCTGAAGAGGACTCGGAGTCGGAGTCGGAGTCTGAAGAGGAGTCAGCCTTTCTCTTTCTGGATTCAGGCTTGGTTTCTTCTTCATCATCGGAATCTGAATCACTTGAAGAGTCTGACTGAGACTCGTCGGATGAGGAATCTGATGAAGAAGAGTCGGATGAAGAAGAGTCGGATGAAGAAGAGTCAGATGAGGAATCGGATGAGGAATCGGAATCAGACGAAGAAGAATCAGAATCAGAATCAGAATCAGAATCAGAATCAGACGAAGAAGAGTCGGAGTCACTAGAAGAAGCGGAGTCCGAACCGGAATCATCACTGGAGTCTTCGCTTTTTAAAGACAAACTTTCCTTCTTAGAATAAGTTGCTGGAGTGGTTTCTTGAGTCTTGTCCTCGTCATCGGATTCATCATCAGATTCAGATTCAGAATCGGAGTCGGAGTCAGAACTACTCGAGTCGGAACTATCAGAGTCTGATGAGCTTTCAGAATCAGAGCTGTCAGATTCTTCAACTTTGACGTCTTCTTCAAACTTTGGTATCACCTCTTCCAACTTGGTTTCAACTTCTGGCAATTCCAAGTTTTCTGCCTCCACGGCCTTAGACAAAGCCTTAGAAACCTTGGAAAATGCACTATCTCTGGATAAATACTCTTTAATATGTGCCAATACGACTTCTCTGGATACGCTCATGGTCTCTCTGCTCGTTTAGCGGGCTTAAAATAAACTAGAGAAGTTTCCGTTAAAGTTGTATATGAATACGATGGATTGAAAAATTAATAAAAAAGTTTCGAGTCACGTGAATCTCATCGAATTTTGTCACGTGAAAATATTCAAAAGTAATCGACTCTCTTAAACATGAAATTAGTGCTAATATATAACTATCTAAAACGTATTCAGCGCCTCAATTACTGATCTACAACTTGGATGGGGGCTTGTAACCGAAACCGTGCATTTCGAAGAAATGTCCTTGAAGCAATTTTCCTTCAACTTCAGCCTCCAGTATCTTTTCTTTGGAGCCTTTGAACATGACTTCTGGTACTTCTTGGAGGTGCTTCAGATAGTCCGCTTGTCTCTTCGTAGTATGTTCTTGAAGTATTTTAACCATTACGTCAGGCTGCTCCGCATGGAGTAAGTGCTCGCCATTTTCGACGTCATAGACACCAACCAAATATTCTGGCTTAATGGCACCTCTGAAAAATGGGTTTGATTCACGAACATTCCACTTGGCATTCTTGCCAGCTACATGAGTGATTGGAACGTTAATATGTTGGTATTCGTCCATACCTGCGATAAGCGACGGCATTCCTGAGGTGTATGCTGCTATTTGAGCAACCTTGGATGTCTTGGTCTTGAACGATTTCTTGTCAGACACGGGATCAACTGTAATAAGCAACTCGTCCTTGATAAAATCCTCCATAACTCTTGGATCGATATTCTTGAAGAAGGAGTAAACCTTGAAGAAATCCTCATATTCCTTGTAAGACGTAAACTCATCTACAAGCATCAGGCCAATCATGGCAAATCTTTTTGCGAACTTGCCTAAATCCTTTGGATCAGCATACAACACAGGTTCCACAGCAACGATCGAGTCGACCAAGTTTGGTTCGTGGAAGCCAGCAAAAAGAGTCAGGAAACCACCCATAGAATGACCTACTAGAATATTTCTCGACTTGAGATCGTTGGTTAAGTCTCCTGTGGATGCTTGTTCGTGTCTGATAACTTCAAGCAAGTCCCTTGCTCCTTCGTCCCATCTGGAAATCCAGCCAAGTTTACCATCGTTGAGAACAGCAGAATCACCATGGCCGACTGCATCGACTGACACAATTGTGTCGATGTAAATCTTGCCATTGCTTTTTGCCTGCCATTCAAACAATTGAGTGATGTGGAAGTGCCAAATGGCCTTGTTCATTCCTGTTCCATGGGCAAAGACGAAATTGAAATGGATGGCATCTGCAGGGATTGCTGTGGTTGACTTATACTTGTTGTAGACTACATTTAATCTCTCAGTAGAAACAAGAGTACTCCCAGGTGCTCTGGGAAAGTGGGCATTAGCCACTTTCTTCTCGAGGGTGAAGGACATCTTCAATGCTGACTATTTGTATACGTTGGGAAAGTTATGAGCAATATACTCATCTTCCTTGGAGGAATCCACTCACTTAAATAGTTATGTCTTTACAACCTGGAAACCCAGACTCCAAATAATTGGGCAGCACCCGAGGAAATAAGGTAAGTGCCTTTTGCTGATTTTCATATGGCTTCATGGCAGAAAACTTCTACCGATTGTTTCATGTGATGTGAATACTTATATGGTTAGGACTCACGGCTGATAGTATTCTCCGTCTTTGTCCCATCTCTAATTATTTCCGAAGAGGGGCATGGAGCTATGAGAATCCTGTATTTCCGTATTTTTGATGTTGGAGAACCATCTCCTGAAACCTGGGGCCGAGGATACAAGAATAAATAGTGAAGAGTGTGTGGCATAAATAGGTATCGAAGCGGGTTTACATGGGTATGGCAATAGTGGTCAAATAATAATAGTTAAAGAAAGGGACCGTAGAAGTGAATTGCAAAATCTGCAATCTGATTAGGCTCGAAGTTGTGCATATGCAGATTCATTCGGTAAATTTTATGCGCGGAACTTCTCAAGTTTGTCCCGAAAATAAAGTTAATTTACCTCTAGTTGCAGCCGGTGGGTGGAAGACCGCTGTTCTACTTTTACTTTCTTTGGACGAGTCATCATCGGTAGTTCTTCGTTATCGGACTGTCTTGATTTTATTTTCATTCTTCTAAAGATAATGTCTAGTTATGTAGTTTGAACATATATGGTTAGCATGTAATGGTGCTCTTATGATATTGCAATGTCTCTAATCTCATATACCCAAGAAATTTAGTTCTTATAACTTGGAAGCTTTTCCCAAGGCGGTGTGTTTTATCCCATACAATGTGCCTAAATCACCATTAAGCAACTTGGGGACTTCAGATTCAAATATCTTATGTCTCAACCCCTTTTCTCTTTGCTCCGGAAGTTGCGCAGCAGCACGTTTGAACTCAGTTTGTCTCTTCAAGATGAAATCCTGTAGAACCTTGAGCACGTCATCCGGTTGTTCCGCATTGACCAAGTGTTCTCCTCCTTCAATATCGTAGGTAGCCGCTAAGAAATCTGGATTTACACTGCCTCTAAAAAATTCCGTGGCTTCGGGAGGGTTCCATTTAGCGTTCTTACCAATGACGTGGGCAATGGGGACTCTGATGTGTTTGTAAATATCCATGCCTAAAGGCAACAGCAAAGCAGAAGATACATATCCTGCCATCTGTGCTTGAGAACTTGACTTGATACGGTACTTGACGTCTTTTGTTTTAGGATCGATAACTTCCAATAATTCATCATTCAAGAAATCGTCCATTACCTTCGGGTCTATGTTCTTGTAAAACGAGTGTAACTTGAAGAAATCTTCAAATGCCTGCTTCGAATCGAATTCATTGATGATCATCTTACCTATGATCAGAAATCTCTGAGAAAATTTACGAGTTGAACTCGAATTCAGATAAACTACAGGCTCTACTGGCACTAATGCATCGAACAAGTCTGGCTCATAGAAAGCAGCCATTAATGACAGAAAGCCTCCCATGGAATGACCAATAAGGATGTTTCTTGAGTTGAAGTTATTTTGGAAGTCCCCTGTAGTTCTTTGTTCGTTTCTGACCACTTCAATGATGTCTTTGCCTCCTTCGTCCCATCTGAAAATCCAACCGAGCTTATTCCTGTTGATAACTCCAGAATCACCATGGCCAGCGGCATCGATGGAAATGACAGAGTCGATGTAGATTTTTCCATTACTCTTCTGCGACCACTCAAACAAGCTTTTGATGTGATAGTGCCAGATCGACTTGTTCATTCCCGTTCCATGTGAGAAAATCAAGTTGTACCTAATTGAATCCGGAGGAACTGCAGCCGTTGACTTGTACTTATTGTAAACGACATTCAAGGTGTCTGAGGCTAAAATGGTCGAACCAGTTGCCCGGGGTATATGGGCAGTGGTTATCTTTTTCTCCAAATCAAAGGACATTATTCCAGTAAAGCAAGGACTGTCATAGGAATAATTCTGACGGCAGAGGTAGTTTTTAAATTAAAGTCACTTGCATGCGCCAAAATAATAACCGAGGACCATGCCTTAAACCGGATATGCCAATTTTCTGGATCTCTATTTTCATAAGGCATAAGGTTAGAGCGATTAACAGAATATACCAAAGCTCCAAGTGGTATAACTGTGCACTGAATGAGTAGGGGTAGTGATATTTGAACAATTAGCAAAATTTCAGCCCCCTGTTGGTCGCTTCTTATGATAAGATTTGATTCCGATTGCGCAGCTCAACTGCGGGCTTGCTTCCGAGCGTCTTGTTTGAGACCTCACATTCTTCAATTGTATTTTGCGGAATGAAGAGGCTTTGTACGTCTTCAGGTATAATGAAAACTTCACGGAGTTTCCAAGCGTAAGAGTGAGTGGGTTACAAGAACCGATGGTCAAACACTGCTTAGCAGTGTGATTAAATTAATAGGATTCGAAGCTCCTAGCTTCTGAAGAATAACAGAGCCCTGGCAAATTGTACGAAATTTCTAGGTAACTACCACGGCCTGTCGTAGCTTTCCATAATTTATTGAAAATTCAATTGTATTGAGCATGTATAGCAGTTACAGCTAGGCAGATAGAAGCAGAGCGAAAATAAATTTGCAGTCCCTTCTTAATACTCTATCTGGCACTCAGGAAACGAGACACTTTACACTAAATTCAAATGCCGGAAGTCTATTCTAGAACATTGAGTCTTGAGACCATTGACTATCTTTTACTGAGATGTTTCTCATGCAATTTGAACTTCCGGATTTTAGCTGCGCGGGGTATAAGTTTTATATCCCGTGGGCAGCATAAAGCAGAACAGGAGTTAATGCAACTGGCTGTTGAAGCATATGCGAACGTCTTTTTTTAGGCTACAGAAATAATTCTCGTAAGTTCTCTAATATTTCATTGTTCCTAAGCATGTAAACCTGTATCGGTTGAAGTCCGTGGCTGCACTGGCAAAGGGTTGGGATTTGAACAACGGTTGTTCTAATAATAAACAATATTTGAAATACTTGAACATCTTTCCATACTGCAATCTCACAATTTTTAAAGAAACATGCTTTCAGTTAACAAAGAATACAGTTTGAATCAGATGGCTCACCTTCTTTTGTCCTACTTTAAGATAGAGACTTTGCCAAAAATGCTGAAACGTCTGGCTCCAGAATAGGTTTCAAGTTCTAGCCATTATGCTACATAACCCATTCCATGCTGGTACCAAAAGGATGTGTGTTTCACTATTCTCTTCCAGAATTATGTGGGCGCATGTATATCTTGATTATGCCATGCGTTTGCATTACAGCAGCAAAAGGTTCCATTGTATTTCAAGAAAATATACACCATTTAGTATGTAAACGTGTTAAAACATAGAAATTCTGTTTTTGGGAGGTTGCGGTGTGGGAGTTTCATTTCATAAATTACTGGATTGGTATGGGTAAGTCTTCTGTATCAAATTCTGGTCATTTTACGAGAAAATTCATGGCGGTCAATGAGCAGAAGATATTTACTAGCGGAGACCAAGATTCTTCTTCACAAAAGAAGGGTTTATCTGTTCCCTTTTTGACAAAATCTGTGGCTAAAACAGATTTACAAATGTACGATAAAAGTATAGGGCATATATACGATGGAATCTCATTTTTTGCAGCCGAGGTTGCAGCCCGAATAACCACATAGAAGACGATTTCCAGTCGAATTCACCTACCCAACTTGGAAATGTCTCGAATCAATTTTCAAGTAATATTACAGCCCTGAGGTAAGATCAGGACAGATTAGACAGTCAAGGTGGCCGGTACTACCCAGTTAACATGTTCTGTAACTTCAACTGAGTCGGGGCCTCGGAGATGAGATCCGAGCATCGCGATTTGGCTTGAAAAAAATTTCTACCCCAGCTTTTTTTCTACCACTAGTGTGCTGACTCTTTTTGTCTGATAACTTTGTATCTCCATGACGGTTTCCAACTCTATCAAGATATTCCGTACTGTCCAGCAAGTCAGACAATGGAGGCAGCATTGTCTCTTGAACCGAGAAACGGTCGGCTTTATACCAACTATGGGAGCTTTGCATGATGGACATTGTACTTTGGTGAACCAGAGTTTGAAGGACAATGACAGAACAGTGGTTTCTATCTTCGTAAACCCTTCTCAGTTTGCTCCCCATGAGGACTTGGATGCCTATCCTCGGACGGTGGACACCGACATGAAGTTATTGTCTCAAAAGTTTGTCTCTAAACCTGTAGATGCTGTCTTTATTCCCAAGATTACAGAGATGTACCCTTCGGGAATCACTCTAGATGTCGCCAATCAGAGAGGGGCTTTCGTGACTGTCCATGGTTGTTCCGAACAACTTGAGGGTGTAACGAGACCACAGTTTTTCCGTGGTGTTGCTACGGTGGTTACCAAGTTATTGAACATAGTCACGCCAGATAGAGTGTACTTTGGTCAGAAAGATGCGCAACAGTGTGTTGTGATAAAAAACTTGGTCAGGGACTTGTTGATAAATACAGAAGTCAAGGTCTTACCCACCTTGCGCGAACAAAACGGCTTAGCCATGTCTTCCAGAAATGCCTACTTGTCAGACTCCACTAAACAGGAAAGTGCTGTGATCTACCAAGGCTTGACTTCTGGAGCTACTTTTTACCAACAACAAAAAGATAACGGAATCGGGAAGATCTCTAGTGCGGATATACTAGACAAAATCAAAAAGGTGTATACTTCTAATAAGAACTTTGAAGTGGAGTACATTGCTGTGAGCCACCCAGAGACGTTGGACGATTTGGAGTATGTAGTTCCAGGAACAGGAGCTATCATCTCCACCGCAGTTAGGGTTCCAAAGGAAGACGGTTCTGGTGTGGCCAGACTTATAGACAACGTTGTGCTCGTATAAAATTTGAATATAGAAGCTATGTGGTAAGAGTACCCCATAAAAGTTCAATAATGTTAATAAGTTCTAATTCTAATAATAATAATACTACGAAACATGACGAAAGAGTGATTCTGTATTTTTTAAATACCTCGCCTTTTCCACTTCAGGACACCAACTTTGCTATTATTGATGGCATTAGGTTGTTTCTTTCTATGGCTTTTAGAATCCTGGATCTTGCGGTAAGTGTCCATATCTTTCTTGAATTTCATTTGGGTTTCGGAAACGTCAAGAAGTTTAAAATCTACCTTGTCGAGAATCTTCAGCTTGTATCTATCAGGAACAAAGAAGAACTTGTTCCCAAACTCAAACAACCACAACGGGTCAACCACAGTTACAACATTCATGTATTCCTTGGTTGTCAAAACCAATTCGTGGTAGATGACATATATGCTTTCTGGTGTACTTCCTACCAAAGCACTAGTTGGATGTAAATACATTTTCATATAGTTGTGACGAAGATTGATAAACTCAGGACTGCCATTAACGTTGACCTTTATCAATTTCGCCAGCTGTTGGAAAAACGAAGCACATAAGCATTTTCTTATGTCGTCATCTGATTTTGATCTGACTACGGGGAGCCTGTTTTTGTTCATGATCAATATTAATTGGTTCTTAATATCTTTAGCTCTAAGCAACGACTTCAATTGAAGAAAGTTTCTGTTGCACCAACTATTTATTTTGCCGTAATTGTTCTTAAGCTTTCGCAAGTTCGTTTCCCATTGGACATAGACATTCAATAACGTGAGGTGATCTGATTCTGATATGAGAAACTTCTCTCGAGCCGCATCGGCCTCTTCAGCTCTTTCTTTGGGTCTGAAATATACTGGTGGGACAGAGAGCATGGCCACAATAGTTATGATTTCTTCTGAACAATTGAATTCGGGTCGACTCGACAATATTATAGCCTTGGAAAGTGTTGGCTCTATTGGGAATTCCGTTAGAGCCCTTCCCAAGTCAGTCAAGTCGCCAAAGTTATCAAGTGCTCCAATAGACCACAACTCAAAAAGAGAGCAATTAAGAACATCTTTGGGAGGGGGATCCAAGAATGGAAACAGGTTTATGTCATCAACCTTTAACGATTTTAACAACAATAAAACATTGGTAAGGTTGGCTCTTTGGATCTCAGGAATTGGCTGAAGGTACATTTTATCCTCTTCAACTGCTCTTTCGGTATACAATCTATACGTTATCCCTGGACCTGTTCTACCAGCTCTTCCGCTTCTTTGTTGGGCGTTGGCAAAAGAAATGGGTACTACTTGCAATGTGTCCATTCCAAGTTTGGGGTTGTACACTTTGACTTTCACAAGGCCAGCATCAACGACGTACTTAATACCATCCACAGTTAAGGATGTTTCAGCAATATTCGTGGCTACAACTACTTTTCTTTTGGAACTGCTTTTGCTGAAGATTTTCTTCTGTAAATCAGCCGGTAAGGCGGAGTAAATTGGAAGAATATCCAACGGTGGTGGGTTTTCTAGCATATCTAGTTTTTCTTGAAGAAGCTGGCAAGTCATTTCAATATCCTCTTGACCGGTCATAAAAACCAATATATCACCATCGTTCTGTTGGTTCTGTGACTTGCTGGCAGTCTGAAGGTGAATAGTCAATATCTGCTTCACTGCTGCCTCTACGTAGTCTGAGCAGGTGTGCTTACTAAAGAACACTTCCACTGGGAAGGTTCTGCCAGGAATGGTGAACTGTGGAGCGTCTCCAAAGAATTGAGTAAACCGATCTGCATTCATAGTAGCAGAAGTAATTATGAGCTTCAAATCTCTTCTGCGACTAACAAGCTGTTTAAGTAATCCCAATAATACGTCTGTGTTGACCGACCTTTCATGTGCTTCGTCCATAATAATGCACGAGTATTTCTCTAACATGGGGTCCATCAATACTTCACGAAGTAAAATACCTTCCGTCATATACTTTATGACAGTATTCTGAGAATCTGTCTTGTCTTCAAATCTGATGGCATATCCAACTTCTTTACCAAGGACACAACGTCTTTCTTCGCTAACTCTTTTAGCCACTGACATGGCAGCTACTCGACGAGGCTGTGTGCATCCAATCATCTTACGTTCACCGTCAGATGCCAAGTTAGATCCCAACCCTTCTTCATAGAGAAACTGGGTAAGCTGTGTAGTTTTTCCTGAACCTGTTTCACCAATAACAACTGTGACTTGGTTTTCTTTTATAGTTCTCACTAAGTCTGTACGAACAGCAAAAGCAGGCAATGACTTTCGTTGGTCGTCGATTCTTTTCTCATCATCTAAATCCATATTGTAGGAATCGTCTTCTGAATATTCCAGTGGCTTCTCTGAAGGCACACTTTCATCGTCTCTTCCAAGTACATTTCCTATCTTGGAGCCTCCAAACCCGGCTCTTTCTTTAGCTTGAGCTGCCCTTTCTCTTTTCATCTTACGTTCCTTTACAACCATGCTTCCAGTCTTGGCCAGTACTGCTAATTCTGATGTTGAGTCTTTGATTGGATTTATGGTTGGACCAATACTGCGTGCACTAGTTCCATCATCTAGTTTAATATGTAAATACCTCCTGGTGTCCTCCAAAAATGGAGGGACAAAGCTGTGGTACGATATAGGAATTCTTGCAAATGAATCTCCTCCCTGATCATGATCGTAATCGGTATACTCGCCTGTCATTTCGTTGAACCTACCTCCCGTTTTGTTGAAATGAATTCTCTTCTTAACTTGGAATTTGGTTTGAGGCTTTTGGTATATGGCCTCTAAATTTTCTACATCTTCTTTGGCAGCTTGTCCATACTCATCTGCCATGTACCATTCTCTGTCGTTTTCTATGTTAAAGTCAAGAATTTCATCTTCTCGTTTGAGCTCTCTGAACGATTCGTCATCTACTGCGTCGATTGAATGTACTTTCTTGGGTTCGGTAGTCGTACCTGTTTTCTCTATAGGCCCTATATGGTCTGGTTTCCGTGTATGTGACTTTTCACTATGAATCGGCACAGTCTCAACATCTTGTTTAATTCGTAAGGCATCTTCTTTCCTGATTTTCTTGAAGCTGAAGGGTTTATTGTAAGTTCCTGACTTGATAGTGCCGTCTTTTTCTTCTTCATCGTCGTCACTGAACAGCAAATTTACTCTTTTGTGAACTATTGCTGAGCTTGTCTTTATTGGTTCAAACTTCATTGAACTTTGGGGCTTCTCATCCACTTGTTCGTCTTCGTCATCAAATACAAGTGCTAATTTTGATTTCTTTGGTTTCGGTTGCAACTTTGGATGCTCGTTGTCTATACTTGTTGAACTTGAAGCTGGAGCTGAATTACTGTCTCTTTTCAATTGTTCTTCTAAATCATATATATGATCAGATACAAATTTGTAGATACTTTTAGAATTTTCGATGTCTACCCCCAACACTTTCATGAATGTTGAAAACTCATCGGGAGTTGAGCTTCTTCTGTAGAAAGAAGTGACTGAACCTATAAGTCTATCATTAATGTCTTTGTTCAACAACGACATCAATCTCCGCTTAAGGTCCGGGATCACACCATTCCCTTCCATCTGCTTTAGCTATAAGAGAAGAGTTAATAAAGTGCATTCTGTCAGGAAGTAGAAGCTCATCTTACATTTGGATGCGCACTTTTGGCACTTTTGACGCTTTTTCGCGTTCATTCTAGAACTAGAATATAATTTAGCAAAATCTGAAGTATTTCTCCACATTTCCATTTATTTTCAATTATATTCATAAGCTCACCGATAGCTGCTTAAAATTGAATACTTGGTCATGAAACCCGCGATAGACTCTTTGCGATATCTCGTCTCGGTACGGATGCATATGTCACCTCCTCCTACGAACTCCAAAGAAGTGGATCATATTCTCATTGGATTGCGAAACTTCGGAAAGGTCGAGTTCTTCAAGGTGGAAAGGGACAAATCCAATTGCGCTATATATGGCCAGGAGCTCTTTGTAGTATTCAATCCTTCTAAAAAAGATGCGTTTGGCTCTATTGTAACAACAAAAGAAATTGAAAATCGGAACGACATTGATTCAGTAGAGGACGAGGTTACACTACTAGCATCGCAGAAGAAGATCGTCGACAGTATCTCATCCATAGTTGCTCTTCCACGTTATTCCTATATCGAAAATGACGAACGATACTTGAATGGAGAAATTGAGATACCTTTCAAACATCGGCTAGTTAAAGACGGCCTTAAATATGATAATCGGTATACTATTCCATCATGCACAGTTTATAATCCCTTTGCTCATATACGGCCGGCTGAAAATGAAAAAAATTTCAATTACAACTTTCTCCGAGCTAATATACGGCACAACTTCCAGAAGTTTCATAAGTTCGATCCTATAACTATCAAAATCGGCCTCTCGCCTCTAACAAAATGGATTCTGCCCAAACCAAAAAGAAGTATCCCATTTACGGGATTCATATAGATTCAACATTACTCAACTGTATATACGCAACAACACCACCATGACTACTCGCTCGGTCTCTACATAACATTTACTAAGCACTTAGCAGTATCCACTTTTACTTCTGTTGTGATCTATTTAATATACATTAGTAGGATCTACTCTTAACGAGAAGCCACTCTTTCCACCACTTCCAAATCCTTCTCTAACACCTCGTTCAAGTAGTTCAATCCCATTTGTTGTTTCAAGAGAACCTTGGACAACTTGTTAATGGTCTCTTCGATGTTGCTGTTTTTCTGTTCAGCCACTCTCTGTTCTTGCTTGTCATCATTAGCCAAACCGTTCAATCCACCAATTGAGACTTCAAACTGGTAGTTCAAGTCCTCAGCTCTCTCTTTCAAGATTGCCAATCTGGCAAAGACATCGCTCAACTTCCCTACGGGACTGTTTGGATCATTAAGCTTAGAAGATAATACATCGAATTGCTTGGAAATCTCTTCTTCTTCTGGCAAAAGAGGATAACCCTTCAACTTCAAGATGGCCAACACTGTAGCCAATCTCAACAACCTTCTAGACAACTTTGTATGTTTGGCTTTCGCCATTAAAATTCTAGTAGTATTTTCCAAATCATGTTTGGAGGACAATGCATTCAGTTTCTCGTTGATTTCATTCAATATCACTCTGGACTTTGACACATGTTCAAGCTGAGTTTCTATTCTCTGTGCTACATCGTTAAATGACGAAATCTTGATAGGATAATGGCTAGCCGTTGGCCTTTTGCTCATAGCATTGTCCCAGTCTTCTGGGGTTTCGTTGTTAGGTCTCTGCTGGTTCAAGAGAATATTGATTTCTTGCTCACTGAATTTGTTGTAGAAGTGAGTCTTCAAAGCACATTTAGGCGAATTGGGATCCCATTGCTCTTTAATTTTGATCAACTGATCGTTTATTGCTGGAGTATACTTGTTATTAGTGTTGGAAGTTGGAGCTGTCGATGCGATAGGATTAGTTGCACCAAATGTGTTGTTTAATGCTGGTTGAGACGTGCCAAAACTAGACTTCTGTTGTTGGCTACTGTTCCAGCCAAAACCTGGCTGGGCATTGTTGGTTGAATTGACCCCAAATAGTGAAGACTGTTGTGGTTGTTGTTGTTGTTGTTGTTGCTGCTGCTGTTGCTGCTGCTGAGATCCAAATAATCCTCCTCCAGTATTAGAGGCTGTATTAGTTCCAAAAAGTCCTCCACCTGTAGTAGATGCAGTCGGCTTGCTTCCAAATAAACTAGAACCGGTATTAACTCCAGAATTGGCAGTATTGGCACCAAACATGCCAGCAGAATTGCCACCAGATGCAGTGTTCCCATTTCCAAACAAACCACCAGTATTTCCAGCAGCTCCACTGGGCTTATTACCAAATAAGCTACCAGAAGTAGACGTAGAACCACCAAAAAGCCCACCTCCTGTTGCCTGATTTTGCTGTGTATTTCCGCCGAACAATCCTCCACCTGTGGAAGCTGCTGGGGCAGCAATTCCGGCAGGCTTCCCAAATAACCCTCCAGTGTTAGAATTGGTAGAACCTCCAAAGAGACCTCCACCAACAGCAGTTGCTGGCTTGTTACCCGTCTGTCCAAATCCGCCACCTAAAGTATTACTAGAGGCCCCAAATCCCGAAGCTGGAGCGGCGTTTCCGGTAGTATTACCAAAACCGGTCGAATTAGCAGCTGAACCAAAACCTCCAACTCCTGTAGAAGAACCAAAAAGTCCTCCAGAAGTGTTGGGAGTTTTAGAAGCACCGCCAAATAAACCACCTGAGTTTGTGTTCACTTGCAACAGGCCGTTGGCAGTTGCTGTATTCTGGCCAAAGGTTCCAGACGCTGGTTGTGCTGATCCAAACATGGAAGAAGAGGCTGGATTGTTCTGCGACGCACCAAAAAGACCGCCTCCCGCGGAATTTCCCGAGGAAAACATGCTGGGATGATGCTATTTGTATTCCGTTAAGCTTCTGCGTTGAAAGAAGAAACAAAGACGAGAAATTGGCGCTGTGAGAAAAGAAACTGAGCTTGACAATTCAGATTTGACTGTTGATAAATTTGATAGTTATTTGGATGAGGTTGAATTCTTGTTCTGTATACAGGAGAGATATCTTAATGTACCAAAGCAGAGTAGACTCCAGTACGAGTGGCTCCTTGTGGGATTTATGAAATGTTCAACATGAGGAAGAGAATATTAGTGCTATTTATGTGAATAGCTACGTTTAAAGATAATTGGCGAATTATTTCCCAAAAGTGTATATTTTAAGTTGCATAGTTAAAGATGAGTTCAGTATTCAGCTGGCTAATGTCCACAGCCAGTACAATAGAAGACTAAAATAAGCTAATGGATGTGAAGATAAATCTTAAATTAAGAAAATCAATGTATTTATCAACTTTGGCAAGATTATATTTCATTTCGTGAAAAAAAAGAAGCATTTGGTAGTGTCGTAGAGTCTCAAAGAAACCCTTTTCGTGTAGATTCTTACAAGATCCTATGGAGTAAATGTTTCTTCATCAGTGTATCAAGTCCGACGTATGAAGCATATACTCTCCCGTCATCATCCACTCTTCGTATTTTCTCCAAATCCTATCCTACAGTCAGTTAACGATGATTCATATACATTTTCTAAATATGAATTCCAAGTCATGAAATGAAATGCAGAGGTAACAGGACTCTTGTTCTGCCACCATTGAACTATAATGTGAGTGTCATGATACTCGTGCTGATAAATACAATGTCTACGAAGCAGCTTCTCTGGCCTTGACAAACTCGGCTGTCTTCTTCTTGTCATTGGAAGTGCCCTGGTAGATAGGGTTCTGGTTCAAGTGAATCTGCTGTTCCACACCAGGGATCTTCTTCTCAAACTGCAAGTTCTGGAAAAGACATTTGTTCAAAACAGATTCCGAAGCTCTACAGTGACCCATTCTGTGGTTTTCTTGTTCAAGGCACTCGTAGTGTAGCTTAAACTCATCAAAGCAGTACTTGTTGATATCCTTCAACGCAGAAATGGCACATCTTGTGACTCGTCTTCCTTCCTTCAAGCATTCTAATGTTCCCCCGTTCTTCTCGTCTTTACACAACATAAAATCGTCGTTGTATGGCTTGCACTTGGCTCCAATATAGTATGATGCCGATAATAAAGGTGCCGAGGTGGCTCCTACTTCATCTACTTCGGGAACCGAGTCCGGCAATCCATTTTCGTCCACATTCTCCCATTGGTGTCTGGAAGTGAATAAGTCGCCCAAAACCATCGTGAAATCCCTGGGTTTTGCAGTCAAGTACAGCTCTCACTCTGCTTAAAGATTTTATTGCTTATACTGAAAAATGAGATTTTGTCGTCCTTTGGTTGGTGCTGACAATTACACGGGATACGCCGTAAAAATGTAAATTATGTACCGATCACGTGAAATTACTCACGTGAATATATTGAAATTCATTTCTAGTATATCCTATTTCTATTGAGTTATATCCACTAATTCGTATTCTTTTTCACAATCGTAAGCAAGTCTTCTTCATGACCAATCACCTTGTACACGTTTAGAAGTTCTAGAATGAGATCGTTCACCTCATGATCTTTCTTGTTCCGTATAGCTGTAGTTAGAACATCGTCTAGATAGCTCTTGAACTCAAACTTCAACGACGAGATCTTGTTGTTGAGGTAATTCTCGATGAATTTGTTACCTGTAGATGTGGTATTGATAGCCAATAAACTTGCTCTTCTAGAGTTATTGCTGTTGATGCTGCTGTTGTCGCTATTTGCTCCATTTTTCACTGTTGCTTCCGATGGCTTCGGAGAATCTTGACTCACAAGGAAATGGTATAAGTTCGAGATCGACAAGTACCAGCCCGTCAAGCTCTTAAGTTTGTGAATTACTTTCGCATACCCTGCAGCCAGCACCGGCTGTTCTGCGTCTTCTACTGTTAATGCATTTTCGAAGTTGGTCACCTGATCGTTTAAGAGCAAGTTCACCTTAGCTAGAGTCTTCAATCGTATGAGCTCTTGTCTTACAGCCAACGACGAGTCTATGAGTTCGTATGAGTCCCCAAATTTTGTGTGATAGTTGATCAAGTCGAGACGGAAATTTTTTAAATCGCCCAGGATCAAGTTGATCAAATCGAGCCCGCCATTGATAGACTTGCCTAGTTCGATGAAATCGCCGTAGTCGTTGTTCACTAAATCCAAGAGGTTCTGGTTCAAGTCTTCCGATAGTTTCGTCAATTCTTTGATCAAGAGATCAATCAGCGTGAACCGGTGGTTTGAATATAGGAACTGGTCGATTTCATTCTGGTTGAACTTTTGGAAATCTGTTCTGTTGATGGAAATCGGATACGGGAAGTCGTCGGTTCCATTAAGAATATCCATGTCTGCGCTCATTGTAACGGGAAAAGAGCTACTGAAAACAGGTCAGGCAGATTTAAAACCCCAAATAATACAATCAGCAATTGTAAGCGCAGTTTAGTCAGCGCAATCAAGAGACTTGTAGCTAGATATAGAAGACAGCCTCACTCTCGCTGCTTCATTTGGTTCTTCAAAAACCATTTCCAAATATATCCTGCACATTATCACAATTGAAAAATTGCATGTTGGCAACGGGTCAAATCTGTGGTCCTTCACTGCTCCAATTCCGAAACGTCAAGATCAACCTAAATTCGTCCTCCAGAATCCCTCCACTTTCCCGCTTTCCGAGTGGACTCCTCAGCAGTGTTCGAGCGGAGTCCTTCTGCACGGAACCAATTAAGTGGTGCTTTGGAGCTTATTGTTGGCGCAGTTGCCCATGGCTACCCCGGATTTAACCTTTCGGTATAAAAAAAATAAGATCTGGTGAAGAGTTACAGTTCACTATGCTTAGAATATTCGCTTGCAACTGAAAAATTGGTGTTGCCAGAGGGCGTAATAATAACTTTTCGGAGATTTTGCACTTTCTCCGAGTCCACAGCCGAGTTGACAGGTTGCATTCTACCATCACCAACGCTTGCTTACTCAGATTTGGAATTCTAGAGCTAAGCCGTGTATAGACCGAAGATGCTGCCGGCCAATAGACGGATCGAGCTTCACGTAAGTGGTGTCAGTTTGTTGCCGATGAAACTAATAAACTTCCGACGCATTTCCAACTGCATTTACGCCTATTCTGCTGCTGTACCTGAGGTACCTGAGCGTAAGGCAATTACCGGCGGATGTCCTGACGAAGTCAGTCTGACTGGAACGTGAAGCCCTTGCTGGCTGTCGCAACCGTGGTGATGGTAGAGAACAAAAGAGACTTGTTGACTGTTTGGGAAATATTTGTCCCATGCACTCCCCTGTAATATTTTTCTGTAATGTTGATGTAAAAGTAAATTAGATCATTACACTAAATGTAACAAAAGACTGCCCCCGGAAATGAGTATGAAGTGCGCCGGAAGTGGCTGAGGGAGTTCTCAGGGGCAGTAGGGCAAATAAACCGTCCTGATACCACAGGGTTGGTCAACTTGCATCTGTGCACACCAGTAATATGTTCCGGCTTGTGCATACGTAAATGCTTTCACGTTTAATTAGTGGGCGAGGATGCCTCCCACATTGCTCCCTACTTGGGGCCAGGAAAATTTTGTATTTTAGTTTAGAAGATAAGTCACTATTGTGGAAGGCACGGCGTAGCTGATGCAGAGCTTCTGCTGCTAAAAAAAAAATCCTTTGCCGCCAGCGTTTGCAAGCTCTCACTCCGCTGCCTCTCCTGCCTGCCATTCACAGATGTCGTACTGTCGCTGGTTCTCTACTTCTACATGCACCTACACAGAAAGTCTGAATTGACAATCTATGATTCGCTAGCCGAATTACATCATTTCTCAGCTTTTGATGGCAGGTTTGTTTTAGTAACGCCATACATAATTAGCCATATTTTTGCTGGCACTTTTTTGCCCTTATCTGGCAAAGTCGTACAAAATTTATACCGAAGCCTGTAGCCAAATCTGTAATTTCACAACCCCTTTGACATTCTCTACTGGCAAACTATTGGATAATGAATAGGTGGATTTCTGTATCTAGCCCACCTTTCCCAGTGCCGATTACATACCTCTTTAGAATGGTCCATGTTCGGGACCCCTATTTTCCAGGCTCCAAAATACGCAAATGAACAATATGGTCCCTTCATCTTACTTCATCTCCGTATTGTTTCTGTGAAGCGCACTGTTGGGAGATAGTAGACTTGTTCTGCAGCTTAGTTGTGCACGCCGTTATTGACTTGCACCTCTATTGTATCTTCGAAAGCAACCTCTTGTTCATAACGGGAAGGGTCCATCGATTGTGTTCTCCCCTGACAGCAAGAAAATCGCAAAACCCTCAGTGTAGATGACTCACTCTTGTACTGCCTCGTTCGTTTACAAACCGAGGAACAAGCGCTTGGTTCATAAATGAAACTACCCGCACGTTCCCATTTCAGATAGCCTCTCATCATAAGCGGGTGACTTTTTGAAGCATTCCGTGACAGAGCTTATAAAGAGCACAGAAAATTCTTGGTGTTGAGACTCTCGAAAATTGCGCCAGATTTAATTTCGCAACAACTCGGGAAAGTGAAAAGGCCAGATGCTGGGCACAGTCGCCTGGACGGCTCAAAACTGTGTTGCTGGTGTAGTTAAAATATGATCAACGCAAAAAAAGTGTAGAATATGGTCAGAAACTCGCTGGTCAAAAGCTGGTCCAATAAATCCATATAGCCAAGCAAGAATGTTAGTTAAATGTAATGACGATCTCCAATTGTTAAATCTGCAAGTGATGCCGAGTCGAGACTTCTATATACCTGTTTCACCTGTATCCGTAGGATATCGACAGCTACAATTTTAATCCTTTGTCAAAGAATATCGGACGGTTATCGCTCTGCTTGTGATATCTTCAGTTTCTAAAATTGGACGCACCCATCTGGGAGCTACATTCTGTCATTTGGCGTCTGTGCCATGAGCTCCGGCTCAAGCCATGACAGCAAGCTGTAATATAAGTGGCATCTACGTCGAATTTGGCATCCAAAACCAATTTGCCTACGAAAAGTCTTACAAAATCACTAACTGTGAAGTGCCCCTTTATTTTCGAGGACTGGCAGAAGCGAGTTAAAGTGTTGTTTTCATGCTTGATGTCCAGCGCAGCGCCGAGGAAGTGTCCCGAAAAATGTACAGGTGCAGTCTTAAGAGCATGAAAATGTTTATGGTGAAAAATATTGTGGATGCAACCTCTAATCGAATATTCAGATTGTACCCACATAGCGAGCGTTCGTTTTACGCTTTCCCTTGTCCGAGGGCCTTAGTCAGAGATTAATTTTGACTATTTCACTTAGATGAAAAATTTAGACGCTTCAACTGGAAAATTGAATTTATAATTGCAAAAAAGAGTGTAGACAAATGGAGGTGCGGTTACGAAGAATTTAGCACTAGAGGGATTTAGATAATTTTTATACGCAATAGATAAAATAGGTCAATTAGATTTACCATTTATAAACCAGTTATGTGGAATCTTGAAATTGGGTAGACTTACGATCAGAATATTTTGCAGCTGGACGTTTTGACCCCGGCAAGTATAATAGGCGGTTCAGCAGGAACCGCATTTGCGCGAAATAACTCGATATTATGCACAGTTATTGCCGTCATTATCGGGTGGTTTGCACTGCTGAAAGGGAAAACGCGAAGTTTGTTCCTTTTTCCATTTTCTCAATTGTCTATCAATCGACAAATAATAGATAATATGGAATTGTCGAGACTACAATACAGTTTGACCGTCTATTGTGTAACAGCCCCTAGCAGGAAAATGAATTTTTTCCTGTCGAAAATTGTACATGATCAAATTTGTGCACGAGAGGCAAATTCCTGAACCTGAATCCACTTTCCTGGCAGTCCCCTCCTTGCCAAAGTCCTGATAGCACAGGTACATGATCCAAAGCTTGGAATAGGCTTTAGACAATTATATGTGTGCAGGTCAGTAATCCGATGCAATTGTTGCCCGTTTTGATTTAATCAGAATTTGCCTAATTGGGTCGACAATTTCATAGTGTCCGGTTACATACAGGCATGAAATGTAATTGTACCATTTTTTTATCCTCCAATTTGGAAAAAGGAACTCGATATTTTCTAGCGGTGTGTTTGCAGACATGTACAATTTACACTTTATTTAGGTTAGGTATAAGTAAACTTTATTCTCTGTGATACATGGCCGAGTTGCATAAACATTTTTTATTTTCTTGCCGTTTTCTTTTTTTTTTTTCAATGTAGAAGATAATCACTAAGATTTTGATGTCTATAGTTTTGAACAGAATCTACAATCATAATATAAGGAATATATATATTTAAATATATGTCCTTCTTCCGGTGTCTGTATTTTTAACAGGTTCACGAGGTGCTACCATTTGTATTTTGTTTTGATTTATCGGTTTGCACTGGTCAATCAGCCCAATCATTACCCCAGTCAGCGACATCTTCCGTAAACCCATCGCTCAGGCCCAGCCCAGTGACGAAATTAAATTGGAACCGCCATCCCCAGCCCACTCTAGCTATCCGGTGATATGTCTACTGCAGTGTATTACGACAACCTCCAGATGCCACTTGAAGACATTCATTCCAAACCCAGCAACATTTTACCTTCATTAGCACAAATTATACCTCCAATGAACCACCAATCGCAGCAGCCCCACAGTATTCAGTCTTCCTCGTCGTCGTCTTACACCCACGATGCGTCGCTTGTAGCAGTAGCTGCTTCTCCAGCAAACTCCACTCCCACGACAACCATAGGGCAAATTTCCCCCAACTTGGTAGGCTCCAGCTTGCCTGTCGCAGTGAACGTTACCGGAATGCCTGTTTATTCCGATTCTAAGACTATGTACCCTTCTAACCAGTCTGAAGTTTACGTCGGGCTGCAACTTCTGACTGCCAGCACGACTCCAGCTACCTTAGCTTACTCTGTCAACTCCAACGTTAGTCCCAGTATCAACGTCAATGGTAATGCCACCTACAACACAAACCAGATGGTTGGTCCTGGCCCGATGAACAGTACCGAAGAAAAATGTATTTGCAAACTGAACGCTAACCGTATCCCCAGACCCCGGAATGCTTTCATCCTCTTCAGACAGAAGTATCACCAGTCGGTTCTTGACGAAGGCAACGTGATCCGTACCAATCCCGAGGTTTCCCGTGAATTGGGCCGTAGATGGCGTTCGCTTTCGGCTTCAGAAAAGGACCACTGGAACAACTTGGCCGAGGAAGAAAAGAAAAATCATGCCAAAAAGTACCCTGGATACCGTTACACGCCCAGAAGAAACGGCAAAAACAAGAATTGTCCTGCTTGTCGCCAAAAAGCTATGAGACAGCAACAGGTTCAATTGCACAACCAACAGATGCTCCAGATTCAGCAGGAACAGTACCAGCAGTACTTGCAACTTCAGCAACAGCAGCAGCAACAACAACAACACATAATGAGCCAACAACAGCAACAGCAACACATAATGAGTCAACAACAGCAACAGCAGCAACAACAGCACATAATTGGACAACAACAACAACAGCTGCAGCAGCAACAGCAACAGCAGCAACAAAATCTAGTAGTCCAGCAGCCTCAGAATGCTCAGCAAATTCTGCTCCAGCAACAACAGCAGAACTCGCAACTTGCGGGTGCAAATCTTTTGGGTACAAACCAGCAGTATGTGATTTCGTCAAATCCTTACCATGGCAACGTTCTTGTGGCTCCTCTGGCAGCTGCAAACTACCAGGTTTCGTTCAACAACGATTTGGGTAGTGTTGGAAATACAAGCGGTAGCAGCAATCAAGACAAGTTGTCGCCGTTATCCAATATCCCCAACCAACAATTTGCATTACATCCTAATACCCAACAAGTCCCTGCTGGATCAGGCACTACTCCGCATAACCCTTCCCATCTAAGTTCAGCTTCCAACGAAAATATTGGTGGTTCTGTCGCTCAGTTTGCTGTTGGCTACGATCAGCACCAGCAGGTACAACAGGTACAACAGCCGGTTGCAGGTTACTACCAGCATCAGCAGAGATACGGCTCTGCACCAGGAGGAAGCAATTACGGCTACGACAATTTTGGCGTTCAGCATGGTTCGCAACAATAAGCTGCAAGACCTCTTCAAATTGAAATTCCCTTGTATATATAAAAAGGTGAACTAGTTTGCAACAATGGTCGTTGAACTAATAGTCTGGTTTTGGGGAACGAGTTGTTCCCTCTGTCTACTGCAGAATTCTTGTAACATTATTTGACATTAAATTTAGTTAGACTTTAAACATGATGGATACTTCACTATCATAATAATTATTGTACAAATAAAACGTTTCAAAATAGACTGCAATGTAAAATACAAATTGATTTCAACGATTGACAGTATGACCTTGTAGAAATTAGGCATTCCATAGCTTGTTTCACTTTTTTTACAAATTCGAGATAACTGCAAGAAGTAAAAATTGTGTTTTCACTGTTGGCAACTGCTTTTCTGTTTTACCAATAAGTAGTAGGTTCCAGAACCTTTTTGCAATTGAGAAATTTTTTTTGTAATTGTCTATAGAGCCTATGAATGTCTTTGGGATGACAAGAGTTCTGGAAGCTGGAGTGCCTTGCCTTTGTTATATTGTTCCCAGAATTCTATTCTTCTGCGGGTACCATATGATTTTCCAACACTGAAATCACTTGAATTTCATTGTTGAAAAAAATTGTTTCGATGATAAAGAACGACTGGACAAACGGACCCGAGTCAGATCAGCTCCATCCAAGTAGGAATTGGTAGAACTCGAAAAATTCAAGGCGGTTAATTTCACGAGTTATCTAAATTTAACCGAATAGCTACTAGCCGAATAGCTATTAACCGAATAGCTATTAAAATTAAACAGATACTATATTGTTACTTGCGATCAGCCGGGGGTACCTACTGCTGATCATTGTTAAAGCAAGCGATGTCGTCGCCAAAAATCCTTTGTAATTAACAATGCCTATTCTGCGTTCAATAGAACCCAGATGTCTGCAAAGGATTAATTAAGTACAATGAAAAAGAAGGCGGTTGCGGGCGGCCAGTCATGATTAACGGGTCTAAACGCAAATTCTAGGGGCCAGAAGCTGGGACGAAAGTCACATTAGATGAGTGTAACCTCTCACCAGCGTTTAGACAATGATTCGTTCCAAGGAATATATCCACACATCCATTATTATTAATAAGTAGTGGTTCGAATCTCATATGCGATTCATTATATTTTCCTCCTTAACTTGAATTTTGTATTCATGTTGGACAAACAATGATGGACAACTAGAACCATGACAATACACTGCCCTCCTTTTATTCACAATAGTGACCTTTGTTAATTCACAATTTCATTTGAGAATTAAGACTTGACCTCGCGAGCCGGACAAAGAGTTATTTTCAATGAAGATTCATTGCCATAGACCACAAGGAAAGATAACTGTTGTTTTATATTCGACTAAGATACAACCCATTCAACTCTCCCTCGACTTCGAGGTAAGGGTCTTTCTCTATCGTATTGTTGGATAGCTAACATCAATGACTAGAAACCAGAAAAATCTGGTTGTTAAGAACAACAACAGATTGCAATAAATCATTCAAGATCATTTTAGACTGATTTACACAGGTGGAAGATGTCACCCGATTTCCAAGGAATTTAATTGTCGATGGAGGTATACGGCATTAAAAGAGCATGTGTCTTGGATTTTCGATACCTAAAACATAGCCATGATGTATAGCGGCCACACCTAAGCTCCATTCCGAGGCTCGAAGGGTTCAAGCTGTAAATACGAACAATTCCAAAGACTAAACAATTTTTCGAGGCGATGTTGATTAACAGAGATTGTTACAATGAATAGAATCTGTAGAGCGTCACCTCGAGAGTTCTCTATAACAGTATTCCTGCAATAGACCCCTTACTAGGGTGGAAAGCTGCCCATTTTTAACGCAATCACCGTAGAGGCGAATTTAGTAAGGTACCATGGCCAATATTTGAATTCCGAAGACGCCCAGCTATAATTGTAGAATTCCTTGAATTGGTAGGAAAGTTGAAAATTTATAAAGTCCTTTAGTGATTGGGTGCGAATATCTTATTTTCACAAGACAGCGAAGTTTTGAATTTTCAGGCACCAGGACCAAAATAATTGGGAGAGCTTCTCCGACCTTGAAAAAGTAAAGAGGTATACAAAACAGACATCTGGGACCTGCCTCCACTTACAGCGGATCTATCGTATAATAAGAAATCAACGCAAAAATCATTTCCGTAATTTTAGGTTTTTAGAAGAAGACTGGATGGACTTGAGCAACTTGAAACTTTTGTACAACTTAAAGAGGAAGGGCGGCCCTAGATAGGAAATATTTTAATGTAAGATTCGGATAAAGACAAAAAAAGGTACTTGATAATCACTAGCGGGTTGTTCTCTGCCATTGTTTCTCATCTAGTTAGTAGCTTGCTATTGTTAGCATCAACAAAGACAAGGGGGAAACTTACACCTGTATTATCTGAATTAGCATTGTATTAGTTGGGATTAGTTAGAAAATTATGCTCCCCTGGGGAAAAAAATACCTATGAAAATCCGGGTCCCCGGAACTGTCAGAAAGTGAGGTTACGAGCCCCTCGCAGTGAAAAAAATATCGGAAAGAAAGGAAATTTTAAAAGATTTAAATAAGACAGGTGTACGTACAAGAGAGGTCAGGTTCAATTACCATATTATTGTTTGGATCGTTTGTCGACAATACCTAGGTGATTGTTTGTGTATATATGTGGGTTTGACGTAGTCGAAAGTTTGGGATTGTTTCGTCAAGGAAAATACGGTGACTTTTAAGGCACCAACATGTTGATTTTTTCACATTAAATCAGCGGTTGTCTGTTTAGACGTATGTAGGTTTCCATTCCACCACTGCCTGATTGGGAGACAGTCTCCGTCCTGATATTAGTAAACTTAATGACGCACTACGTCAGCATTATTTTTTTGTCCTGGTATCCGAATAGAGTTGGAGCGGAATCAGCTTAGCCATCTGTCCCCTCGTTAACTGTAGAAGTACCAATTTAAATACGCTGTAGTAAAACTCATACGGAACAAGTCATCGCGCAACCTTGAACAATGACCCCTACATGGTGCACAGTACTTGGTTTCGGCGCTATCATTGGCAGCCAACTACTGCCTTTTCCAAATAATAGCGAGCCGCATTTTCCCAATTCGACTGGGATCTGGTGTGGTATGTTTGTGTGCAGACCATACAATAACTCTTGAGCATACTTGATCAGAGAATCAAGATATTGGTCCCTAATAACAGAGTGGCTGAGAAGGCGGCCCGAGTGCAAAAAATGCTACATGGCAGGTAGGCATGTGACAATGTTTTGCAACTCACTAATCTCGAATAGCTGCCGCAGGCTGGGGTCGCTGTGGTAATGTTACGGGCCGAAATGTTAACAAGTGTTGTGTCACGTGACTGATCCATTCTCGAGTCCCCCACTCCCATATCCGGCTGCATCTATGTCATATGCTTGCACATTCCGGTGAGAAAAATAATCTCTTGTTGCGTAAATAATTATCTTGATCTATGCACATCCAGCTATCAAATGAATGTAGAGCTCCTTCAAATTTCATTTTGGGTGTGATATTATTACTGCTTGAGGCATCTAATATGTACCTGGTGCTGGTAGCAAGGGGACGTGAAATGGGAAACAGCAGCTGTAGTGAACACCTCTAGCTCAGCTGGCTTTTCGGCCCAAGCCGTTGAAATGCGACTGATAGCGAGCTAGGTCGCACGTCGGCCCCAATAGCGAAGCTAAACTTCCAGGGATCGTAACTGTTGCTCAGGCTGTTGTGTTGCTGGCTGGCGTTAGACGAAGAGCCCCACAACACTTCCAAGAAAATAAGCGCAAAAAATCATATCAAAATTCAGATTAAGACAACCCACAGCAAGCAGCATCGGCGATGGAAAAATACAGGTGGCCATGTCCGTCTGAGTGGTGAAATTGTCGTGTCGCCATGTCCATTGACGGAGCAAAACTCCCTTTTTGTCTGGTGTCCGCAGACGGCTGCAACATCGAACACTGCATCTCTATTCTTGTGCATCACATCCTCTGTTCCATCTTCCCCTGAAACCAGGACATTTTCTTGATTGTCAGAACAATGATGAATCTCCGGTCAGATCCTAAAGTGACACTAGTCGAGATGACGACAATAGCACCGTTCCTGCTGCCATTGTTATCCAGGCACATGGCGTGCGTGCATTATTCGAAATAATAGAAGTGAGTACAGAAGGAACAAACGACCGTGGACACAACAGTGGAATAGTAATGAATTAAAGGATACAGCAATGACGATAGCAGGAATACACGAAAATAGTAAAATAGGAATGAAAATATAAATAAAATAAGTAAACCAGTAAAAAGGAAAGAAAAATGGGAACGAAAAAGGTAAAATTGTGTAATACTAAAGAATCGAGAAATAGTATTGAAAAGCAGAAGTCAAAAAAGTGAAAAGTCTTCTTGAATACAGCAAAATGTAAATAAAGATACAACAAGTCGAGAAAGATCGTAATCCTGGTATCTCGCTTCCCTCTACACCACACCTTTGTAAAAAAGTGGAATACTCGCGAACGGAATCTGTTTATTTAGTATATACTGTTAAAAGCCCCAGCTATGTCTCTAAAGATCCTCACCCAAACTGTCGATACTGACTATTTCACCTGGCTTGAAAGGTGGCATTCCCAAATATGGACAGCCGTCACATCTGAATGCATCACCCAAGGCACATGACCCACAGCCACCAGTCTTACCTTCCACAGTAAAGTCGATTTCAGCCAAGTCTTCGTCCTTGAACTTCACAGGTTGTTTCTTCAACCTTTCTTCGATCTTGATGGCTTCAAGGGTGGCCGACTGTGCCATCTTGCCCAATATAGAATCCTGTAGCGATCTCTGTTGCGCCTCTTCCTGTTCTTCGATTTCCTTCAATCCACAGGTACAGTCTTTGCACGCCTTTCTTCTTTTCTTGCCGTTTGGAATCTCACAGCTTTTGGGTATTATCAAGCGCGATCTCAAGTCTAGTTGGTTTGATTCTTTTATCAAGTCGTCCTCGTTGATTATGTCGTCGTTCTCGTTTTCATCTTCGTCGTTCTCACTATCCGAGTCGCTGAAATACGTTAACTTCGCAGCATCCAACTTGCGCTTCATCACGTTGGCCTCGTCTGTTTCTTCGTCTGTATTTGCAGCAGAAGAATCAGTCAAGCCAATAGGACTGCTGCTGTTATTATTGTTGCTGATATTGCTCTCACTAAATGCAGATGCTACAGACAACTTCTTGAACAACGGCAACGCAGTGGTTCCATTGGAGGCGGAAGCTGACGTATCACTCTTCTTTCCTTTTCCTCTAAGAGGAATGGACACGGATTCGATCGGCTTAGGCTTGATCCAGCATTGATCGTTAGTATCACTAACAATAAAGCCGGCCATTAAGACATCTAGCGCTTGATCTGTAGGCAAATCACCACTAAACTCGCCTTCATCTATCAAAGTTTCGTACACCAACTTCATCAACAGCGCCGGGATACTTCTGTTGTGGACATTAGGGTTTATGTATATGATCTTGTCGTAGGTATTTCTGGTCAACTCTACTTCACCTCGCGTGACTCTGTCTATGATATGCTGCTCTACGTGTGCGTTACCAACAGACTTCCGAATGTCAGCCTTAACGTTCTCGACCAAGTGTTGGTCGGTTACAACGGTAGGATGCAAGAGAAGGAGGATATTTGCCATTTCTGTTGATTTTCTAATGTGAACACGGACTTCAAAGTGAAAAATATTTATCTAGTTGATTATTAATGATTGCGCAGGGTACCAAAGTCAAGGGAGAACACAAAAAACACTTTCTTAACTTCACTGACAAACGTAAAATCCTATATGATACCGTCTCTAAACTTTCGAGCTAAATTTCCTGAACTTAATAGAACAAACTGAGCCCTTATTGAAGCAAAAGAAATGTTCAGCATCTGAAGAATTTCTCAGTTTATAAGCAATTCTTCTACAGTCAGCCAACACTTTTTTCGTCCTGGTCTGCGGAAACATCACGTGCCTGGCCTTATAGGGATATCTTTTCCATATGAAGTGCGGGAGACCCACGACCTGATGATTCACCCAATGCTGGCCCGGTATTTGGTCAGCGGTGACTCAGCTGAGGGCCGGAAGCGGCCGTTTCTACGGTGTACTCAAAAACAGAAATCTGGGGTAAACCCGAGAGAAGAGATTGGATGTCTGTGGACAACCAAGGACCGCTACTTTTGCTGAATTGTTCGTGAGAGCAGCGTGCTATCATATAGCTATTTATCTTTTGCTCTGTATTTGCTTTACTCGTTATTTCTTCTTTTCTCTTATTACTCTGCTCTCAAACATAAATCACATTCATCTACATATTGATAGTAAATATCTTCCATAACGAGCTTCTCTTCCAATTACTCGCTATATCTGTCAACTTTCTCGGTACCAATCTCATCGGCTTCATTTCTTCTCCAACTTCGATGTATATGTGATCGGGCCATCTTCGACAACTTGATACTCTCTTTCACGGTATGTTTCTCTTTAAATACAACCTCGATCTCCTCTAAGGTCAAAGCACAAGTTTCAACGAAGAAAAAGTAGATGATGGCAAACTGGAAAGCGTCCCAAAAGACAAAAAACACATAGTACCAATACCTGATATTTTGCATGGCCACTGGGGCAGAGTATAAGTTGACAAACGAGGCAACGTTACTTATGAAAAAGTACAAAGCCATTCCTCTGCCTCTCATGTCGTTGGACATTACCTCGGCTGGGTAAATGGGCTGCAATGGAGTGAATGCGAAGGAAAAGAAGATTGTCATGAACAAATACATAAAGGCAATACCGGCAGATGCAGCTGTATGGTTGTTTGCATCTGCTTGGAAAGCTCTTACAGCTCCCGCCAACCCTGCAAAACAAATGACAAACCCAGCATTGGCATACAAGAGTACCCATCTTCTAGGTAGATGGTCAATAAGCAAACCTCCACATGTAGCAAATATATAACAGAGAATTGAGTTGATGCCTGTCAAGAGCAATCTTGTCGTGGCATTTTCAATTCCTAATGTTAAGAATAAGGTTGTCATGTAGTATGTGATCACTTGGTTTCCACTGAATTGGTTGAACCAGGACCAGGCCACAACCAATGCTGTTCTTTTGCGATTGGAAGTGGTGCGGAAGAAATTGCTATAATTAAGGTAATCCTTTGGTTTCAAGAACCCATTTGTTCTAAACGACAACTCCAACTCTTCCATCTCTGCAGCAACAATAGGGTGTGAAGCATCCCCATTAGCATGGTAGCGTATAATGAAGTCCCTCGCTGTTTCAATCCTGTTCTTGCCATAATAGTATCTGGGAGAGTCTCCAAATCCCAATAGAGCACTCAGACAGATGAGAACAAGCGCCATACCAGGACAGAGAATCTGTAGCCACAAGCCAATTTTGAAAGTCTGGGGACCTTCAAAATTCTTGCTTGTGCCGTACATTGTCCATGTAGCAATGATACTTCCAATATAATAGAATGTATTGAAACAGCCCACCAACCACCTCATATCATATGGGACTGACTCTGTCAATAGAATCGCAGCAGTACAATTTGCAATCGTGGAGAAGAAACTTAGAAGAAATCTTCCTCCGATATAAGCACTATGATTATGAGTGGAGCTTACTACTATTGAGCCAACAATAGTCCCTACCAAGCCAATGATTATAGTCAGCACTCTGCCGATATAATCACCCAACCAAATGAAGATTGTTGCACAAATAGCACCAGCTGGAAAAATCAGGAACACCAACCCAGTATCGCTGGCCGAGTTGCTGAGATTGAAGTATGTTCTATAAGCTGGAAGTGTTTCGATAGCTGTTTGCAAACTTCCGTCATAGCCATTCATTGTTGAGCAAAGATATAAACCAGCGCATATCGTATACAACAACCATCTACACCGTGCAAAGGAATGGACCGGGTGGTGTTTAAGAATCTGCTTGATTGAAGCGTCAGGATTGACTAGTAACTCATTTTTTGCAATGGTATACTCTGATTTCTCACTGATGTTCACTGTATTGATCCCGTTTCTCTCGTTATCAATGCTATTTATATTACAAATTTTGTTATCGTCAGCACCATTGCTCATATGATTGCTAGAAGAGCCGTAAATTTCTGATAGTTCGTAACTGTCTTTATTTATATTTCGATCGTGGCCCTTCTCCAGGTGTCTTGACTCTTGCTCCTTGAATTCAGACGAGGTTGTGGAGCTGCTCATTTCAACTAATTCTTAACTACAGAACAGTAAATCGAATTTAAAACTAAGCTTATGGCACTACACATACACCGCTTCTATATATGGCATATGTCGTAGAACACTGCCTATTTCAGTATGTCACCCATGTCCGAGTGGGGATAGAATCACACGGCCAACAGCTTAGTAAGGGCTGAACAAAGCCGAGATCATCTTCAGCAAAAAAACAGAAAGAATTAGCTCTAGGTAAAAAGCATAATGCTAAATTACTAAGGAAAAGGTTGGGGTACAAAGAAATAAACTATTTACAAGAAAATTTCCACAAATAAATGATGCCATGCCTACTAGCTTTCGTGTCGTATAATTCTGCGTTTCCCCGGATTTTCCATATATTTTTCAGATACGGCACGCTCGTGATAATCCTTGAATTCTCCCAGCAAATTGCCCTGGATTACAATGTTTGTCTCTGATAATAGCAACCTTGTTTGTACAGCAATGTTCTATGTTATTCTGTGAAGAGCTTAGCGGCGCCTGCTACATTTTTTCATGAAAATATATTTGTATAGCTTAAATACTATTTAAGGAAACACTTCTTGTTGGTTTTTTCATATTACATTTTTTACTTGACCAATTTCACATTTATATATGCTATTAATTCCCAACTCTTTCTAACTAGTTAATAGTTCCACTCTTGACACCTCTCCCTTGTCGCCTTGTCACATTCCCATTAACTTCCTCGTGCCTAGATCTCAATCCAGATCTCGTCCTACTAGGACAACTACACTCAGACAGGACGAGTTCAGAATCCGAATTTTGAACCGTACTGAACCTACACAATTCTATACTACAAAGTTTGATACCGAAGACATGTCCGTAGTGCTTAAACATTGGAAGTTCAGAGAGTGTCTGGACAGTAGCGGGGATAGTAGTCCTTGGTACCCTGCTAGATCGGACACCATCGGCAACCAAGTTCATTTGGATCTCTTGTACAATGGACTCATTCCAGACCCGTTAATAGATGATCACGAAAAAAATGTACAATGGGTAGGAAGGACTAATTGGGAGTATTGCACCGTTTTTCAGAATACCAATTGTTTTCGTCTTCTAGTAATTGAAGGTTTGGACACTTTCGCTAAAGTCTATCTCAATGATCAGCTAGTGTTAGACTCGTCTAATCTGTTCAGAAAATACGTTTTGGATATTGGTGCCTGTCTAAATTCCAGCACCAATGTTCTTAGAATCGTTTTTTCCAGCAGTCTTCATGAAGGAAGACGTCTCGAAAGGATTCACGGACTTTCGCCATGTTGGAATGGAGAGACGCTGCGGCTCCATGTTCGAAAACCTCAGTACCATTATGGCTGGGACTGGGGTCCTATGTTGCTTACTTGTGGACCTTGGAAACCAACTAGTTTGGTCTCAGGAACTTATGTTAAAGACTTCTTTGTCAGGTACCTGCTAAATAAAAACTTGACTCTGGTATATCTTCTGATAGAAGTAGAATTGGATCTATCAGAGAATGACAAAGGTTCCGATTTGGAAGTATCTATTATTGACCCAAATGGACAATTGGTCTATGTCTACGAAGTCAGCGACATTAAAATGTTCAATCGACTACACTATATAATAGATATGCCCCACTTGTGGAACCCGAGGGGCCATGGACAACAGGCCCTATACACTTTTGAGCTCAAAGTTAACTCTTTAAAGATAGCAACAAAGAAAGCTGGCTTCAGAAAAGTAGAACTTGTTCAAGACAAAGACACTATTGGAAAAACATTCTACTTCAAGATCAACAATAAACCTATCTTTGTTATGGGTTCCAACTGGATTCCGGCCCATTCCTTTACTTCCATTTTGACTAGCGAAGACTACCGAAAATGGTTACAACTAGCTATCGAAGGAAACCATAATCTTGTAAGGGTGTGGGGTGGAGGCATCTACGAATCTGACTTTTTCTATTCTATGTGTGATGAACAAGGCATCCTTGTATGGCAGGATCTCATGTTTGCCTGTGGAATTTACCCAGCTTATTCGGAGTTTGTGAACAACGTCAAGGAGGAATTGACGGACCAATTAAAACGACTAAGGCAGTATTCTTCAATAGTGATCATAGCAGGAAACAATGAAGATTATCAAGTAGCTGAAGCACACGGGTTTGAGTTTGGAATGGATGAACCCTATGAGAAGTTTCCAGCTAGACTTCTTTATGAAGAAGTCTTCCCGGAGCTAGTGAATGGATTAACAAATGATATTCCGTACACTAGAAGCTCGCCCTATTCTGATGCTCTTACTAAAACGAGAGATACGACAATTGGTGATTTGCACCAATGGGATGTTTGGCACGGAAATCAAGAGCCATATCAAAACTGGGATGATCTCAGTGGTAGGTTTGTTTCTGAGTTTGGAATGCTCTCGTTTCCCAGTCTTCAAACTCTCGACAGTGCTATTACCAAGAGGGAAGAACTCTACCCTGGTTCATATTTGGTGGAGTATCACAACAAAGCAGGAAAATCAGAACGAAGGCTAGCCACGTACGTCCTAGAGAATTTTGCATTGCCATCTAAATTTGATTTGGATCATTGGAAATATATTACCCAAGTGATGCAAGCAGATTGCCTAAGCCTTGCGTACCGTAACTGGAGACGTAAATGGAAAAACTACGAATGCGGAGGAGCAGTAGTGTGGCAACTTAACGACTGCTGGCTGGTCACCAGTTGGTCCATTGTCGACTTTCACAAGATTCCCAAACTTGCGTATTACAGCATCAAGCGTGAATGTGCCCCAATTGGAATTGCATGTCGACGCAATAAAGTTCGAATCCGCGATCCTGAAGAACCTGAGGACTTATCAGAACAGACACCGTTGCATGACTTTTCGAATTACAAATACAGTTTAGACATCTGGGCATTTAGCAACAGAGAAGAGGCTAACGCTTCATTGTCTCTTATGTTTTATAGTAGTGATACAGGTGAACTACAGCAAACAATCACCAAATCTGGCATTTGTTTGAAGAATAATGAGATTTGCAATATCTTAAACAAGTACAACTCAGAATCGCTCGATGGAAGCACTATTGTTCAGGCAATTCTCAAGAATGACAAGGGCGAGATATTACATCGAAGTAACGACTGGCCGCAGCCCATCAAGCACATCAACTGGAAGATGTACAATAAGGATTTAAGACTTGATTACAAGGTTACGCAAGGCAAAATAAAGTTTTCAACAAACAAGCCTATCAAGTCTATCTGCATAAGCATGCGCAACATGGATATGCATATGTTTAGCGACAATGGTATCGATTTGTTTCCTAACGATAATCAGGAGGTGGAAATAGAGGGGCTTGAGCCGGAGGATCTGACAATACGAATACAGTACTTGATATAGTATATCATGCTCTGAATCTTGTGACCAAGTGTGAAATTTTAAATTATAAATAAAAGAATCAAATTTGCAATGAAATAACAGAAATACAAAAATTAGTGTATAAGATAGAAAGATCGCATTGTGTATTTCCTTGCTTGAGACAATAATCAGATGATAACTGTTGGACAATTACAATAGCTTACAAGAATTGTATTAGATTGGAGATATTCAACTGCAATAAAGTATTGGAAGTACAATTATATTACAATAAGATCGTTTTCTCAAGTAGTGACAATCCGAATTCATTTTTAATTCAAATCCTTATCTGGGGAGAGCAACTTCCGGAAGCCAACACCATACCTGTGCATTGCAGCATCCGGATTAATACGATTGTTCATTTCTGGTACTTCTTGGCGCTGACATTCATGCCTAAGCGATTCCCATTAAGAAAGGGACATGAGTATATGAGGCGGAGACATGAATAAACTGTGAAGTGAGCTAGTGGTGGAATATTTTCTATCTGGATGTCCGTTTTGTACGGTACGGAACATTTAACATCCCGAATTTGTGTAAGAACGTAAACGATATACTTATTAATACATTGCTACGAATAATTGCAAGAAACGTTGAGTCGACAGAAGTGAAAGGATCGTTGTGTTCTTAATAGTATGATACAGCACCGTTGTGATGACTCTAATGAAAGAAGAGTATTCACATTATAATAAAATCGTATCTTTTTGAATAATTAGATCAAGTATAATGAAAACAGATCTAATTACAAAAATATGCTTAGTAAAGGAAAGTTCAAATATTCATTATTGCAGTTTCTTTTTATATTTCATCGTCTGTCACATCTTCATCTATATCAGTGGCATCTGAGTCTATTGCATTTCCAATATTCTGTCCTGCTGGCGTTCTCCTCTTCTTTTTCTGTTCATTTACTAAACTGGTGATAGGCGGAAGAATAGGCATAGGCAGGGGATTCTGTGGACTCTGGACTATCACCAGTGATGATCTGGAAGATCCAGGAGATGAAACAGAAGTGGTGGTATTATTGTTATTAAGGCTGTGGTTCCTACTGTGGCCAAATTTGATGGACTGTGGTGATGACAACGACATGAGTGACAATACAGCGTCCTGTTCGTTAGTTTTACGAGCATCCTTGGCTTCAAACGAAGGCAATCCTGATCCGTAGGGTTCTCCGCGGATATCACTCCCTAGAGCTATATTTAGAGGAGGTAATTTTACCGACAGCTGTTGACTAGGTGTTGTGGGCTGTTGCTGTTGAAGAATTAAAGTTGATCCTTCATCATTCCCCGCGACTATAGAAGATCTACGTTTAGTACCCAGCGAAAAAGAAGATCTGGATTTACGCCTCTGTCTTGACAAAGCCGCTAACAAAGCATTATGGGCGCTGGACTCTTCATCGGGCGAGGGCATATTTAGATAAGGTCTATTTTCCAAATCATTATGCAAAAAGGGGGACTGTTTCAAAGGGGAATTTGAGTTGGAGGAAACAAATGATGAAGGTTGTACCAAATGGGGAGAAGTGGTGTTCTTGGGAAGAGGCGATTGCTGTAACGTCTGAAGATTTAGATTGGCTCTTTGGAGAGAATTTGAAGGTGACCATACTTTTTTGTCTGACTCCGGCTTCAGCTTCTTTGTCGGCGACGACTCTGAGTCAAATGACAATTCTGTAAAAGTGATGTGATTTCTTGAAGAAGATGAATCGTCCCGCTGCAACTTACCCAATGCAGAACTCAACCGAGTTTTGAGTTGCAGCGTAATCTCTGTGAGATCTTCCTTATTGGGACTGCCATCTTCATTCTGGAACAACTTCTTGGCTGGGGAAAAGTACTGTGGAGTCTTTTGGAGCTTCAGACGTCTTTCAGCAGAATCATAGCCAGTATGTCTGGGTGTCTTCAACAAGGTTGCAGAGCTGTAGGGCGAGGTCACGTTATTGTGGTTTAACTTATAGTCAGGCAGTTTGAAAGAGCCTGAATTTGTGCGTTTCAAGGATGGTGAAAACGGAACTTCCAGGGTCGGCTCTGGCGTTTTCAAGTAGTTTGCTGAGATTCTATGAAGCAGAGACTCCGAGTCATCTACAGACGATGATGGCGGAGGCGTCGACGGTCTGACGCTGTTTTTGTCTGTGACTTTTGGTGAAGACAACGGTGTAGTTGGTTTACCTGTGCTCATTGTGAAAGAATGGGGATATTAGGTATGAACGAAGATGAAAGCTTTTATTTTTCTAATACGAAATCGTCCAGAATCAATTTGATATTGAGCGTCAATGTATCGATATGAAAGTTGTGAAGTTGTTAAACTTATTGTGCAAAAATGTAAAGGTGATAGTGACGAATCTGGATTGTCTATCAGGAAGGGATCTTCAATACAGTAATGCAGTCCTTGATGAGATTCTTATAAGACACTCTTGATATGATTAAATCTAATGATGATAGTATTAGAATAGTCCTATCCTATTGCGTAAACTATATTAACACACGTTGACAACGAATGTAGAATGATACTATACTTTATAGCTTTTCTCTGAAACGTAAAACAAAAACCTTTTGCTTTTTCTAATGAGCTGTCTAGCAGAACTGTCAATGACTTTTGAAGAATGTCTGATTCAGAAGTGTACTGATGATATCGCTGGATTATCACTCACTTCAGCTATGTCATACACAGAAAGAAAGGCTTGGTTAGGGAAACGCGTAAGACTAAACACGCGAATAGAACCAAAGGAAAACCAACAGAATGTGCAACGTCAACAAGGAATCAACGTTTCTACGAATGGAAAAGTAATAGTAGTACACTAAAAGAACTAACACAACTAGGGTGTTATCTTCATTCTGGTTTCCAGACAACACCAAATTTCATATTGAGGGCGGTAGTGCGCGCGCACAAAACACATACAGTAGAAAAAAACATAAACATCACCAAACAATAAAAACAGTCTCGCAACCTCCAGCTTGACCATTACCCAGACTCCACGCCTCGGACACGTATCACGACCGCAATTTTGCACGAGCTAGTTTATGAACAAACGGTTGTTTTTTTTTTGAAAAAAAGGACACAATTGGGAAACTCATAGACTGAGATATCGCTATCTGTTTTCTACAGAGTACAAAAAGTGTACAGAACAGACAAAATAGTCATTGACTAGTACCTGTTACGATTTCAGCATCGATACAGAACATAAATATTTAGCGATTGACGTGTAACTGAGAGAAGAAAAATTGTTTCAAGCAAATTGAATTATTGCCTTATCTGAGCTACGACATAGAAGCCATACTGATAAGCGACATAAGATCTTACATGGTGCTGATAAAAATAACTTCATTTAGAAAGATTGTAGTTGAATCATAAAAATCAGTTTCCCTTTTGTTGCTTTTCTGGTTCTGCCACAGTATTGACATTCAATATCAATATTTGGTTGTAATTTATGGCATATTATTGGAATCACTATCACTACCAGCATCATAATTCATTACATTAGTGGTAACATTACTTTATAGCCATACTACATTCCCATCACGTCCACTCAGTATCAATATGTCCGCTCCACCTTCGTCGCTTCTCCGGAAGTCATCAGGAAAATCGCTCTCGATGGGCTCAGCCACAAGATCGTCGCATCTCGGCTCCAGGAATATCTTGGATGCCATCGTAGCCAATGCGAACTCGTCTTCAGCGGCTGCAAAGAGGCGATCGTTGCTTTCCACACCGGCGTCGACAAACAGAAGACGACAAAGTCAATCGTCGCAACAATTGCATCCTCCTTCATCTCAAGGATCTCAGCAAACTCCTCGGCCACAACAACAGCAAGTACCGAGTCTGCAATTGCAGTTACAATCGCAAATACCTATTCAATCACAACAGACACCTTCTCAGAATACACCAACACTGCAGGCCCTCCATGTGGACCAAAGGCCGTTGCGAGACAAGAACTATCAGACACTCATCCAGCAAGAAATCTACGATTTTCTTGTAACTAACAAGTTTGAGCTTGAGATGAACCACACCATCACACTCAAAACACTTAGACTGCCAACACAGAAAGACTTTGTGACCATATTCAAGTTCTTATATAGCAAAATCGATCCGTACTACCAGTTTATGCGGTCAAATGAGTTGGAAATCTTCTCGTTGTTGAAATCATTGAATTACCCGTACTTAGATTCTATTAACCGGTCTCAGATCGGAGCAGTAGGAGCGCAGAATTGGCCATCATTTCTAGGGATACTTTACTGGTTGATCAAATTGAACCTTTCCATAGTGAACTTCGATATAGATGATTCGTTGATCAGTCCTGGTGATGAATTCGACCGGATCTTCATCAAATACATTCGGGATTCGTACCAGGCGTTCATCAATGAAAGAGATGACTACTCCGATTTCTACAACGAAATGAAGCTCCAGTTTGAAAAGTTGAATACAAACTTGAACAACGACATCAGTAGCTTAGAGGAAGAAAACCAGCGATTGCGAGCCCAATATGAAGATATAAACAACCAGTTGCTTGAATTGCAGCAGGCAGAAAAGAAGTCGCTTGCGCTAGAGGAAGATCTTGTCAAATTCAAGGCATACATTGAAACCATGGAATCTCGAAAGTCCAAGTGGGCTGAGATCGTTGACAAGATAAACGACGAGATCAAGAATGCTGAAGCAGAACTATCGGATTTCAACAGCATGAAGGATCAGTATGAAACCAAGATATTAAGTCAAGGAATAACTATTAACGATATCAATAACTTGAATATTGAACGAGACAAGTTGTCCAAGTCAATTGACTTGACAACTGACAGATTGGAAGACACCCGTGCGAAAGTTGCTGACAGAGAAATCGAGTTGGTAAAGAACCATCAAAGTCTAGAAAACTTTGTCAAACAATACAACAATCTCATTCAAAAGATCAAGTCACCCAGCTACGACTTTGAAATCAAGTTAAATGAGTCCATTTTGACAGTATCCACTGAATCTAGCATTAACTCGGAAGTTTCATTCAAGTCTGATCAGATAATAGATAAGATTTTAAAGGATGAGAAGATAGAGTTGCTTAAGTACAGAGCCAGTATCAACTCCAAGGTTCATCAGTACCAAGATGAACAGATCAAGGTTCAGGAACAATATGATTTGATTAACGAGAAGATTCTGGAGCAACAGGAGTACCTTGATGAGTTGGGAAGTAAGCTCACAGCCAGCAAGATGAACTACGATGAAATTTACGAGACGATGATCAATGACTCGACGACTTACTCCACCCAGATCGAGAAGTTGGAACGAGAATTGAGAGCTATTAAGATCAACACTAATCAGGGTTTTATAGAATTAGAGAACCAGTACCAGAACACGTTGATCGAGCTTGAGGAGATCACTCACAATATCTCCAGGGCCAGAAAGGAGTTGTACGACAAGTGTTGCAAGATGTCGCAGTTTATAGCCAGTTTCAAGTTCCATATCCAGACTAATTTGTTGGAATTGGACGATCTTACAACGATAGAGCTTGATAATGAAAGGGAGAGCTTGCGCAAAGAGGAACACCAAAATCACAAGGAAGTTGATGTTGAAAGAGACGACATTGACGGAAATAACAGCAATCCTGCCGAATAGAATTCGGACTGTGTTTTACTATGTACTATATAAAGTCTGTAATATTATTATAGGTTATAAAGAAAGCGTAAAGCAGAGCCAATATTCAGTAGATTCATAGGAAGTCTAGATAAAAAAAATGAAGCTTATGCAATTTTAGTCACGTGAATTTCTCAAAAAAAGTCAATATTTACATTTCTGTATGCTTGTACGCTTTTTACTCCGACTACTTTCTTCTCTTTATCACATCAAGATGAGTGACTTCAATGTATATTTGACTACTAGTTTGACTTCCTCTGAGAGGAGAATCTCGCCACAGTGGGATTTGTACTACCTCAAGTCCAGATTGGAATTGATCACTGGTATACCACCTCACTACCAGACTATAGTGTGTTATCCTACAGCCAATTCGAACGATACGCGTAAATTGGCAGTCGCTGAAGAGTACGATGAAGAAAAGGATAAGTTGGTGACAGTTGCAGACCTAGGATTAGCCCCATTTAGCCGTTTGGAAGTTATAGATGCCAATCCTGACCTGGAACTACATGACTTGGCTAACGAAATGGAAGAAGACACCATTGATCCTAACAAAGAGTTCAAGTTATCAGAAGAAAAGTACTCTCTGATGTCCAATACTGTTCTCAGCTGGAAGCAGCGCAACCAATTGGGCCGTTTTGATCCCACTTACGACTCGGAAAAGGCAAGAGCATATGAAGAAAATGCTGCCTTGGCTGCAAAAATGTCAGTGGGACAACGTTGTCGGGTTATCAATATTTCCGGGGAAAGAAGAGGTCTTGTTAAGTTCGTTGGAAGTATCGATGTGTTAGACAAGGGCGAGAACGTGTGGGTTGGCATTGAATTTGATGAGCCTGTGGGCAAGAATAGCGGACTTATTGACGGAGTTAGGATTTTCCAGTGCCGTCCATCTCATGGAAGTTTTGTTAAACCCAAGCAGGTGGAAGTAGGCGACTTTCCCGAGCTTGATCTCTTCGAAAGCAACGATGAAGATGAAGAATTGTAGGAGAGAGTCTTAAAAATGATGTTCATGGTAAGTTTCCAATTATTTTCGGCCAGTCTTTAAACCTAACTTCGCATATTTATAACTCTACTTTCTTCAATTACTACTGTACCTTTTTTTCGAATCATCTACCTCGAAATCACCCTTTTGTTCTCTTCTTTCTCCAAGACTTGCAAATGCTCTGCTATCGGCATTAATGTTAGACCTGTATATAAACTCGGCGACCTGAGGGAATTACAAAGCTAAACAAGATGGATAAATTGAAGTGAATAACGAACAAATCCTCCACTTTTTTTCCACAAGCTTGGGAGACATTTGAAGTTATAAACACTCTTGTTGATTTTTGTATTGTTGCGATGTTTGAGTTCATTTTTGAATTTGTAGATCGCGAGATTTTCATCAAATACTTTCGTCTCATAGTTTTTGTCTGTGCCTACTTGATCATCAGACTGTACTACACCAAGTATGCTACCAACAAATTGGCCAAAAAACAGTTTGACGACGATGAAAGAGAATTAGCCTTGAAGCCGGAGAAGGAAAAGAAGCAAAAGGAAGAGTTACAGAAGAAATTAGATACTGAAGCTAAGACCTTTGGCTGGGGAAAGAAAACAAGAAAGACTGTTAAGCATACTGAGACTATTTTGACCGAAGCTGCAGAAGAGTTGAGGCAGAGAAATCAAACTTTCTACAATGCTGCTGAAGATCATGATATTGAAGATTTGTTGGAAGATTAGAAAATGATCGACATCTTGGAAAAGACATTAAATTGAAAAATCGAATTATTAAAGATTTAAAACACTGAAAATTTATAGAAATCGTGAACAAGTACATCACGACATAATCCTATAGCGGTAGTAGCCAATACATAATGTACTAAGCCCAAATATAGTAGTTTTGATTAGGAGAACAGAATTTTGGTAGAGATATATGAATTTTGTCATGTGACCAGTTTCGCCTGACAGATGGCATCGAGAAAAAAATCTGGCTTCGGAATTTTTCAGCTACAGTTACAATTTTAGAATCGTCACTTCCAACAGATATTTCACAATCATACCATTTCACAAACAGACATGGCTGGAGATCCATTCTTGTCAGATCCACTGCGGAAAAGAAAACGTTCTTCCAAACTTACCAGTCGCGTGAATAAGTCCAGTCGAAATTCCACACCTAGTAACAATAGTAGATACCCAGAAAATGATGAGGAAATCAGTGGAGATAGCGACACTGACGAGGAAATAAATGAGCAAGTTGAAGAGGACATTGATGAAGATGTTATGTCGTCTGATGAAGAGTTTGCTGATGAAAATGCTACAGAAAAAAGAAGAAGATTGGCCAAACAATATTTGGAGAACTTGAAAAATGATGAAGGTCAGGACCAGGACTTCGATGCCCAAGACCTAGACGACGATATCGTTTCACGTAGATTGCAGATTGATGTGGCGGAAAGCAAGGGTTATGTTTACAAGTTTGTAGGCAACAAGATTTTGTCTCAGATCGACGATAATATCCAGATCATCACCACAAGAATAGGTCTGAAGAACTTGACAAGTTTGGCTGTACGTTATCCAAGCTTGTACACTGTCTCCAAAGATTCTGAGTTAATCAAATGGGACATCTCTGTGGAGAACAAAAAACCCGTGAGAATAAGACACGTGAAAGGAGGACACAAATATTTCAACTTGAATATGTCAAATGTCAGTCTTAATCACCACTGGGACCAGATCAATTGTGTGGCAGCTTCGTCAGATGGCAAGTATGTAGTAACTGGAGGCAGCGATGCTCGTTTGATCATCTGGTCCTCTGAGAACTTGGCATGTTTAAAAGTTTTGGAAACAAGAGTCGCTGTCAACTCCATCTCTTTCCGCAGAAACTCGGACCAGTTGTATGCTGCCTGTGCAGACTTAAAAATAAGAACATATTCCATCAATCAGTTTACTCAGCTAGAAGTTCTCTATGGGCACCAAGACAATATTTCTGACATCTCAGCCTTGGCCAGAGAAACTTGTGTATCTGTAGGGTCTCGTGACAAGACGGCGATGTTCTGGAAAATCGCTGAGGAGTCCCGTCTCACATTTAGAGCAGGAGATTCACTGGATAAGAAGAAAAAAAGAACTAAGAGGACGGAAGAAGCAGTTGAACCTGTAGAAGAGTCAACTTTCCATAATGAAGGATCTGTAGAGGTGGTGTCGATGGCTGATGAGTCTCACTTTATCACAGGTTCAGATAATGGGAATGTTGCTTTATGGTCTTTAGCCAAAAAGAAAGCTTTATATACTGAGCGATTGGCTCATGGCTTACAGCCCCAATTCTTACCCTCTGAAGCTTCTGCTGAAACGTCTGTTGAAGTGGCTAGTCGTCAAGTACCACAACGACTTCCCTACTGGATCACAGCAGTTCACAGTGTTCCATACAGTGATATTTTCTTTACAGGCTCTTTTGACGGTACCGTAAGAGCATGGAAGCTCGACAATGACCGATTGAATTCGTTTCAATTAATTGGAGAAATTGCCAGCGTCAATGGATGTGTGGTGAAAATTGATTCAGCCGAGATTCCTGAATTCAAAAAGTTGGCTGTTTATGTTCTTGTCTCGAAAGAACATAAGTTTGGAAGATGGTTGGGTAAGCTCAAGGGTGGCAGAAATGCCTTGCTCAGCTTTACTTTTGATATCTAACATCATTGATCTGAACTTTGATATCTTACTTGACTCAGTATCTGAGCCCTAACATTAAATTAGCATAGGCCGTCATATCGACAGTCTCCTTCTGTACAGTTATATAGAATCGCATTCCTCATATTCTACAGCATTCATCAATATAATGATTATATTAATAATATACATGGGCAGTAGAGTCTATATACATTGGCATTACTGAGAAGTTTGCTAGTTCTACTTCTCTCTTGTTTAAGATCTACATCTCAGCTGACTTCACTTCTTCTCTTAAAAGGCTGCCTCTTCGTCTCCTCCAGCGTCCATACCATCGTCGTCTCCATCATCAAAGTACTTTTCGGCATTATAGTCATCGTCATCGTCTTCATCAAACTCGTCATCTATATCCTCCTCAATATCATCAGCATCATCCTCTTTATTTTCATTTCCATCGTCTAATTCTTCGGCCATACTTTTCAACTTTTCAAGCATGGAGTTGGCCATGTCTGCTTCGTCACTATTACTACTAGAGATATTATACTCAGCCAACCCCCCATTGGACTTAAACGTGGAAAGGGACAAAAGCTTCTTCTTCTGTTTGTTGCTTATTCCCATCACCGAATAAAGCTCATCAGGAAAGAATTCAAGCTGGTATGGATGCTCTTCGATGGTTCTGCCTATCTTCTTCGCCTTTTTGTACTTGTCTGAATATCGCTGTATGCCATCGGGAGCAGTATTGCTCAAAGTGTGATCTCCTTTCGAGTTTATCTTATTCATGTCTTGTAAGGTACCTGTGTAAAATGGACCGTCAGACATCAAATTTGCAAACGAAATCGACTGTTTGGCAGCCAACTCTTCGCTTTCTGTCACGGGGCCATTCACAGGAAGTACTAGTTGTGGCTTCTCGGTGCCATGATCTGTGTTGAGAACATCGCTGTAGTCGAGCCCAAATGGTAGCAATGCTTTGCCGGCATTTCTGTTCCGGAATGACATCTTGTAGCACCTGGTCTGTTAATAAATATGTGTGCTTTTTCAGATCTCCAAGGGTGAGAAGTCGATTCTCTGACTTAGCTGTAGAAAAAATTCCGTTTGGTTTTAGTGTGATGGATCATGTGAATTGGATCATGTGATGCGATGAGATGAATGAGACCAATGAAGACAGTTGCAGTGTACTAACATTTCTGCTGATTTCTAATTTTAAGATAATATGAATAAAATTGCATAGATATTGAATTTCAATAGGATTGATAAGTTGTAGTTCTGAGCTACTGTTTTCTGTGTGAACGTACTGTTTTTCCTTTTCAGATGGGTACGACATTATTGCAACTCGCGACATATTATTTTTATGCTCAATAATGTCCCCATACATGAGAACTAAGGACAATATCACACCGAGTGTACTTTGCCCAAATTTTATCTAACACCAAACTTGTATTTCATCTTTCAAGGTTACTAGTGATAGTAGAGACCTGTTGAAAATTAGGAATACCATATTTGTTTGAAAACTCCGCTTCTCTCAGCGATTCCAATAACTACGGGTTTTGCAATTTCCAAATCGCGCATTAAAGTAAACAAGAATTGTCGATCACGTGATACTACATAGCCATTATAGAGAAATCTGGATGATGCTTTTGGTGATCTCTTAAACCGTAGCAGAAACATATCTTTTTTACTTTTCAATTCACGTCTGTGTTACCAATAGAAGCTTCTAACTAGATCTGTACTTCCCTGCCCATAGCTTTCCCAATGGCAGATTATGCTGTCCTTCCCGATCCGGAGGATATTGAAGTGGAGCCCATTTTTTCAGCCGATGGAACACTATTAATCCACGTCGAATCCGCTAAAGACTTGCCCAATCGACGTAAACTTGACAAACAGAACCCGTATGTGACTCTTCGTATGGGCACGACTGCAAAAAAGACTCCGTCCATTTTTCGTGGAGGGCAAAGACCAACTTGGGATCACGATCTCAAGTTTGAGTTGTCGAGAGAAAGGAAGCCCATTTTAATAATAGACGTATTGGACGAGACAAAAAACGAGCCCACGCCTATTGGGCATGTTGAAATTGACTGTTCGACTGTATTGCATCCGGACAACGAAGTTAACGGAGAATATTTTTTAAAGGGATGGTATGACATGACGTTAAATGAGCGGAGGGCTGGTCAAATTCTTTTAGATTTCGCTTTCTATCCGCACGCTCCTATTCTACCACCCAAGATTCCAGCCACTCAAGACTATGGTCTGTCACAGAGTCATGATCATAGAGACAGCCATAGAAGCAGTAATCTGTTTGACTCCAGAAGTGGATATCTGCGTAGTGCCAGTCCCCAGAAGGAGCTTCCTCCATCTCCCAGAATGAGAGCGCCTTCTGTAGCAGATCAGATTTTTGTTACTGGAGACAACACTAAGAAACAGAAGAAGTTCTTGCTTCTGACTTCAAGTAGCCAGGGCTTTTCATCGCATGCTAATCGTGAAGTGTTTATAAGCGGCACAGATTCAGGTAAGAAACTGGGCAGATTTTTCGACAAGTTGAACAAGATCAAAAGCAAGTTCAATGTGTCTCGAGACGATTCCAACACTGTGTGGTTAACTTCAGATGTTCATCACACAGTAGAGACTTCCCCTAGACGTTCTGCATCGCCTATCAGTTTGTTTGGACTGGATGAGGAGAACCATTTGGATAGTTTTGGAACACCGGTAGTTCCACCTCATTCTGTGAATTCCATGGATTCGATCCAATTGCTGTCTTCAGCAAGTAAAGAAAATCACTCTAGATACCCACACCGAAAGCCTCCTACTGACCTAAAAGACGATTTTAGGAGCTTGAACCTCAAAAAAAGCCTCTCTTCCATTCCTTTTTCTGCTGATTCCATAGGTGATGATTATGGAGATGTGCCGACAAAGGTATACCTATGTGATAAGCCAGTTACATCCCTAGACAAAAATAAGAATGTCGACGGTGATGACTTTGCAATCTTCCCAACCCCCAGAGATCATTTCACAAAAGAAAGAAGACTCAAAGACGGACACGGAGTCAAAGCTGATGACTTCAAAGTAGATTTTAGAACTGAGAAAACAGGTTATTTAGGTGATGGACGCTTTTCTCCGTCTGTATTCCAAAGAGTAGACCATTTCGACTATGAAGAAGATGTTGGACCAAAGCCTACTGTCCCTCCAAAAATACCTAAGGGGTTTACGGCTCAGGAGTATTACGCTACTGATAGAGAGAGTTATTTGAAGGATATAAACGGTAAAAGATTTTAGGTAATTGATATGCTAATTAATTTAACGACATTGTACTATATTATTCTGAAGTCTATATTTTGCTATCCTTTTATAAAGCTCACATGTTGTATGATGATTCACACTAATGCTTGAACTACTGTGTGCTTCCACTTACACTTAGGCTTATTGCTTTATACTTCTATTTGGTTTTGCGTCTATTTTTTCAAAATACAATTCCTATGCTTCTCCCTATGATATACTTAAGTAAACTGAAAAGCTTGCTAAGTTGATGTTGTATTTATACTTTCTACAATTTGTAAAACAGTATTTATACATTGTAGCAGATCCATCCCTTGAGTTTGAAATCGGAAAAATTAAAGATTCGTTAGAATGGAGGAACGATTATCCTTAACCAAGGGTATCGGATCTGACTAGCTATGACGAGAGAGAAAGTGCCAAATTAATAAGTAATAAATAACAATATAAAGTACCTTGAATTGAACAGACAAATAGAATGAAAACAGACTCTGCTTATAACTGTAGAAATATCTATCGAACAAGTAGTTAAGAGGGTATGAAACTGGAGACGAAGCCGCGATGTCGAATTGGGGTAAGGGGGTTGTGCTGTAGATCGACATCTTTTATGGTGAGTTACTTTTGTAGGTGATAGTGACTAGAGTCAATCTATAAGGACAGCTCCTCTCCAGTTTTGTAATAATACAGGGTATAACTTTCAGTCTTATGGTGACGGGTATGAATTTTACCACAACAAAGTGGTTTCGATTCTACCACAGCAAAGTGGAGAATTCGACGGAAGAAACATCTTTAACGAGAAAAAAAGGAGGAGATTCAAGTTCAAGTTAGGGTTCACAACAACATGGCAGCGACAACACCAAGCAAACCAACAGCGAAGCCTGCTTCACCAGCGAGATGAGCAGCTCCAGCAATGGCAGAGGTTGTTCTGGTGGCGGCTGTTTCAGCAGAAGTAGAAAGAACTGAAGCAGGAGAAGAAGTGGAGACTACGGTTGTGTTGCCGTAAGCTTTGGTGGTGGAGATGGTGGTGGAATTGAAGTAGCCAGTGATAGAAGCCGACGACGTCACAGACGACTCGCTGCTGGAAGAAGTGGAGGTGTTGGTGAAGTTGGAAGAGGCGACAGCCACGATTCCCTTGAAGTTGTTCAAGGAAACTGAAGTCGAGGATGGCTCAGCTGTCAAAGCAGCCAAGCTGGAAGACTCAGCAGCGGCAGCAGAAGCGGATTCAGCAGAAGCAACGGAAGCAACTGAAGCAGCAGAAGCGGCAGCTTCGACTGAAGCAACTGAAGCCGAGGAAACTGAAGCTGCGGAAGCAGCAGAAGCAGCAGAAGCAGCAGAAGCAGCAGAAGCAGCAGAAGCAGCAGATTCTTCAGAAGCTTCGGAAGCAGCAGAGGCAGCTGAGGCAGCTGAAGCGGCTGAAGCGGCTGAGGCAACAGATTCGGCAGAAGCAAGAGAAGCTTCAGCAATGCTGTAAGACTCTTCTGGGGTCAAGAGGGTGTAAGTCACGGTGATGGTAGAAGTGACTGTAGTATCTTCTGCAGCTGCGAAGCCAGCAAGAGCAAGAAAGGCAACAGAGGCGGTCTTGGAAAACAACATTGAATCAGAATTTTATCAGGACTTTTCAAAAGGATGATAAGTATCGGTTGACGAGTATAGGAGAACGGAAGTTTGTTTAGTTTCGTGTATTTGAGTAGAAAGTGTCGAGTTTAATTTGTTGTGATGCTAGTGCAAATAATGTAAACACAACAGGATCAATCTAATATTTGTAAAACGAAAGACGGAAAGAGTGGTACGATACACGCGGAACGGTTTCGTGGGTAGTTAAGGAAAGACTAGGGTTAGATGAAAGCTTTGGTACTCAAAAGGCAGTAAAGAGGCAAAAGGAAAACTTTTACAATATATTGTAAAACTCAAAAATGGGATATTGAGGTTAATATATTGGCTGGAAAAAAAAACATTCAGATGCTCAAATCTGACAAGTCAAAAATGCAAAAACCGAAGCACGCCAAAAAATACCCCGTTTGCCGGCGTCATTAATTGCTGCTGCAGTAAAATATTGGGTAATATTATCAAACTTACGCCCACAATAGACGAATTATTACTGTGTGACCAATAAACGCTACGTTTTCGGAGTCAAGGTTGCGATGGCCTAGCATCGTCTGATTGTAAGCCACATGATATTTTTTCACTAGTGGCCCAAAACAGCAGTGGCATGTCTGGATTTGATCTGGCCCCCATGGCGCGCTCTGCTCGGACACGACTCTGATTCCCAATGCGGGCGAATCGACAACTTGGCAGACGCACCTCTTGCCCATTCAAGGCGGCGGGTAAACAACAACATGCATTGGCCGCTGCAGCCTGCACTCACACTTGTTAACCGAAACTTAAATACACCCGTGCCGCAACACTTACAGGGCCAGTCCTCCACGAATGGGTTCATGAGGTGTGTCACAGCATCGAAAAATACGACTCTACCGCTACATGCAGGGAGATCTACCATTTTTCGGGCTAAAGTTTCGCTCTATTTGCTACTAATTTCTAATTCTAATTTGCACGCTAATTCGAGACAGTAATTGGGAGTCTAAATTCTGTCTAAATGTCACTCGGTTTCACCTCGAGGTTTCATCGGCATTTCTTACTGGTTTTCTTGCTTTTTACGGCAGGCATTTCGCCTTTTATTTGCTCTAATTCTCATCTTAAGTTTCCATTCTCGTTTTTCACACGGATTTTTCACTATAATATTTCTCACTAAGTTATCTAAATTCTTCACTTCACAAAATTGTCCATACCGGCATCGCATCCTCCATTCTAACGTCATCGCACATTCTGACTGTATGGCGTATTCAAAACCAGATTTGACTTCTGCAGCCACTCGTGTGAACATCGAGCCCTCGTCCTCTCTGTCTCAGTCGGGAACTAGTCTAGACCTGTAAAATCTGCCATCCTGTTAGTACGGCTGTCTTGCAGAATAACTTTTTGAACTGTCTCTCAGCTGTACAGTCTAGACTGTAAAAAAGTGTCCCATGCCTAACCTGTGAGTCGTCTCCCCAGTCACAAGGTACAATACAAAAGCCATTTTGGCGCATGCACGCCTTGGCCAACGCTGTAGACTCACTATCCTCTGCCAGTTGGATGAATCTCTCAACCTAAATGGCACGTCGCTAGGGCGACATCTTCCAAATGAAATCCTGCCACTAATGCAATTTCTTCACCCGATCCACTAATTGCCATACAGCTGACACAAGGCCCAGTCTAATACTACATCTCTTGCTACGTCTTGGTTTCACCGCATTCAGCCTGGTATAAGTTAAAACATCCTGGCTCAGGGCTCCAACTCCGTTGCAAAGGTATCACGACCGAATTTTGGCTCTCATGACTCGGTATGTGGAATCCCCAGGTGTTATCTTTTTGTCTATTTTTGAGCTGTTCATGTCTTCAATGAACTTTGTATGAGAATTGCATTTCTTTCTTCGCAGTGACACACTCTGAAATGAAAAAAAAATTTCGCGTCACTGCGACGTGTCGCGTATTCCATTGTCGTGTCAGAAAAGTTTTGGCATATACAGGCCTCTCCACATACTCTTATCCAACCAAGTGGGCAGATGACTGGAATGTTGGTTGATAAGAGCAGGATGTCACCAAGACATTCCTAGATCTCGTGACATCATTCTTATCTATCGCATGCCAGATGATTTCGGCATGGCACTCTCTTCTCAGACTTGACTATCGTTAACTACGTGAGGATAACTTTTCAATCTCTCTTTCACACTTATAATACGCTCTCGTGGCAATTCTTCACTCCCATTCCATTCTCATGGTAGGTGTCCAGTCACAGCCAACGGTTTTTCACTCATTCTCGCCTCACTACATTATCCTCAAAAACATCTACTATCAACTAATTACATTGCTATATTCTGTACGTCAGCCTCGTCACTTCTCTTTGGAAACCTGATCCAGGTACCGCGCCGCGTTCCAGAGGCTCCAGACTCCCCTTACGCTTTGAAGTCTGTTCTATACAGCGACTTCTTGGTTGAGATGGTCAATTTCGTTTAGCTCGGCCTCGGTCAACGCATTCTTGTGCACTCCATTTCCAGAGCCGTTGCTACTAGTGCCATTACCTTTAACTCTCAAATCGAGGTCTATGTCTATGTTGCGTTCATTGCAGTTCTTATCGTCTTCATCGTAGAACTCATTGCCGGGCTGAACTAGCTTATCTCGCGAATAGAGCGAGCCACCCTTCGTATCCATGGCATACATCTCATCTTCTTCGATATCACCGAAATCCTCCAAGTCACGTGGAACTTCGTTCATCTGGACAGAAGGGGCATGTTTGGTGTGGTCGAGGTTGGATATCACATTCATCAAAATTCGGTCCAAGTACTCGGGTGAGTTGGCGTTTGTCATGTTCGACGATCGCACGTCCAACTCGTATAACGGAGCATAGTACTCGTAGTAGCCGTTGTAGGGCAACTCCTTGTTGAGGATAACGTCATTACAGATTCCTGTCTCAAATGCCCAGGTTCGTGCGACATTTCGTATAGTGTACCCTCCCCCGCCAACAACCATCATGGGTATACCAAAAGATTTCACATAGCTAACACAATTGGCATGGCCTCTCATAGATAAGTTGAATGGACCCAAACGGTCTCCTGACAAAGAGTCTCCCCCACATTGCAACACTATAGCTGAAGGCTGGTACCATTCGATGATTTTACTGATAATAGGTTCGAAGATGGATTTGTATGAGGCATCGTCGATCCCGTCTCTTAGAGGAATATTCACAGCGTGATACTTACCCTTTCCGATACCAATGTCGTTTAAGTTGCCTGTTCCAGGAAAAAATTCCCCAAACTTATGAAACGAACAAGTCATCACACGGTCGTTTGTGTAGAAAGCTTCTTCAACTCCATCGCCGTGATGGACATCGGTGTCGATGTAGAGCACTCTTGGGTGAACACGTAACAACTCGATTATACCCAAAACAATGTCATTCAAATAGCAAAAACCTGAAGCTTCAGACTTTTTGGCATGGTGCAAACCTCCAGCGTAATTAATTGCTACGTCACATGAGCCATTATTTATTCGAGCAGCTCCTTCCATCGATCCACCGCACGAGATCTTACAGAACTCTCCCAAACCATCAAAAACTGGACAGTCATCGCCAACATTGAAGATGATCTGCTCTCTTTCAAACATGTGCAAGTTGTCAGGTGTTACCCTGTCTATGAAGTCTATGTATTCGTCAGTGTGGAACTGCGTCAACTCGGTATTGGTTGCCGGTCTTGCTCTGTAGATCTCCATTTTCTTGTACAACTCGTAGTTCATGATCAAGGAATGGGTCATACGTATTCTGTGGGGCTTCATACAATGGCCTGTACCATAGAAGTAGTTACCTACGTCTCTGTCGTAGAAGTAGGCTACTCTGGTTTTTTTGGACTCGTCAACTTTAAGCTCGTCAAATGGTAATCGAACATACATTTTGATTAAAGAGCTGAATTGTGACTAATATTGCTCCGGCAAATAGGGAGTAATGGTAGAATGAAAAAGGAGAGATGTATTCGAATTATGAAATTGAGCAATTGGATACGATATAATGAACTTCGGAAATTTTTTTTTACTTAGTTCTCCTGTTTCTTTATCTTATTGATTACGGTGCTATCTTATTGCTTCCTTAAAACTTCCTATTTCTCTTTCTAGATGTTTCTAGTTTTTCGTTTCGAATTTTGTTTTACTATCTTCTTTTCGCTTTCGCTTTTCACTTTTTCACTTCTTTTCGCTTTTGGTGGCTTTCGCAAAGTCAGATGTAAATTTCTTCTTTTTTATAAGCAAGAAGCAGTTTCCTTTCTCGATACTCTTGTCCGATATGCGTATTATCTTAATTTTAATTGGTGTTGCAAGAAAGAGCCAATTCATTTTGCCGTTTTCTTTTCTCAGCTTATTGGTTTATCAGGACTGTTTGCTTGTATGCAAACCTACTACAACCCATTCATTTCAAATATGGAAAGATCACATACAATAGCACTAAACAATTATAAAACCAACAAAAACACCATTACCTCTTTCAGGAACCCATACAACTACTCCCATAATTGCGTCTCGATAAGTACTTTCCAGATCAAAAACATCTCGTTCTTCCTCAAATTTCACCCAAATCTCACAATCTTGAACTAAACCAATCTTCACTTTTCGCATTCTTAAACACACTACCCCAACCCTTTCTAAGCAACCTTCTTCACCGTACCGGTCTTGACGTCGTAGACATATCCAGAAATGGGAACATCCAAGACCAAAGGACTGTTCTTGAGAAATTCAACATCTTCCTTGACGCTGCCCTCCAAGTCGCTGAACGGCAAGAAAGCGAAATGGTCCACACTGTGTCCCGTTTCCTTCTTGACAATTCCTCTCAACTGTTCATCAGAGAAAGTTAGCATCCCACAGTCCGTATGGTGAACGACGACAATTTCTCTCGTTCCCAACAATCTCTGAGAGATTATGACACTTCTCAAAGCGTCGGAAGCTCTACCACCTGCATTTCTGATGACGTGGGCATCACCTTCACTCAAACCTAGAGCCTTGGCTGGGTCAATTCTAGCATCCATACAAATCACTACAGCCACCTTCCTTGCAGGAGGTAAGGCCAAGTCTCCCTTGGTGAATTGATCAGCATAATGGACGTTGGCTTGTTCGAATTTCTGAGCTTCGGTCATATTAGATGAGGTATTTGATATTTTTCAGTGACGAAATGGTCAATTGAGGACTTCCAATCGAGAGCAAGCAAGATTTGTAATTCGCAGAGGGTGCCATAATAATTAGACTGTCCATTCAAGAGATCGAGTATATATAAAAAAATTGACGACTGAACCCCCTATTCGTAATCGAGTTATTTCGTGACACATGAATTGACGCCATACTTTTTCAAGGGGTTTATACACAAGTCGGGTGTGGAAATATGACCCAATTTCAGATCCACAAGATGATAGTTTAGTGCCGAACCGGTTGCGGCAGTCGAAAAGGCGTCTTAATTTGGCTTTAAAGTCTCCATTGAAAATCAAATGGTTTTGTCACTTGACTTTGAAAATTAGGAAGTTCCCAAAATGCAAATGTTGCAGGTCGCATATCGCATTTTTAAGGGGCTTTGGGGGGCTGTTGCATTCTAACTATAACAACTTGTAAAATTTTATCGAACCGTAATATATAAATCTATAAGTGCTACGAGCTGGAGAGGACAGGGAAGCTAGATGTTCTTCTTGCTGGACCTTCCACATTCGTCAAGTTTGTATATGCCCAATAAGTATGCTATTCTTGTGACTACAAGATCAATGGCCATTTCAATTGAGTCCTTGGCCAAGTCAACCTTGGATCCATCAATTTCCTGCCAGTTTACCGGCAACTCTTTGATCTTCATCTTCTGGATTTCACCCAAAAGCAATACCTCCACATCAAAAATCCACCTCTCGGTATGCATGTGGGGGAAAATATTCTTGACAGCGTTGTAGTTGAACATCTTGAATCCACATTGCGTGTCCTTGACATCACGAATGCCAAAGATAAACACCAAAGTGTGCAATCCGTACATCAAGAAGTTTCTGATAAACGATCTCTTGACGACAGCATCCGTATTGACCATGTGTGCACGCGAACCAATAGCTACTCCAGCTTCCCCTTCCTTCAAACCATCCAAGAATGCAATCAAATTGTCGATATCAGCGAATTTGGTGGCCCCATCGGCATCCACGAACAACGAGAGTCTACCTCTAGAGTGTAACAAACCGTGAGTGACCGCACCGCCTTTGCCTCTGTTCTTGGCTAATTCGATCACTCGCATGGTGTGTGGCTTGAGGTTGTACTCGTTAGCTTTTTCAAGTGCAAACTTGTCAGTTCCATCGGAAGAGCCGTCGTCCACGATCAAAATCTCATATTTTCCAGGGTACTTCTCGTTCAAGTATTCGAACGCTTCGTCCAACATTTTCCCAAGTCTCTTAGTCTCGTTGTAGCATGGAATTATTATGCTCAACTCGATGCCATTGTCCTTGTATTCTGGGCTCTTGGAGTCGATCCGAGTAGGCAAGTCGTATAACTTTCCGGTTCCATCGTTGGTAGTGTACTTCTGTTCACTGGAGTAGGCTACTCTGGGTGTATGGGAAAAAGCTACCACCGTCAAGTAGACCACTGCAAACACAGCGACTACAAACACAGCCAAGTTGATCCACATCTTGGCTTTTGTGTGGAAAAAGTGTAACGAGAAATGGAAATTTTTCAACGTTGAATAGCTATTTTTGAAAGCTATGTTGATATGTGCGGCTCGCGTCAACATTATTCTCACGTGTAGGAAATTAATTAGAGTGGGGTCGACGCCAGGAAGAGGCTAATATAAGTTAGTATATTTCTAATACTCTTTGTTCCACTCCCCTAAATTTAAAAATGTGTAAGCTCTTGTAAGATATAGTATTTCACTCTGAGTTCAAAATTCACATATCCCTTTTTCAATTTAATTCTAATTTCTATGAATATAAATTTATTCGCTTAGAATTTTCTGTGCTCTAAATATATGAAATATTGATGCATAAGCTATACTGAGGATTCGGGTGTGAAAAGATGTATAAAAGGTAATTATGTTCAAAAATAAAATATGCAAGGGTATACTAAAGATAATACCATCCGGAATAAAATAATTCTATTCTTAAAATAGATAACTGTTGTACATCTTCATTGCTTTACGATGATATAAAGGCTCTCTCCAATATAATATATCCAACATTCTATTAACACTCAAAAGTCTTAAACAAATATACTGAAACATCAAAATAGCATAATACAAAACATTTGGTTTTCTAGTATATTTGCAATACTTTTGTACAAAAATCCGTCTTGCGTCCATGAAAGAGTTGTCAATTACAATATAACTTTTATGAAAATACATCTGTTTACTCCAATATATTTAATACAACACTCCAAAATTACTGAGTCTATTGACAATTTCATCTTTTCTCGTATTGAAACACTTAAACACCATATACTAAACAGCATACATTATTCTGCATCTTGCCAGTTTTTTCTTCATTTATAATACAAGTTTATTACACACTTTCACTACGGAAGTGCCAACTTGGTGACTCTGTTGTTCAACACTCGAGCATTATTCACGAATACCTCAACCAACTCTTCCAACCGGAATGTGTCTGTTCCCAGGGTAATTTTGTCGATGGCGTTGAACACCTCAAGCGTGTCAATTTCCATCTCCACCTCGAAGTTGATGTCGTGGTTGGTAATCTTCTTGCCATGTTTGTTCTTGGCTTCTCTCGGTACCAATACTCTGGTCAAGTCAAACTGGGTGATGGTAGGAGAATGTGTCCATGTATTTCTCTTTTTTTCTCGCACTATCGATGGTTTGTTCTTGGCCATGATGCCCTCGATGTTTCCTTCAGGAACAGGCATTTCAAGTGACAAAGACAACCGCAAGTCGTACATGTTCGACGGGTTATGGATATACATGTCTGCAACTCTGGTCTTTTCAATCGCAGTATACCGTGGAGGGTTCAAGCTGTTATCTTTAGAAATTCTAATTCTCCGTATATGCTCACCTTTGCCCCCTACTTGGTAGATCGAGTCGGTGATATCGGTGTCAAGCATATTGAACTTTCGCCTGGGCCTTTCACGAGTTTGCCCGCGAGTGTCTTCTTGATAGCTTTTCTCTAATTCTTCAAAGAACTTGCGGATCTCATTCCAAGCTATTTCCTCAACTTGCATGTCAAAATGGACACTGGAATGATCAGTGAAGATACACTCAGTAATCACACTTAGGTTGATCCGGTTACCTGTTCTCTTGTCTACAATTTTACCAAACTTGAGCTCCAACTCTACGTACTTTCTGTTTCTTTCTTCGATGTTGGAGAAGTTGGCAAATATCCATTCTGCCATGGTCCTAGTCAAAGACGGTGGAGGAATTACTCCAGTTATACTACACTGTAAATCCACACTTCTGGTTGATGTATAATCAAACACGGGCTTGTCGGAAAGCATTGTCCGCACGTTCTGACCATTCTGGTTGCCGATATCAGAGCTATCGACCAAATGGGCCCTATTAGGAGGAATCCATTCTTGTGCCCAGATAGGAGGAACTTCGTACCTTTTCGGCTTTCTTGACTTTTTGAGCTGTTTGATTCTTGTTAACTCATCTACATCTTGTTTACTGGCAGAATCGTTATCTTTGTAAGTATTGCCGTTTTTGTTGTTAGCAATTTCTGGTTTCTGATTGTTTTGCTTTTCAGGTTTGCCTACAAATTCCTCTTTTACGACTTCGTCGATGGCCGTTACTGTATTTGATACTTGTTTCTTTTCTTCTGTCTTTATTTCTCCCTTTTCGTTGTTGTCAAGGACTGCTCCGCCGAACTTTTCCTCTTTTTCTTCCACAGGTGATTGATTCAAACTGCTGAAACTAAGATCCTGGGCACTAGATGTGCGGCTGACATTGATCGTAGACTCCTTTCCGGTAGAAATATCTACATCTCGATCGTTGGTGATGTTTGCTATCGAATTGCTCTTAATGGAAGTTGCTAAAGCTGATGGAGCTGGCACCGGCTTGGCAAACGATGTCTGGCGTTCCGGTTCCGGAGGAGGATCGTTCAAAATGTTGACGATAGAATGCCGTTGATGGACCGATTGGGACTGGCTAGTTCTTCTAGCTGCCGACACTGGCAGAATTTCCTGTTCGTGGTCGCTCGGAGGAGAATCGTTGTTGAGAATAGAGCCAACGTTCATTACTGCACCATAAAATATTTGATTGTTTGTTCTTCCTCAGTCTTGGGGCGAATTGAAGTCAGAAAAAGCTTAACAATATTCTCTGAAATGCCAGAGATGAGCTACGGAAGTTGAAGAAGAATTTTCTGTATGAATAGCGTCAATCAACAATGCATTGAGGGTAAAAGAAACGAATTTCAATTGAAGAAGAAGGATTAAAATGTCGCCGCCAGAACTTTCGATGGCGCGACATCTTGTTGAAGTTTGGGTTGTGCGACATATTCACAGCCATTTTTGGAATTAAATTGTAGTATCCTAAGGAGATCTGGTCGAAGTATACTATTGGCTTATAGATTCTAGTTAATGAATTGAAGAAAGCTCAAAAATTCAAAATTGTCATTAAATCATCACTTTACAGCAAGATTTGAGAAATTGCGCTCTGGTTAAGATCCATACATTACTGTCTGACTAAAGACCAGAAGATCAGAAATTCTATATTTCGGATTAGTTACGATAATATCCAAATTCTCATCTCTGCAATACTATCGATGCCTATTAATAAGTTACACTGCATACATAGAAACAATAATACTAATAAATACTCTACTGTCGCAACCGTTTCAACTACATCTAGTAGCCCAAATTCTTGTTCAATCTGACAGCAACAGCATCAATAAATTCTTCAGTGGTAACATAAGATGATCTCTCAGTTTTACCCTGAGCTAATGCCAAGTCTTTGGTCATAATGTTGTCCTTGGAAACGGTCTCGATGGTGGCCTGCTCCAACTTTTCAGCAAACTCTGAGACCTCTGGGGTGTTGTCCAACTTTCCTCTTTGGATCAAGCCTCTAGTCCAGGCAAAGATCGATGCAATGGAGTTGGTCGAGGTCTCCTTACCCTGTTGATGTTGTCTGTAATGTCTGGTGACAGTGCCGTGAGCAGCTTCAGCTTCAAATGCCTTTCCGTCGGGAGTCATCAAGACAGAAGTCATTAATCCCAAAGAACCAAATCCCTGGGCTACAATGTCTGATTGCACATCACCGTCGTAATTCTTCATGGCTATGATGTAGCCACCCTTCGACTTCAACATTTGGGCTACCATATCATCGATTAATCTGTGCTCGTACCAGATACCTTCAGCTTCGAAGAGCTTCTGGTATTTGGAGGCATACAAGCCCTCAAAGATATCCTTGAATCTACCATCGTATTTCTTCAAGATTGTATTCTTCGTAGACGAAAACAAGTTCAACTTTCTCTCCAAGGCCAATCTGAAGGACGATTCAGCAAAATCCGTGATAGACTCATCTGTGTTGTACATGGCCAAGGCGACACCAGCACCCTGGAAGTTGTACACTGGGTATTCCTGAGCAGTCGAACCATCCGCAGGCTTGAATATCAATGACACTTCACCAGCTTGAGGCACGACAATGTCCGTAGCCTTGTATTGGTCGCCGAAGGCGTGTCTACCAATGATTATAGGCTTCTCCCATTGGGGAACAATTCTGGGGATGTTGTCAATAACAATGGGCTCTCTGAAAACAGTACCTCCCAAGATGTTTCTCAAGGTTCCGTTAGGCGACAACCACATCTTCTTCAAGTTGAACTCCTTGACTCTGGCCTCGTCAGGTGTGATAGTGGCACACTTGACTCCGACACCGTACTCCAAGATTGCCTTGGCAGCATCGGTGGTGACCTTGTCGTCGGTCTGATCTCTGTACTCAATTCCCAAGTCGAAGTACTTCAAGTCGATATTCAAGTAGGGCAAGATCAACTTGTCCTTGATGAACTGCCAGATGATTCTGGTCTGTTCGTCCCCATCCATCTCGACAACGGGGTTCTTGACGGTGATTTTGGAGATGGCCATATTGCTATACGTCTGTTCTGCTGGTGTATACGAATCTACTACAGATAGGTGAAGAAGATACTAAAAAGAAAGTCCGACTGAAAAACTTGTCTGTATACAAAGCAGCGAATTTCCAGCCTTTTATAGCGACACCATTTGTGCCCACTGCCGTCAACTCTATTTGTCAGAACGTAAGCATCGGTTCGGTCCTAACACTAACAGCCCGGGAACTTGTGCCACATACAATCCCGACCAAAAAGGGCTAAACTAACTAAAGGTTAGGTTCCACCATCGGAGTGTGTATAATTGCCCATTTCGGAGCCATCTCGGCAGAGGAACATGGCGTGGTTATACCAACCGGATATACACTGAAATTAGGCCAACCCGAAGATGTTGGGACACGGCAGATATGATGCAATAGTATTGAACCACAATGGCCCAGCAGTTGGCACGAAAATGGCATTGGGAATGTCTGGGTTCCCTGTAAAAACCGCAGATCGGCCCTGATCAAACGTGAAATCTTCGCCCATGAATTCCAGATCCTACTTTAAACGATTCTCTAGTTGCTGACTAGAATTTACCTGGCCATACTCTAACCTGTTTGACTACTTTCCTGTCTCTTCTACACTATACAATGGCTTTTATCCAAGCTGCTGTCTCTAAACTCCTCCGCACAAGCACATGATCCGAGTCAATTGCCTATTCGAGGCAGTTACTCCGAAACCAAAGAGTTCCGGAGCTGTCAACTTCCGCTAGCAACAATAGTTCCGCTATTCTGGCCATTATCATGTTGTGTGTAATTCTTGATCCGCTGGCTATCGCTCTTATCAACTCTGGCTCTTCGATGTCTGTCTGATTCCCAACTACCCCAGATTCTGCTTTGTGTCTGCAGAAGCGTAGCAGTCAGCAACAAATGGCGGAGAACCCAGAGTGGGGGACCCGATGGTGTGCGCACGATTCTGACGGACTTTGGTTTCTCCGAAATTGTCCGTTGCTCGCAGCCCGGAGTTCTTAGGAAGGACAGGACTGAAAACGGTAACAGCGCAACTCCAATCTGTAAGGACTCAAGCCAGGAGAGGCAACTCAGCTGTGTATCTACTTGCGCTTTGAAGCTGGGTTTACAGGCGACAAAATACAGCTCAAATAATGTCGCACATTTGTCGTATTTTGTCGTAATTTTCAAAAATTGTAACATATGTGAGTCTCGTTTTGTATGGAGAAGCTTGCATAGCTTAGGAAGACAGAACTAATCAGATATTTGTATCACAATGTAGTAACCATTTCAACTTCACCATTCTCGCCCTTATGATTTCAGTTGCACATTTTTCTGGTTCTCTCCCCGTTCCGTTCCATCTTTTTTTCACTGCTGCCCCACCACAGAACATTTTCTCCTGCATGGTCTATGTCTCGACCTGGATGTTACGTCATAGATGAGATGGGACATACCGATTATTTTGACTAGCAGATAAGACTGGGGCACAAATTGAGATGGCTATCTGATCGTGCATCCCTGATTCTGACTTAAAATAGATTCCAACGGAAGAATAGGGTGGCCTAAAACAATCGCCCAGTCCATCGTAACTCTATCCCATTTATTCTCATGTCGGACAGCTCTATAGTATACTCTTCTAGTACAAGATCCATTCTACCCGTTGAAACATTCTCTCGTTCTACTCCTGCTTCTTTCCTCTACCTTAGCTCCTTCCTAGTGCTCCACTCTGCCTCGTATCGTTCAGTCTGGCTACGCTCGCAGCCACCGCATCGGTTCGGCAAGACTACGCGTAACTAAAATTGAATCTGTCCGAGAACATCTTACTGGGATTGATCCATAGACCCATACTTAAATCAGATGGAGACCGTATATCTGCTATATATGCTATACGTGCTGTGGTTGTGATTATTCAGGTATTCTGTCAATGACACAAAGTATCCGGAAATTGCCAATTCTCAATCTTCAGCGATTATGGCGAATTGGTCTCAGTCGCAAATCAAGTCACCAACTGCTGCTGATGTTTCACCACCTTTGTTATTTTTTCTTGTCATTTGTTTGATTTTTACGGATCTCGTTCTTTATTCTTCTTCTTATGCCAGCATCTTTGTATCAGCATCTTCTCCTTTGTTCATATTCACCCATAGATTGCATTCATCTTCTCTTAAGTGTTGTTTTGATTTGTTATTGTTCGCATCTTCATTTTCGTCTCCGGACTTGTCAATAACCAATCTACAACCACTACTACAAAACAGCACAAGCATCAACTATTCTAAACTACCTATAACAAACCATATTCAAATTCACATTGCATTATACCAATGCCAGATCTTGGTCGTCCAGAACGAGATGCCGTCAGAAGGGCTGAGTCATCATCTTCTGTTTTCGCTCAAAATAGACACCAACATTCTACAACTACTGCCTTGCCTCCGGCAAACAGAGGTCCCATCAGAACCTTGCCAAACTCGCCTCTAGTTCATGCTCTAGAACCTAAACTGTCTCTTTCAAATTTGCCTCATATAAGATCAGCAGGGAAATTCGATATCAGATCGCCTATAATTCCTGAAAACTCAGTGCTCTTCACTCCTGGAGGCATAAACGAGGGAATTTCATCCAATTTGCATGTCCACGATCTGGCTTCTTCTTTATACACTTCACGTACCAACGCCACTGTACCTTCCAGACTCTTGAGTATTGCAGCTGCGAGAACCTTATACACCTTACGCAACTACTATAACGACTTCACAACCATAGACTGGGCCAAAGCCTTTATCCTGACAAATAAATTCAATTATGAGTTGGAAAAGAACACCTGGATCGAAGACGACTACGAAACCAGTGAAAGTACGAGTGGTAAAAGAAGAAAACCTATTCCTTTCTACTACAAGTCATACTTGGTGCTCGGTAAATGGGTGCTTATTGTACTTATAGGATTCGTATTTTCGTTGATAGCTTTCACCATCGACAAGTTTGAGATTCTTCTTATTGGCTTCAAACATGGCTACTGTAGGACGAATTGGTTCGCGAGTCAAGTCTCATGCTGTGCCAGTTCGGGTGCTGGAACAACATCTTCCGGATCGTACCCACTGTCTAAGATGTATATGAATGTATTCAAGCTGGGCTACCTCTTGAATACCAGTAACAATTCAGATGTTTGTACTGACTGGATCTCGTGGTCCGCTATATTCTCGAAGGAGCCTCTCTACAGTCTTTTTAGGTTCGATTTCCTTATTTACGTTGTTTTAACAGTAGTCTTGGCTCAATTGGCTTGTATCATCACCTTATCAACTAAGCTAACTGGTGGGGTGGTGGTGTTACCGCCAAAGTCAGAAGACTTAACTCATTTATCAACAGGTAATGACAAGACTGGAACAAATGAAGAACATCATGAATCCTCTTCTTCCGATGAGGATAACGAAAAAAATGCTTGCCAGGTTTCTCCTCGTGTCATGTATTCTGCTTGTGGATCGGGGGTACCAGAAGTGAAGACTATCTTGTCTGGTTTTGTCATTCGTCGTTTCCTTGGAACATATACATTGTTTGCTAAAACAATATCTCTTGTACTTGCTATTGCTTCAGGTATGGCTCTTGGAAAAGAGGGCCCATATGTCCATTTGGCAACTGCAGTAGGTAACATTGCATCTAGATTCTTCCCCTTTATCGAGAACAACAATTTATTGAAAAAGCAAATATTGTCCGCAAGTGCGTCAGCGGGCGTTGCCCTTGCCTTTGGCTCGCCATTAGGAGGAGTTCTCTTTATTCTCGAAGAAATAAATCATTATTTACCGTCACATCACTTGTTTCAAATTTTCTTCTGTGCTATCATCTCGACGCTTTTTTTGAAATTCTTGAATCCATACGGAACTGGTAATACAGTCTTGTTTGAGTTGAAATACGATTCTGATTGGAGTGCAGTTGAGCTCCTCTTTTTCGTTGGATTGGGAATAGCAGGAGGTCTATTCGGGGCCATTTTCGTGAAATTCGTTCAGTGGTGGCCCGAAAAGTTCCGTACCAAAAAGATCATCAAGGATCATCCCGTTTTTGAAGTTTTCTGTATCGCTCTACTAACTGGCTTGATAACGTTTTGGAATCCATACACAAAACAGGCTGCTTCAGAATTAGTCCTAGATCTTGCTACTCCATGTGGCTTGAAAGAAATAGTTGGCTCGTTGTGCCCAGTTACTCCTGAGCAATATATCAAAGAAATTGGATCATTGATATTTGCGTTTGTAGTGAAAGTCATATTGACTTTTGTAACATTTGGTTTGAAAGTACCCTGTGGTATTTATGTTCCTTCAATGGTGGCAGGAGCACTATACGGTCGTATCATTGCAATGTTGATTCAATTATTCAATCTCAAATACAATCTAAACATCATTGACGCATCTTCGGTTTCAACTACTACTTCGCTTATGCGTTTCATTTGTTCGTCCAAATCAGACCATTGCGTGGATATGGGGATTTATTCGATGATTAGTGCTGGTGCTTTTATGGCGGGTGTAACAAGAATGAACATTACATTAGTAATAATTTTATTCGAACTAACCAGTTCCTACACTTATGTTTTGCCTATTTCCATTTCAATTGCTGTTGCAAATTGGGCTGGTGGATTGTTAGAAAAGAATTCATTATATGAGTCTATGTTGATAATGAACGATTATCCATTCATGTCATCAGAAACAGAAGCCATTGACCCATTTTTAACAGCTGGAGATATAATTCATGCATCTGATAAGGTAGATGAAGATGTTCTGAGAGTTGGTAGCATTTCTCGAATCGATGAGATTCCAGCAATAGAAATCAGTCGTGATTTCTCTGATCATGATCACTATCATGCAAACAGATTGTATATAGACATCAGTGAGTCTCCGTACGTTCCTGCTTCCTTGTTGCAGTCAAAATTCATCTTATTGGTCGACCAGGGTTTGATGGATGGTTGTCTTCCACTAATCAGGAACCTGGTGTGTGTTGGTTTATTTTTCTTTTCAGATTTGGAACTTTGTTTAGATAAGCTTAAAGGTTTCTGTCTGGAATACGAAGTTGTAGATGAAATCTATTGCAAGCTATTAAGCACAGATAGCTACGACCACAGAAATAGCGACACTATCAACATTCATGAACGACATAATTCTGCTGTTGTTCAAAGCATACAAGCTGATAGCAATCAAATGGATTATTTCAGTTATGGTTCAATCGATAATGAAGTCGATTTTTTGGTATCTGAAGTACTAGAATCTTTTACAAACTTAACTCAATACGTTGACTATTCTCCGATATTCATTAATTACGACAGCGAGTTGAGTTTTGCACACTTGATATTCGACAAGATCGGTAACAGAGTCATTGTTCTCCTTAAAAATGGTCATTTCTACGGCGTTTTGCATAAGAAGGTGCTTATCGACTATTGTAGACGGGTAACCTGATAAAATTTATTACGTAGCATATCTAGATCTAATGTCCTGTTAAATATTCCTTTTCTCTTTGAGTGTAATTGATATTATAGATTTTGCAGCTAACAAACGTTTCTGCTATCAATAGAGTAAATAATTCCATATTGTCATTGAGCGTTTTAGTTTTAAGGGTACTATTGCTGTACCTGAATTCACGATTTGGGTCCAATTTTTCTTTTAATCCAGCGTTCCTTGATAAGCACCTCCAATAGTTATTTGTATCACCATTTTGACTCTGACGTTGCTTCTCGATCTTATTTAACATATTTTTATAAAATCGATAATGTTGAAAATTGTCGCTTATGACTTCCAAGTATATTTGACAACGTAATAAATTGTTTGGAATAAGCTTTGCAATAACGCTATTCAATTTTTCGTTTAATTCTGGGGGGTTAGTAAAATATGACATCAAAAGGTATAATACCAACCTGCTGAAGTAGCTCTTTTCGTTGAAATGAAGCCCCAAGTTGGGACTGTTGTATTTGGTATGGATTTTGTAATGTTTGGAAGTTATTTCTCCATAGGACAAACGACTGTCTTGAATAATTCTCATACCTTCAATCCTAAGCTGGTACAAGTTCAAAGGTCCATCTATTGACTCGGTTCGCTCGTTTGATTCCATAAGAAATATTGCTTTCACAAGTGGAGTATTTTCTTCAAGGATGTTGTCCAACAAAGTGAACAATAGATCTAAATCTTCTAAAGTAACCCCTTTTAGGACTTGGATAAGAAGATTATTTGTGAAAAGAGTGGAAAGGTAAAAGAAAGCTTTCTTGTATGAAAGCATATTGAGTGTATGAAGGATTAGTTGGGTGTTGAATGCACCAGTATTGCTTAAGACATTATTCATGACGTGTAACTCGAAGGAGCCGAAGAGCTGTAATCCCCAGTTCTTATCCACCATTAATAGAACATCAGAAAAATCCAGCAACAATTCGACATATCCAAAATTATCTACTGTGGAAGGACCTGTGATGCTGTGGTTAGAAAATGATTCCATGGCTTGTAGGTTTTCGTTATAGCGCACCAACAAGTTGCTCATAAAACTATAGTCTAACAATGAATTTTGCACCATCCAGTCATAGATCACTTTGCTTTTTTTGGATAGAGTGATGATAAGCATAATATTCTCTAATTGCGCCCTGTCTCTTTCAATGAAGTAAAGATTGTTGATGATATCAAGTACGAAAAATTCAAGCCTCCGTTTTCCAGGGACCTGTTGTTGAAACCAAATTTCTAGAACCAGAACATACTTTGTGTAGAGATCTAAAGTTGCATGGATCAACTCTTTCATGTAGTCCACTATTGTTTTGTGCATATATCTGTATTTGGTAAATTGTTTCACATAGTGTTCCAATGCATTAGCTAACTGCCAACGGACATCTTTCTCTAGGACAGCGTTCTGAGAGTAGCATAGCAGGACGGAATCGAACATCCAGTCAAAGATTTGTTTACGGACATCAAACAAATCATGGCAGTCGTCTACTAGATCTAAATCAGCTAAAGCATAATAGAATCCTTCTCGTAATGCAAAACATAGCGTATCAGTATTCTTGAAAACTTGCAACTGATCGTAAACATTCCACAAATCGGAAGTGAGTTGAAGAGATGCAGATTTCTTTGTAGGGGGAGATACCTCAGAAGCCATCTGGTAATGTTAGTACAATAATCCATTTGATATTAAGCATTACTTTTTCACATACAGTTTCTTTGTACTTGCGAATGTTCCTGATTGCTCTTTCAAGAGTGAACTGGGCACTTTGGAAAGAGTTGTCTTTTCCGCTTTTAGGAACAAATGGGTTCATCACGGACAATTTTTTAGAATCCTATTTCGGCTGCTCTTTAATTTTGTTTCTTGGTTTATTTAGGATGTTAGAGGTGCTTCCTGAAACTTGAATATTCCGTATTGGTATGAAGTTCGGAAACAGGCAATAAAATATGAAAATTTGAAACAACTTAATTGTTGCAGCCATTTTGTGGTTGCAATCCTGTACATTGGATGAAAACTGAAACAGCTTTTCTATTTCGCAACCTAAATGCCTCATATAGCTATATATAATATCTATAATTCTCTTTATACCTACTATTTTCAATTTTCAAATCTTTACAAGGTTTTCCATTTTCAAGATTGTCATAGTATAAAAATTGGTAGCTGGTTAAGTTCATATTCAAGCATGTCCCGAGCAGTCTCAAAGTCTAGACCATCAACTTCCAATGCGAACCAAGCCAATAGATACACGTACAATAAATTTGGCTCAAGAAAGGAATCGGCTTCAACTCGAGAAACAGCAATAGCTGGAAGCCTTGAAAGCTCCAGAAGTTCTCGAGAAACTCAAAATCAAAAACTGCATCAGAACTTGAATCCGAAAAAGATTCTGGCTTCGAGTGAAATCGACTATTGCAATCATTACATCCACACCAAACAGAATGCGATTTCTCAGATCAGAAACATCGCCAACCCCACTGAGGGTTATCCGAAACTAAGCAAATTGCATCAGTTGAAACGAGCCCAAGTAGAGAAGCATGCTACTACCCCCTATGGTGTACGTGTAGCTACAGACAAAATTATTCCTACTATTAACAGTTGGATCGACAACTACGGATTAAAGTTTGACGTCATCATGATCGGGGCCCTTGTAGAAAATCAGTTCATATTACCGCTATTGAATTCCATTCCAATCAGTAAACTTTGTGCTAAGCCAGGATTCTTGTTCATTTGGGCTACTACTCAGAAGATTATCGAACTTACTAGTCTCTTGAACAATGACAATTTCAACAAGAAGTTCAGAAGGTCTGAAGAGTTGATCTTCTTGCCTGTAGACAAGGACTCTCCGTATTATCCTGATAACTCTGGAGACTCTGTTTCGTTGTTGGAGAAACAACAATGGCACTGTTGGATGTGTATTACCGGTACAGTTAGAAGATCTACTGATAATCATCTCATCCACTGCAACGTTGATACAGATCTACAAATAGAAAGTGCTGGTAACAAAAAGAAAAGCTCTGTGCCTGAGGCGATGTACAGAGTAGCAGAAAACTTCTCGAACTCCAACAGAAGACTTCACATTATTCCGTCCAAAACAGGCTATGACTGTCCGATAAAAATAAGAAAAGGGTGGGTAATTATGGGTCCCGATGTCATTCTCAACAACTTCGACCCCATGAACTACAGTAGAGAATTGAATGCGGCTTCTGTTGTACAATACAATACGTATGCTAACGGATCCAATACAGGAGCTAATGCTCAGTATTTGGTTCCACAAACTAACGAAATTGAAGACTTGAGACCAAAGAGTCCAGTTTCTGGAGGTAAAAAGACGACTTCTACATGAATAACTAATTATCTATTGCTAATCATAATTGTTAGTACAATTGATACAAAAAGAGGGTCGATCATTATGAAATAAATTGAATCCTATTGAGATCAGAGGTTTGATGAATGTTGGAAAAGGGTTGTTATCAGCACCGCCCGAAGACTCTGAGTGAGCTGAGTAAGGTTTTCATCACAACAATAGGACTTATTTCGTTCAAGTGATTTCCGAATTACATACAATTTAGCTCGATGTTGCAAGAAAGGTTTAAAGAAGAAGTTAGTATAGAATATAATTAAAAAATTTTCAGACATCGAGTAAATAGGAAAAAAAGAGAGCAGGGTAAGTTTTCTGTGTGCAGGTGCAAGAATAAATAGGGCCGAATCTATTTGAAGAAAGGTAGCAATTGTAAACTTTGTATTGATAAATGTAACTTGTAATGAAAAACAAGATACTTAATACCATTCACAATGAAGTAGTTGTTGTTTGACGTCTGTAAATTTTTTTCAATATTGCTAAGTTTAGAGAACATATGGAAGAATTTCGGAGAAATAAGTTGAGAAATGGAAAATATTACCAACTGCTATAAATTCTAAGAAGCTGGAAGCCTCAAGCCCAAACTTTTCAGGAATGAATCTAATAAGTCTTAGACCATGCTGATGTTCATAACAGCTGCTTTCCTTTAGGGAATGGTATGTATTACTTTTTTATTGACTAATCAATTTAAGACAACAAAATTTTTGTCACGTGACTCAAAACGTGATAATATTAAGTACACATGTCATTTTGAAGGAGCGTCTTTCAAGAAATGGTTGCGTGGTCTAGTTGGTTATGGCATCTGCTTAACACGCAGAACGTCCCCAGTTCGATCCTGGGCGGAATCATTCTTTTTTTTTGCATTTGAAGCATTTGAGGGAGAGCATCCACAAGTTCCACTAAGACAGTAACACCCTGCGAGAAGCTGGAGCAGTGCACTGTTACCGTTGAAGATGCAAAAAGGAAATTAGCCACTTTTTTCTCACGTCAAATGGAGCCTCTCCAATCCGTTGAGTGGGAACTAAGCTGAAAGTGGACCGTGGAGTCTGTCATAATTGAAGTGGGAATTTGACAAATATGTGGAATTAGAAGGGAAGATACGAGAGATTGGAGGAACGAAACTTGTGAAACATCGAGGATAAATTTAATAATGCTACCGGCTAGAACAAAATCGTAAAGATAGTGAAGACACTGAAAAGTGAGAATTGTGAAAATCGTGAAGACAAAAGCGTAGCGAATTGTCAATGAGAAAGTGTAGATCCAGTTCCTAGGTAGCCAACGATACCAACAGCTTAGTTAGAGCATTCCCTACAATGACATTATACAGAGCTTCTGGAAGAACCAGTCACTTTTCATTTACATCTTAACAAACAGGGTTGGTGCCGCATACCTACTAGATCAGTGAGTAATTCGTACCGGCAGATACCATTGTAGCGAGGCGAGAGTTTAGCGAGATTGTGTGCGACTATACGAGGGTAGCAAAGCCTTGTGTATTTGGATGTGACTGGAGAAATACAAGAAGCAAATGGTTTCATTCGGAAGCGACGGATGCGAAAAGGAAGCAGAATAGCATACAAACAGAATAGAAACTGCAAGAGGTGAAGTGGAATTGGTAATTAGTGATTTTACTCTTCGAGTGTGAATTCTGTTTCTCGTTATTGTGCTGCTACGATTCTCACTAATAAAAATCTACTCCTGCGAGAACAATAGCCAGAGCTTGATTGTCTCACCAAACGATACTGAACAACCACTGGTCTCTGCTTAAGTCTCCAATTCACCACCACTCTCGCTCACGCCTTCCGTCTTTATCGTTCTAGCACCTCGCTATATCTCTCCGTAACCACCCCAGTCTAGCTACCACTATTTGTAACCCTCTTATGAAAGAAATTCATGCACGCCCCTCTGATTGCGATTCGCGATTTCGCGGAAGCGCAGGTTTAGTCTTTATCAGGAGGCTTGCTGTGTTCTCTACAAATTTGCTACATTTTCTCTTCTCGCATTTTCTCCTGCCAGCAGTCTCTATCGTGGCAGTATATGCATCGTCGGACAGACATTCTGCTTCAGCTTCGTCCAAATCTTCATTCGTCGTGTACTTTTCCTTCTTCACCTGGTTTCGAATCTGTTGTCATTTTGATTCTCATCAAACGTCTGTGCCACGCCCTTGATCCATAAAGCAGAGAATATAGTCTTTTTAGTTTCCTTATACTTATTCACACCATAATATCATTACACGATAGGCATCGTATAGCACTGTCCGGTCTTCACTGATCTATTTTACTGTCAGATCACAATATAGCACTACCTACTCCATATACCATGCCACCGTATGAACTCGTACTGGTGCTCCAAGAGGAGGTGCATTCCAGTCTCACGCTACATCCCCAGATCGCCACGCTTAACCAGCTCTTCCTCAAGTGCTTAAAGGAGCCTCGCTACCAGTCGCCACTAACCATCAACGAGCTCTCCAAATTGTTCAACAGCTTCTACCGCGACTTGAATGCTCTTGTCATTAGCATCTACACTCAGTCCAACTCCACCAAAAAACAATTGATAGCCGCTTCTAATTACTTTAACAATAACCCCAAGGTGTTTGATTACTTGCTAGCCATCGCAAACTACAGTACATCGTCCATCAAGTTGCTCAAACGCTCAGACCCCGACGCGCTCTACCAGCTCAGAATCTTCAACTACTACAAGTTCCTCATGGTGTTTGAGTCTATCGAAGCATCCCATATCAACTTACTTTCTTCCATCAATGTTGGTGAAGACATATCGTTGTATGACAAACTACTTCGTTTTGACAATAAGGACATCATCTACCAAGAGTTTTTAGCTGACAAAATCGTCGCATTAAAAGGACTAGATCTCTCATTCAAAAGCTTCATAGACACCTCTGTCAGTGACCAAGATAAAATCATTTCCTTCATCGAGAATTTGACTCCACTGGACTTGGCACCTATACAGCAGAACTTGACAGACTTGAACGCAATCAATATCACACCATATTCAAAGCTCCAAAACATCGTCCAGATGCATAAGAACTTGATCAAGCTCTTTCTCAACAACGGCTTCAAAAATAGCGACGTCAATAACGATCTTTTGCTTCCATCTTTCATATATCTCATCATCTACAAGCTCCATACAAAGGACTTGTTCCTCAACTTTGTCTACATCAAGAATTTTGCCAATCTCTTTGACCCCTACAAAGTCGAAGTATATCCTATAAATCTCAATTCGTCATACTATCCGACAGTAGAAAAGAATTACACTTCTAACAAGTATAGAATCTGCAATCTTTTCGAAATGTTGAATTTGAACGAGTCTCTGAACCAATCACAAGAACAGGAGCATGTAAGTTCAGATGAGTACAAATTCTTTGACAACGACCGAGACTTGATCCACCACTTGGCAGAAACGTATATGAACAGTGGAGAATTACATTACTACTTGACTAACTTTGAAGCAATTATTGTTTTCTTATCGAATATAACCATTTCGGAGCTACTAAACAACAACGAAATTGAAGAAGAACACGACCTTCATCAAGAACAGCTTAACGATAATTCGAACAAATACAACAATAAGTTATTGCTAACATCTATTTTCAAGTTGGTAGATGATGAAATCTTGGCTCAATTCCAATTCCCAGATGGGAAATTAGCTGAGGAGGCCAAGGCTCAGGAAGAACAAGACAAGCAGAACAGATCAAGATCTTCATCTCTTGTAAATACTATCAGCAACAAGATCAATGAAACCAGGTCCAGATCGAACAGTTCCATCATGAACACCTTGCAAAAGTCAAACATCTTGACAAAGGAAAAGTTCCCCACATTATCAGCTGCCACAGAAGGAGACGATGCAGATACGAGTGGATTTTCCATGATGAAAAACATATTGGGAAGAATAGGCTCAGTAGGATCGGCGCTGGTTCAGCAATTGAGATACGCCACTGATGAACACCATCAGACTGCTCATCAAGATCAAGAATCTGATGAAGTCTCGTTAGCATCTTCGAACCAAAAGAGATCAAGTACATTGTTCACAAAATTGTCTCCGAACCATTCAAGAACGAGATCGTCTTCTCTCGAAAACGCTATGGGTAATAATGGGTTCTTGAATGCGCATTCCACGAGCAACAAGAGAAATTCTATCACCGCGAAGCTTACAAATGGTGTTTCTGAGTTCATGACTAAATTGAATACCACTCAAAATCCTTCTCAGTTGCAGTCGTCGATCAACAAGAACATCTCCAATAGCTCCTTGCATTCTTTGGAAGGTGGAGAGACAGAAAGTACAGCAACACTACAGAGGAGAAGCGACATCACCAGAAGCAGAACTACCAGTTTGCAAGTGATGGATAAATGGTTCAATAATATCGGAACCAGTTACGCTCAGCAACAACGAACCCCATTATCTACAAACAATGAAGGTGACACAGACTTAACAGTACAATTGACCAGATTCCATCATGTCGACTTTGACAACTTGAGTGTCAAAGACTTGAGAGAACTCAAAAGCTACTACGACCAGATGTGCGAATTGTTAGCAACACACCAGTTGAATTCTAATGGAAAAACAGATAAAGCAGAACTGAAAAGTTCTGAGAGAATAGGTTCGAGAAATGGATCTGTGGATGGAATCTTCAAGAGCAACAATGGCAAGCTCAATGATAAATCCAATGATGAGATTTCCAATGAAAGCAGCAGTCTTTAGGGACTTCAGAGTATAGAATTATAAAGTAATACAAACATAGCATACGACGTAAATAGAAACATGACACTATGAAGCACTTATGCTTTTTATACAGAAACTTCACTTGAAGAAATATGATTGTAACCTAATACATTCGTGAATTACTAAGATAAATAAGAGCTGCAAAGTTAAGTTTTGATTAAAATCAAGATTTTCACGTGATTATAATACTGCACACTAAATACAATCACAAATATTTCTAGATATTTCTACAGAAGAATGACATCAGAATGGCATATCCATAAATGATCAAGAAAAACCCAACAATATTTCAATCCTTTCGTACATTCATATAAAGAACATGAAATACATATGACGCCCGAAATATCGAAGAAGCGGCCATCTGACACTGACGATATCTACTCCTACTGCAGTGGAAAACGAATCAGACTAGATAACCTTTTTGACGGACTTTCTCTAGATGGAGATGGACCGAGCCCAGAGCCGAAAAATAGCATTAGAGAAGATTTTGTCATCAATCCCAACGTGGAAACGTATTCCGTATATAAGAAGAAGATTTCAAAACTGAGGAGTAATACTTCGTCAGGAATCTCCGGTGATTTCAGTAGCTATTTAGCAGAGAAACTAGCTGACCATTTCAATGAAGAAATGCTTCGCAACCTCCAGGTAATCCCCTGGTACGACTTCCGATTTCTCGTGATCTATAGGTTTGAAAGATGGGCGGTCCGTCTATTCAACCGCTTCCTCCGAGAATTCAACAAAAGGAACAGCCTCCGAATCCGGCCCATGCGTACTTACGATAAGATTCTCAAACTTGTGGAAGATCAGAAAATCACGTCTAATGACTTGTTTAATATTCTCGACCAAATGTGCAGAGCAGAAATGGCACAAATCGAAAAGAGGAATTGGCACCGGTCTCTGAAACAAGATGAATCACACTTTGCAGATGAAGCTGATATACTAAAAGACACGCGCTACGACTATTGGGACACGCTTAATATAGACCGAGACTCAGCTATGCTGGAACCCGAGGGATTCCTCAACGATCTAACAGATCCGAAGGTCGAAGAACTATTGCTTGATGAACAGGATATGGAGTTGGAAGACTGGGGCAATGACGTCATGGCAGACTACGGTTCCTATTATGGCGAATACAGAGACAACAACAGTGAGCCTATGATGGCATAACAGACAATATAATGATTTGGGCCGTGTTGAATTGGTGTCAGTCATGACGTCGTTGTAGAGTAAGTGGATATTGAAGATAACACAAACACGTGACATCCTCCACACAACACAAGCTTATCGCGATGATTCAAAATCATCAAAATCAGAACTAACAACCATTACTCCTTTGAATGCCAATTTTAACACAATGGTTTCTATACTAAATCTACCCCATGAAGTTATGGTGAAAGTATTCAAGCACTTGACTCCAAGTGAGACTAGTCAAATAATCAGGAAGTTGAAATCGGGTAAAGAAGGCCGAGGTCGGCTTGATGATCTTGTCATACGACTCTTGTACCAGCGTCTTTTCAATGGGAAGTTGATGATTATCAACGACAAATCGAACGAGACTATTGAATACGACACAATGCTCACTATAGATTCGTTCGAAGAACGCTTTTTGGTACATAACTACGAGAACTTGTTGTTCCAGGAGATACGACCAAACTATGTAGAGGTGAAATTCACCCGACAGGCCAATGATTACATGAATTTCATAGGAAATTTGTACAAGTTCTTCAGTCTCTTGTCTCGAGAGGAAAATGTGCAGATGCTTAAGTACTTCGAGACGAAAATCTTGCAACTTGACTTCTACACTGATGGAAATCTTGTATTGATAGAGAATCCAACTTCGTTATCCACTATCATTATCAAGATTTTGATCAGTTTGTCTAGCAACAAGGATCTCCTGGGAAAGATCAAACGTTTCACTATAAAGTCGACCGATATCGGAAATCTCTACGTTTCCCAATGGAGTCAGTTATTCCGACGCTTTATCAATTTACATACGCTTGATCTATCCAACGATATAATTCACTCTGATTATGAGGATTACAGAGACGTTTTAGGTAATTTTTTCAAGTTTCCTGTCAGACTTAAGAAACTTGTGCTAGATAACAATGTGTTGCGATATGTTTCGGTGTCAATGATTGCTAGTCTTCCACCTAGTCTAGAAGTGTTACTGTTGAGCCGCAACAAAATCGTATCTGTAGAACCAGTACGACTATCCTCAAAGTTACCGAATCTCCGCTATTTGAATCTCGACTTTAACGAACGCTTACTGTATTTGGAACCTGGGATTTTCCGGGGGATTAGACGAGACTTCAGACTTCTGTTGAGGGGTACCAATTTTGAGGATGATGATTTTTCGCATTTGGCAAGAGCGACTAGCGAGATAGGATTTACCATTATACTATGAAATGAATGGATGGCAATGAACTAAATAACGAATAAATGATAATATGCGATGATTCACTATATTTATAGAGAAGACAAATATAATGGGATCGTAGATGTAGAAAGAGTAGACAATCGGAATTGCAAAAATGTCGCAATGTCGATTGTGAATTTCCATTATTATAACCGTTCCAAAAAGAAGTGCGACATGGAAATTTGGCTCACATTTCACCGAATTTTGACGTAAGACAACATTCTCCATAGTTAAGGAAATAACTCAAGATACACCAATTGGCTCACCACACTGCTCTTTTGGTGCTTCAAGAACATATCCATGATTGGAATACAGCGGCTGGTGTTTTTGCAGGTGCTTCGGGAAGGACCTAGTCCTGGAATAGGAATATCATCATTCCGTCCTTTTTTAGTTTCCCTTAGCCGAATCGGATCTAACCATAGCATACTGACACCCGCCAAATCTTCACGTACACCCCTAATCTCGACATACCTTATTAGCCGGAGACTATACTCAAACAAGACGGCTCAAAAAGAGAGGCAGAACGAGCCAGAAATCCAAAAGTCATTAAAACCACAATCTGAACTTCTCCAACCTCAAGGTGCAAGTCGTGAAAGTGGAGACACAAGTGGACCTACGAGCATAAATGAAGAAAGCAATGTAATTTCTAACCTCCTAGAATCAGCAGACAGCACTCAGACACTTTCCACATCCCCTTCTCCAGGAAAGACTCTGTCTTTGGGTAAAGATATTATCAAGCTACTCAAACTAGCTCGCCCGGAGTACAAGCTCTTGATCTTTGCATTGGCATGTTTGCTCATCACTTCTGGTGTTTCAATGTCGTTGCCTCTTTTTATAGGAAAAATCATCGATACAGCTGAGGTTCCCGCTTCCGAAAATCTGTCTATAGAAAAAGTTCAAGTATTGGGAGTGTCCACTAATGGCCCAGACTTAATTTTAGGCTTGGAACCATACCAATTCTACACTGGCTTAGGAGTATTGTTTACTGTGGGAGCCGTAGCTAATTTTGGACGTTCGTACCTTTTGCGATCTGTAGGCGAAAAACTTGTTGCCCGATTAAGGTCGCGTTTGTTCCTGAAGATTCTTGCCCAAGACTCCTATTTCTTTGATATTGGACCCACGAAGACTGGAATGAAAACCGGGGACTTGATTTCGAGAATCTCCAGCGATACACAGATCATTGCCAAAACTCTCAGTGGTAACATCAGCGACGGTGCTAGATCTTTGATAAGTGGCCTTGTAGGGCTTTCCATGATGTGCTATGTGTCGTGGAAATTGACTCTTTGCATGAGTATGATTTTTCCTCCATTAATTGTAATGTCTTGGTTCTACGGAAGAAAGATCAAGGCATTGTCGCGTTTAATCCAGGAGAATATTGGGGCCATGAGTAAAGTCACCGAGGAGAAGTTGAATGGAGTAAAGACTATTCAGGCATTTTCCCAGCAAAAGATGATGGTCCACGACTACAACGTGGAAATTAAAGAGATCTTCAACAACTCTATCCGTGAAGGAAAACTCGCAGGAATTTACTATGGGTTCAATGGGTTTTTGGGAAACATCACCATGATTGGTTTGTTGGTTGTCGGAGCGAAATTAATAGGGATGGGCGAGTTAACTATAGGTGACTTGTCTAGTTTCATGATGTATGCTGTTTATACCGGGAGTTCTGTCTTTGGATTGGGAAACTTTTATACCGAACTCATGAAGGGGATTGGGGCAGCCGATAGAATCTTTGAGTTAATAGACTACAAATCTAACATTCCGATCCATTTAGGAAAGAAAGTTGACAATCTCTATGGAGACATCAACTTCCAAAATATCAACTTCATATATCCATCCAGAAAGGATTCTACTATTTTCCAGGACATGAACATGTCGATCAAACAAGGACAAAATGTATGTATCGTAGGGCCATCAGGTAGTGGAAAATCTACGATATCGCAGCTATTGCTAAGGTTCTATGACCCACAGAGTGGTCAGGTTCTTGTCAATGGCCACAACATCCAGGACTTGAACTTGAACTTCTACAGAACGAAAATTGGCTATGTGCAGCAAGAACCATTATTGTTTAGCGGAACAATCAAGGAGAATATTTTGTTTGGAAAGGAAGATGCCTCCTTAGAGGAGATAGAACAGGCTTTGAAACTTAGTAATTCCTTCGCATTTGTGAACAACTTGCCCCAGGGCATTGAGACGAAGATTGGTGCCTCTACCAGTACACAATTGAGTGGAGGTCAGAGGCAGCGGATTTCGTTGGCTAGAACGTTGATTCGTCGTCCAAAGATCTTGATACTTGACGAGGCCACTTCAGCTTTGGACTCCATCAGCGAAGAAATCGTCATGCGTAATCTCTCTCATTTGAACAAAGAAGAAGGAGTGACGATAATTTCCATTGCCCATAGGTTATCCACAATTAAGAACAGTGAGCGCATAGTAGTGTTAAACCAAGAGGGAGAGATAGTAGAGGACGGCAAGTTTGACAGCTTGATTCTGAATCCTTCCAGCGAGTTCAACAAGCTCTTGCAGAGTCACAGCGTCGAGTAGACTACTGAATATGGAATCACGAAGTACAACGAGAGACGAAGAGGGGCTTTAGCTGCGAAAAAATAGAGGTGCAACTGCTGATAAGCGAATGTCGCGTTGCAACCATCAATTGCAAATTGTCGCTTCTTCATCACGACATGAATAGACGGCACAACATCACCACCCAGATACATAGATACATAGGCTTATGGTAGATTACAGCTTGTATATAGTAATGACCCAAAGCAACGCTCTCGTGCAAGGTAGGAAAGCAGGCAAAAGGATCATGTGTGGGACGAGGCGGAAGGAAATGGGGCAACGGCTGAAAAGCGGCAGTTACGAGAGCGCTGATTCTAGACTTTACTCTACAAAGAAAGTACCACGACACAGTAGTGGTTGATTTAGATAATAGAGACGACAATGCAGTGGTGTGGTTACGACAGAAATATCACATGTAAAATTGCTTCACTGTAGTGGTTCTACCAGAGGTATCCAACTGTGCGATGCGGTGTTTCCTGGGCCAAAGTGATGAGGGTGTAAAGAAATGAGCATGTGAAATTTTTTCCGTTTGGAACCGTCTGGAACCAGGTATTAGGGGTGTGTTGGAGCCAGCGTCATTACAATCCATATGGAATGAGAGAATGAATCATATGGCACTGAAACAGAGCTGTGGTGGAACTGGTGAAACATTAGGCATTTCGGCAAAGTCGTGGTGCGCGAATCGCAGGTGGAATCAATGAGGAAATAGCGAGAAAAATTGTAGCCCTGCGGATGGCAGGGATAGCAGACGTAGCGGACATAGCGGACTGAACGGACGTAGAAGACGTAGCAGTAACGTAGCAACAGAGATTCTTCCAAGGTGAGATAGAAAGCATTTTGATCTGCTATCCGAAAGACAAGCTATATAGTGAGACCCACTTAGGTCGTATGATCTTTTGATTGGCGTGGTATGGGTCGTTGGCGTTGCAGCCGTTATTTTACTGATTGTGCGCAGAGAAGGTTCGTACAATTAGCGAGGATTTTTTCTCTGCCACCGAGATAATTCCGATTTCGCACCATAACGGGCGTTGCCAGTCTCAGTAGAAGGGGAAAGGTTGCATTATGCATGCGAGGTTCACTCTATACGAGGCACCAGGCTCAGAGCCAGGCTCAGCGCAGAAATAGAGACACAGTCGGCCGATTGCTTATAGGCAAGAGCCTAAACGCTGGTGGCAAGAAGAATGGGCAATAACGACACCGCCATATACGGCCTAGCGGCCAGACAAAGTTAGTTAAGGTAGCAGCTTAGATGCCCTTGTTCGCGCTAACGGTACCTCAAATTCCGAATACTACTTTATCGTTTTACATGCACCATTACTACAAAATAATCCGTGACACTTACTCTGCGTAAAGTTAACTGGCCCGTTACATGTTGAACATCCGCCCGGATAGAAAACTGCATCGATTAGTGAAAGAGAGATTCCAAGAATAGCAACGAGGCTAACTACCCTACCCAAGAGCACCTGATTCCGACCACCGCAACCTGCGTTCAATCTCCTGCCTGTGCATATTTTGTAGTACAAATACCGATGGAATCGGCCAAAGAAAAGACGATAGAAAAGAAGATGGTCAATTCTGTAAAGCAAACAAAACTCCACCGCCAAAGAAAGAATCCCGACAAGATAGGAGCAGCTGCCAAACAGGAACGACCTGCGAAAGACACACTAGAAGACATAGGTCTTGAGAAGAACAGACTTGAAGCTGGATTTCAGGAATCCCGAGACGAAGCTCCAGTCAGAAACCACATTGAAATTCAGAAACAAACTCAAGACAAAAATCAAGAAGAAGTTGGCCACGTTTATAAAGACAAGAGTCTCCCCCAAAGCCCAGACAGACCCAAACATCGCTCCCATCGTAGTGTATTCCGCCACCTTCAACATTTGCCCATTATCAGTCCATCAGAAGCGATCACAAAGGCTTCCAGATCCACTTCTACTATGACACAACAGGAGGCAATTTCGTCGCTATATGAGAAGTTTGCCCATGCCCTTATCCCGCCATTTCTGGGCTCGCTTTCGTCGTTGTATCTGAACCCTGCCTCTGAGAGCGATGACTCGGTCGATGACATCGAAGAGGCGCACAATGCTAATAACGAGAGTATGAAAGGTACTACTGCTGTAGATACTGATTCAGATCCAGTTCAGTCTGATTCTACTTCAAATACTACATCTATTTCTACTGTGAGGCATGCCTCAAATACTGCTACAAGTAGCCGTGACGATTCTAGTAGGTCCGTTTCTACTTCTTCCAGTTCTACAACAATAAAAGGAGCCAAAGCAGTACAGCGTGCTGATGACTACAGTAAGCTGATCAACAAGAACCACGAGGAGCCACACACTTCCGGCAAGCCAATTAGCCATAAGAGCGAGAAGTCGCATCTGGAACACGAATCTGAAGGTGAAGACGAGGACGACGCCGATGTCGCAACTGGTGTGCAACGATCTCCAGCCTACTTGTTGAACTTGGTTGCAGGGTCATATATGTATGCTGGTCTTGAGAGCCTTACGAAGCTCGTCAAAGGCTACGATGATCCGGAGATACGATCGCATGTCCGATCGCATTTGCGAGCACAGTTACGCGCACACTTAAGTAGCCGTCTTCCGGTTTCCGTTAAGAAGATGGCCCTGAGCTACGGCGTATTTGACAGCGAAGACGAGTCCAACTCCGAAGATAATGCGCGACTGTCGGAAGATGAGGAAGCAGAAGAGCACCGCCATCATGCCCTATTGGCCCAGCAGCATCTAGAGGCTAACTCCGGCACTAGCTCCGGTGCAACACACAAGCAGTCGAAGTTGTCGAAACAGCAAGATGTCACAGAACCAGCCGTTTCAGCTTCGGACTTAGTAGAACCAATAGCTCCAGAGGGTACGGTAGAGGATGACATCTCCACTATTGCCACTGCCACTGCCAGTGCTCCTACTCCTACTGCTTCTACTACCACAAATACGGAAACAAGCACTGACACCAATAAGCCTACTGCTACTGCTGCTGCTGCTACTACTGCTTCGATTGATTCGATTGGTACCGCGGAGACTACAAACTCTTCTTCTACATCCGTTCCGTCAACTATAAAGTCTGGTGATAAACCCGAAGATGTAGATAATAGGCTCTTGCCACACGAGGCTTTCTCTTCTGAGGAAGCTCACCATGCCAATACTATGTATAGCACGCAGTCGGAAACAGAACACTCTGATGCGGGCACACTTGCTACTTTCAGAACAGCAGAAGATCGTTCTCTGGCAGAAGATCGCTCTCTGGTAGAAGAAACCAAACTAGATACTGTAGTAGAGACAGTTACTGTAACACCGCTGGTCAGGACCAGCGCTATAAATACCCCAGATTCAGGTAGCTTTTTGTCTGGAGATTATCACAGAACCCATGGCGATGAGAATGTTCTCAGTTCAAACAGTACCTTGGACTCCCAACCCAAAACGACCTTCCAGCAGTCTATACTTGACAACTTGAATCCACAGTTGATCAAAGAAGGACTTCTCATGCGACCTAAAGAAGGGCAGCAAACGGAAGCTAATGAAAAGTCCAGGACTGACAGATTGCGGCTCAGTATAGCAGACAAACTTCAACGAGTCTTCGACATTAGCGATGACGACTACTTCTACGGTAACTACAGTGCCTGGTTGATCAGAGATGTCTTGCTTCAGGGACACTTATATTTGACCCGTGATTCCATCTTATTCTTCGCTTTTTTGCCAAAGAGGTACTCTGTGACTCTGGAATCAGAATCCAATTACGACGACTCCAACATCGTTGTCCAATCTGGTACCTTAGGTTTGAAGACAGGGAAGTATGGTGATTCAATGTTCACTACTGTATTGACCCATAGATACTGGGCCGTGCTTCGCCTGGAAACATTGAGCATCTACAGCTCTTCCACAGACTTGTATTTCCCCAAGGTTGTCATCGACTTGAAGACATGTGTTCGGGCAGAAATTGCAGATAAGGACAGGACAGAAATTGTCAGAGGCTCGTCGCCGCCCAGAACACCTAGAGTGGGATCTGGCACCGCCACGCATTCACCTATCTCGCGTCGTGGATCAGGCGATAATAGCACAGATGAGGAGATTGAGATCAGTAACATCTTGGCTCAAGAGTCAATTGCAGTGTCTGAAGACAACTTCGAGAATGTTTCCTCGGGTGTCTGGATAAAACTTATTACCAAGAAGAAAAACTACAAATTTTATTGTGACAGTTTGTTCTCAGCCAGACAATGGTGCAACAACATTACCAAGTTGATTTTCCAGTTGAACAACTCCAATGCTGGAAACGAAGTCTTGCTAAAGATTCCCATTGAAGATATTGTGGACTATGAAAAGAGCAAACTCTTTGAAGAAGAATCCAAAGATTCAAATGTTCCTGAAGATGAAATCCCGGTCAGTATGAGTTTCTCGTTTAGGAAAGAAGATCCTGAAAACAAGACTGCTACCAAGACTGAGCTCAGAAAGAAGTTGGGAGCATTTGATATGAGCAAGAAGAGATCGTCATCTTCGGCTTCGTTGAATTCTGATGGCCAATCAAGTCTTGACCATATCTTCTTCATGTTCTTTAGAGACGGCCATCTGTTCTATGAAAGTCTCAATGCAGTCATTTTGGACCACAAGAATCGTTTGAACGAGCTATCTGAAGCACTGGATTCATCTGACAAATTTTTTGAAAAGGCGAAGAAGATGTATAAAAAGTCCCATCAACATCGCCACAACACAAGCACGCCAAAGAAATTATCCAGAAGTATTTCCACTTTGTCCACTTCAGACCACTCCAACAATATTGTGAACCGAGTGATTTCAAACAACACCCACTTGCTCTCCCCACTTGACGACTCTGCTGGATCTCACAGATTTGGAATTGAAAGTCCTCCTCAAATACTTTCTCCAACGCTGTCTACTAATCGTATAAAGAAGCTTGGTAGAACTCTTTCCAATCCTGCCAAGTTATTGACTATCTCAAGAAGGTCACTGGAAGATCTGGCTAATAGTGAAAGGTCTTTAAATGATTTGGATTTCGTTTCAAGCCCAGATCTTTGTGTAGGTAATCAGCAGCTCAATTTCCCCAGGCCACTCACTATATCTGGTCTCAAGAGTATGCAAATGTCTTTCGAGACTTCTCAGAAGGATCCTAATGAAGCGGAGTCTGAGTTTAAAAAGAATGATGTTAAAGACGTCAACGATGATGAAGATGCAGATAAATCTGATACTGATCTGAAACAACTTGGGCCTAAAAGACCTATACCGTTCCCAACTCCTTTGAATTTGAGAGATCCGTCCGAGTACAATGATGTTTCAAACAGACAAAATAAGTTGATGGCAATTGGTAAAAGTATCAAGGCCTTTTCCAAAGTTGGTAGTAAATGGTCAGCATTCCCAGCTCATTTTGCAGAACAAGATGGAATTGACGATGAATTCTTTGTCCAAAACCAAGAAGTTAGAGATCTCACTGAGCGCCATTACCAGGAACACTTTAGTTTGAACAAGGAAAAGAAGTTAGTGGCTACTTATTACGCACATTTGCAACGGTCAATTCCAGTATATGGAAAAGTCTACCTTGGAGATACTGATATCTGCTTCAGAAGTTTATTGCCTGGCGTTCAAACAAAGATGATTTTGCCATTGTCTGAAGTTGTCAACTGTTATCGGGAAAAGGGGTTGAAATTGACGTACTCTGGTTTAGTAATCGTGGTTAATGGTCAGCATGAGTTGTTCTTAGAATTCAGCTCTCAAAAATCAAGAGATGACTGTGAATTCATGATATTGTCCCAATTGGAAAAACTTCACGGAGGTGAAACTTGGGCACCGAGCCCTCATCAATGGGGCTCAAACTATGAGGTGGAGTTGACAAAGACCAGGTTAATGACAGGTGTTGAGGATCAACCGACGGAGTTTTCCTTCAGTGAACAGGACCTCAAGAGAGCCAGAACCAGAATTGAAAATGCCAGAATCAAGATGTTTGAAGATAAATTTAACGCTGCTGCTGGTTTGGACGTTCCAATTATTTTGGAAGATTCGCCTTTGTTTAAGACAGAGATCAAACCTTCCACTTCGTATAACTTTACTTTATTGACTATTGGTTCAAGAGGTGATGTCCAACCTTTCATCGCATTAGGCAAAGGCTTGATAAAAGAGGGCCATAACGTTACAATTGCTACACATGCCGAATTTGAAGACTGGATAGTCAAACATGGCATGAAGTTCAAACTTGTGTCTGGTAATCCTGCTGAGCTTATGTCTTTGATGGTTACTCATGGATCGATGTCTGTTGGGTTTTTAAAGGAAGCTTCTTCCAAATTCAGAGGATGGATCAATGAATTATTGACATCCAGTTGGCAAGCATGCCAAGGTGCTGACATCTTAATTGAAAGTCCTGCTGCTATGGCCGGTGTCCATATTGCTGAAGCATTGGGTATCCCTTACTTGAGGGCTTTCACGATGCCTTGGACTAGAACTAGAGCTTACCCTCATGCTTTTATTGTTCCTGACCAAAAGAAGGGTGGGTCCTACAATTACTTGACACACGTTATGTTTGAGACGGTATTTTGGAGAGGTATCTCAGGACAGATTAACAAATGGAGAGTGAAAGAATTGGGTTTGCCAAGTACCAATTTATTCAGATTGCAGTCTACCAAAATTCCATTCATGTACAATGTGTCTCCAACCATTTTCCCACCAGCAGTCGATTTTCCTGATTGGGTCAAGGTCACTGGGTATTGGTTTTTGGATGAAGGTGCCGCTGCTGATTACAACCCACCTGAAGATTTGATTAAGTTCATGGAGCGTGCTAATGAAGAAGGAAAGAAGATCGTGTATATTGGATTTGGCTCCATTGTTGTCAAGGATGCAAATAGCTTGACAAGAGCTATTGTCGAGGCAGTCTTGGATGCAGACGTAAGATGTATATTGAACAAGGGTTGGTCTGACAGACTTTCCAAAAACCAGTCTGAGCCAGTAGAGCTTCCTCTTGAAATCTATGATGCAGGTTCTATCCCACACGATTGGTTATTTCCTAGAATTGATGCTGCAGTGCACCATGGTGGTTCTGGTACGACAGGGGCGACTCTAAGATGTGGTTTGCCTACCATAATCAAGCCCTTCTTTGGCGACCAATTTTTCTACGCTTCCAGGGTGGAAGAAATTGGAGTTGGAGTAGGGTTGAAGAACTTGAATGCCAGATCATTGAGTAAGGCTATTACCAAAGTCATTTCTGACTTGAAACTTATAGAGAAGTCTAAGAAGGTCGCAGAAAAAATCAAACGAGAAAATGGTGTCATGACAGCAATTGAAACGATTTACTCCGAGTTGGAATATGCCAGGAATTTGATTTTGTCCAAACAACAGCACAACGAGAACTACAGATTACATATGGGTACGCCATCTGGCATCCAATCGCCTAATGTTGAAGAGGACGAAGAGTACACCGACACAGAAAAGGAAGAAAACGACGAAGACTACACAGATGAAAGCGAGGATGAAGAAGGAGATGATTACGAAACTCACGAAGATAATTTTAGTATTAATAACAACACTGAAATTGAAATCCAGAGGAAGCTGGTTCCTTCAGGAAGCACTGATGAGGAGGATCTTGCCTCTGTTGCAGAAAGCAACTTGGGGGAAACCATTGCTCTGAAATTTCATTTCAAGTAGTATATAGCCCAGATTTATTTAAAGCAGACCGTAGTTTGCTGTATACATAGCTTTTAATGTGAAAGATTTGGTAGAGAGAAGTGTAGACAAGTATAGAAGAAGTATAGAAAGTAATCTGCATATAAATCTAGGAAATATCAGAGAAATCGCTTTTTTTTGGTTGCTGAGACTTGGAGCAATTATTGACTTCCTTCAGAATCTTAACAGCAATCAAACACCAAACCTAAGATGGTAAAACACTTCGTCAACTGTTGCAGACAAAAAAATGTCCCCTGCATACATTGTCTAGTTGCAAATTCCCCAATTTAAGTTCCTGCATTTCGTCTTCGTATTTTTATCAGGTGTCAGATAGTAGTGACTCCAGACTTCAACATCTTCAGCACGTGACTTGTGGCAATCGCTTGACTCATTAAGGATTTTTCATCAGATGAAGATAGTATGGGAGCTATTTATCCATTATAAATTCATCAGACGGCAGCATTTTGGAAGCAAACCACATAAGCTATTTTCACTCGTAGTCCACAACTTTCTCCTGCTTTCCGGATCCAACTAGCGAATTAGGCAGTGACACTAAGGAACGACTTACCGTATCGGGCCCACTCTCAATTTTTCAGATATTAATTCTAGGATCCACAGTTTCCTAAAGGGCGAATTCCAAAAGGCGATACAAATTTACTATAGCAGCCAGGGATTATTTCGAACGATCGAATCGTGCACAATACGACCTACTGCCAGAAAAAAGTTTGTCTGATATTTTCATTGTATCCATGTTCTCTACTAGCAAGCATTTGGAACTCTATTGATATTCCACGAGGTACTTCTGTTACAAAAGAACAATATAAATCGACTCAAGAGTCGCATCGTTGATCCACTTGCTCGCATTTCATCATCCGACCCGAATCGCAAAGTAGAATGACTACCTTTAACAATCAGGTTTATGAAGACATCACTGCAGAGCAGAAAAGAACGAATTCCTATGCCAGTCTCGTTCCTGGCCAGAGCATTGTAGAAATCCCCTCCTACACGCTTGAGTGTGGAGAGGTCTTGTCACGTTTCCCTGTAGCCTACAAGACGTGGGGTAGATTGAACGAAGAGAAGGACAATGTCATTTTGATCTGCCATGCCTTGACTGGATCCTCTGATGTCCAGGATTGGTGGGGACCCTTGCTTGGTACCGGCAAGACGTTTGATCCCTCACGTTACTTCATCATCTGCATCAATTTCCTCGGTTCGCCCTACGGCTCGGCTTCTCCTGTCAGTATTGACAAGTCTACTGGTAAGCCCTATGGACCCTCTTTCCCATTGGTCACAGTAAAAGACGACATCGGCATCCAGAAATTGATCTTGGATTCGTTAGGTGTCAGATCAATCGCCTGTGTCATTGGCGGATCTATGGGAGGCATGCTTGCGTTGGAGTACTCTGCTACATACAACAAGACAAACTACGTAAGGTCTATAATAGCGCTTGCCACCTCTGCTCGAGCCTCCGCCTGGTGCATCTCATGGAACGAAACCCAGAGACAATGTATCTTTAGCGATCCGTTCTACGACGACGGCTATTACTACGAAAACAATGGCATCAAGCCTGATTCGGGGCTTAGCGCTGCTAGGATGGCTGCGCTTTTGACGTATCGTTCAAGAAACTCGTTTGAAACTAGATTTGGCCGTAAGTTACCCAACAAGATCGGGTCAACCGTAAGTCCTGTGGATGACGAAGCAAAAAGAAAACGAGATGAAGAAGAACAGGGAATTAGATACCCTAAGACAAAAGACGAAGAGAATTGGTTGCTACACAACGAAGGCTCCAGGTCGTCTAGAACATCGTTGAACAGAACTTCATCGCAAAGTAGCGTCAACTTGGCCAGCAAGCCCCAAACTTACTTCACGGCTCAGTCATACTTGAGATACCAGGGCAACAAGTTCATTACTCGTTTTGACGCCAACTGTTACATATCTATAACCAGAAAGCTTGATACCCATGACATCACCCGAAGCCGAATTTCGGTCCAAGACACGGTGGAAGACCCATTGCCTAGTTTCTTGCAGAGTTTACAACAGCCGCATTTGATTATAGGTATCCAATCAGATGGATTGTTTACCTATGGTGAACAGCAACTTTTGGGTGAGAACATCCCTGACTCGAGCTTGAAGAAGCTCGACTCTCCAGAAGGGCACGATGCTTTCTTGTTGGAGTTCGAATTGATCAACGACTACTGTTTGAAGTTCTTACAAGACAAGTTGCCTGAATTCTACGACGTGACATCTGGAAAATACCAGCCGTTTGAGAACTGGGCCGAATTCGTTGACAGCACTGACAATGGAGGCAACTCTGTGTTTGGTGAGGCTGAGAAGAATATTACCAATTGGTAGACTAATTGCATAAAAAATGTATATCTGTTAATAAGAAGTAAAAATCTAATACATGGAAAAAAAAGTATATTCAATTCCCTACAAGTATATTGTGTAAATATTGAATGGTAGCTTTGATTTGGGCCATTAGTAATACTATTTCTGTATATATTGCCAAAAAAAAGATGAACTACACAATTTCAAAAACAGACGAAATTAATCAAAATGAGCTTCCATCGACTTCCAATATATATATCAACACAAACATAACAGGATCGAGTACTTTGCACGAATGCATATGTTGATTGTTCTACGAATAAATGATTAAAATATGAAAATACAATACTTTTTCTGAACTATTGCGGTAAGGATGCACAACATTCGCATTACAGCAAGAAAAAATCATATTTGTCAGGAATTGGGTACTCTGGCCGAGTTGGTCTAAGGCGCCAGGGTAAGGTCCTGGTCTCTTCGGAGGCGCGAGTTCGAATCTCGCGGGTATCATTATAACACACCAGCAATTCCTTCCTAATTTACCTATTTTCCTTTCTTTTTTGTAAGTTCTGAAGACAAGATGGAAGTGAATAAAGAAGCTACAGTAATGCTCCAGTTCTCACACCATCGTTATACGAAAGAATTGAGAGGACTACTTCTGAATATTCTTTTTGACATTTTGAATTAGAACCGAGAGTACGGTGTGGTACAATAAATACAAAAGTATATACGTGTTCAATGAAGTAAAATAGGATGAAAGCTATAATAAATTCTTACTATCCTTATGCATATACCAAGTGCGAAACTATTTGATGAACCAACAAACTCACATAATGACACAGCACTTGCTTCCAGAAGAGTCCTTTATAGGGTCGTTAGTGGATTGTTGTAATCTTGTGTTGGTAACAGGCTTTTCCTTCGCAGATGTTGGCTTGACAGCTTCGCTGGTACCATTGCTATTTATCTGAGACTGTTGTGCCTGTGAAGGTTCTTTCTTCTGTAATTCCTTCTGTTGTTTCTTCTCGGCGTTGATGACAGCTTCCTTTCTCATTATCTGTCTAACGACATCAATGAAAGCTTCGTCAACATTGGTCTTGTACATGGCACTGGTTTCATAGAAAGGAACCAACCCCCAGTCTTGCGACACCTTGACTCCGACGTCTATACTCAAGACACGGTCTTCTTCCAAGTCGCATTTGTTACCTACAAGAACCATAGGTACGTTATCGGTGTCTTTAATTCTAAGAACTTGTTCACGAAGCGTCAACAATTCCTTCAACGAGTTCTCGTCAGTGACTGAGTATACCAAAAGGAAACCTTTACCACTCTTGATGTAGAGTTCTCGCATGGCAGTGAATTGGGCAACACCAGCCGTGTCGAGAATCTCCAAGTCACAGGCCCTACCATCGATTTCTATCTGCTTTCGGTACGAATCCTCAATGGTGGGGTCATAGCTTTCGACATAGACACCTTGCACGAACTGTACGGTTATGGACGATTTACCTACACCACCAGCTCCTAGGACGACAACCTTATAGTCTAATGGGTTAGTATAAAAATGAAAAAAATGAAATTGAGATGATCAATACAAGACTAGTTATATTCTAATCGTGATGTATGTTCGTAGATTTTGCAATTTGTTGATATCTAAATTCAATTGCTGTGATGTTTAGACTGCCATATCATAAAGTATGATTGGATCGACTGCCAACACACATAAAATGTAGACGATAGACAATAACAGACAATTGCTACCCACAGGCTAGGAATTAATACCACATTGTCGGAACCTGAGAATATTGAACTCTGTAGAAAATTAATTTTGTCTGAACAAAGTTTGTTTTACCAAGACTAATTAATAATTGACTTTTCCCTCTCGTCTTGCTATCTCATGTCACAACGAAAACGTATACTTACCTCTCATGACAGGCTGTGATTATAATATATAAGTAAGTAACGAGAGTATTGGACACTAGCGGAAAGTCCTGGGATATTGGATGTAAAGCAAAAGAAGAAAAATAGTCTGCTGTCGATTTTGGGGATCGTGCAAAATTATGTTTTGATTTTAGATTTTTTTGTGATTTTCTGATCGTCTTGATGTTCATTTTTGTTTTTTTACGTGTCGGTCCAGGAACTTCAAATGCAAGAACGGCTAAAATGCCGAAAACGAAAATGCACCGTGACACCGGATTGTATTCTGGGTTGGGATTGGCATAAGGGGCTTGCTGTTGCTCGTTGTAGTAAACTCTGAAACGAACTTCTGTATACTCAGGGGTTCCAAGATCTCAGTTCTCGTTGCTCTACTCTCTCGCTACTTGCGCTACTCTGGTTACTACTTTTCGCTACATTTACATTCCCGTTCTCAACTTTACTGGCTTAAGCCTGTCTCACATCACTCTTCTCATTTTAGCGAGAACTGCTTTCACTCTGAAGTGGGTCAGAACAATATCGAAGCATTATTCTCCTGCTGAAGCAAACGTATTTGTCGTATGGAGTAGGGACTTCAGTACTGCAATCGCCCAACTGAGAGCTTCTCGTTATTCTGCTCTCGCTATTCCTCTTCTACTCCCGCTGCCCTCACAGCTCCTACCACGATGAGGCGCTCCACAGTATTGCGACCGTGCCATCTGCACAGTTAACAAGAAATGTGCACTAGCGAGAGTGTGGTGAAGCTTCTGCAACATCAGCAGCTATCTAGAAATTGATACACCTCTCAGCCGTTGGAATCAGCCCCATCTTCGAACTTAGACAGGGCCCATTGTTCGAAGTTATAATCCTACAATTTCTTCTAGTGGCCCTCAGTGTCACACGAGCGAAAACGGGACCAATTGAGTTCAAATTACAGATCTACACCTAATAAAGAACGCTGCTAACAGCAACGGACGAGAAATAAGCTGGAAGTACTATCTTTCACGTGCCGTGGCATATCCAGACGCGTACTTGAAGAAGCTGATGCGCCTTTTCCTTCTTGTTCAGACATCCTGGGCTGTTGGGTGCTTGTAGATTTTTCTGCGGAGAGAAACAATTCTGCCGAATTGGTTGCTAAAAAAGACGCGTTTCTGCGACCTAATCCGTTGCAGCTTCTATTGCAGCCTCTGACATATCGGTGCATCATGTCCTGCTCACTACTTTACTACTCCATAATCCTTTTTCACAATCTGAAGAGTCGACACTCATTGGATCGACACCTACAATGGACAAAAGAATCATACACATTCGAACACAATCGAAATTAACAAACCTAATCTCATATTTATAGTTTTCCAAGCTACAAAAATTAACAAAACCACACTACAAGGGCAAGATGTTGGGGATTGGACCAGCTGGAGTGATCCCATGAGGATTGATGGCAATATGCGACTTCGTGTAGTGGTATTTGATGTGGTCGAAGTTGGTGGTCTCCTTGAAGCCAGGCACCGTCCAATACAACTCCCTGACCCACTGGTGGATGTGAGGGTAATCGTGTCTGATCATACCAATGTTACACTTGAAGTGCTGGACGTACACAGGGTCAAATCTGATTATGGTGGTGAATAAACGCACGTCTGCTTCGGTCAAGGTGTTACCTAACAAGTAGGGCTTGTCGGCGGCATGATTTTTCTTCAAGATCTCCTCAACCTTGTCCAAATGAGTAAACACGTTTTTGACTTCTTTGTCGTACACTTCCTGTTTTGTGGAGAACCCAGACTTGTACACCCCATTGTTGATGTTGTCGTAGATCCATGAGTTAATGTCATCAATTTCTGTTTGCAACTCCTTAGGGTAGATATCAATGGCAGCTCCCTCCTTTGTGGCAAGCTCGTTGAACTCCAGGTTTAACATCCGGATGATTTCACTCGATTCGTTGTTCACAATGGTCTCCAACTTTTTATCCCACAACACAGGAACGGTGAATCTGCCGACATAATCAGGCTCAGCCTTGAAGTATAATTCCCTGATACGCTTGAAGTTGTACAAATGGTCTACTGTTCCCAAAGAAACATCTGTCTTGGGATCAATTGTCTTCAATTCCTCATTGGTGATGAATCTCCAACCCTTGTCATCCATATGCCAATGAACTACTGACACAGAGATCACGGAACTCAAGCCCTTCAACACCCTGGTGATCAACGTCCTGTGGGCCCAAGGACACGCAAACGAAACATACAAATGGTAACGGTTAGCCTCAGCTAAGAACTTGGAACCAGGCTTGTTGCTGACAAAATCTCTGAACAGCGAAGGTCTTCTGTGGTAAGCTCCATCTTTAGCAGCAAACTTCAATATTTCGATTTTTTCATCCTGAGATTGTTAGTTTTGGGTTGAAATATTTGGATTTAGAATCACTGAATATTGCAATACATACTGAGGACATTTCGGGGGATTATTCGAACTGAGTAAATATAAGACAAATGACAGTAATTGAACAATATCTGTTGTAGAAGAAAATCAATTGAACCGTTTTGAAGTCTCTGGCCGGCAAAAACAATATGGTAATTAATTTCGGGATTCACAACTCCTTTATAGCTTCGCTCGTGGAAGGAAGAGGGCCACGAAAATATGGGGTAAAGTACACTACCAAACCGAGCTTGTAGCTTTAGTCATGAATTATTAACATCTAGAGAACGCTAACTAGACCAAATTACTAAAGATGAAAATGGTCATTAATCAGCAGAGACCTTGAAGAAGTAGGATCATGGAAAGAGTTCTTTAACTCTTCGCTCATTATTTCAATTACTTCATATCCTGCTTTTTTAGTATTTTTACAAGTCGTTTTGGTAACTAACAATGACTATAGGAAGCAAAGGAGGAAATATATAGACAAATGAAGATGCCTTTTGAAGTAGAGGCAGAGAAATGAATTGACATATAGAGGCCTCTTTGCCAAGAACAAAGGATCTCCAAGAATACACCTAGCCTTATTTGTTTCATAGAACACTACATTGTCACAACACTGGTACTCAGCCACGTCGCTTCTTTCTGACTTTTGTAGTCTTTGAAGCTTCAAAATAGCAAAGGTCAAAGTGAGTTTTATTTCAGAAATTTATTATTCAGAGCCTCATAAGTTAGATTTCTTAGTGCAAACTAGACCAGTACCAAATATAGGAGTAATTTTTGCAAATCTCCATAAATCATAGACGTACCAGGCAAGGTGTACATTTGAAAGAATTCAGGTTTTCCAATAGAAACATTTACGGTTTCCATGCTGAATCTTCTGACAATTCTGAAGGTCAGATTTAATGAAAATAGGATGACAGAAGCACATAATCAATTACCGCTCTGAATATCCAGGGGATAACTCGAAAACGTGAGTTTGTCTTTAGTGGAGTGTCTAGGTTGAAAAGATCAGACTTAAAGCTAATAAGGGTGTCAAAATCAACCAAGTCCTTAAGTATTTGTGATTTCTCCTATATACTCATTACTGCTGGCAAAGACTTTCGACTTCCCGAAGATGCTTTTTTCTTCGTCTCAACTTAACATCTTCCACAGGTTACAACTCACCACTTCGCATAGTAAAGTTGACTATGCTTCATTTCATAGAAGGGAGGAGCCAGTCAACAGTCCAGCTCAAATCTTCCACTCTAAGGAATATCAGATTAAGGAAAGACTAGGACCCTGGGAGGAGCCTGACCTCCATTGTGCTGGTTGAAGTATATCAATATTCTTTTCAAGAACGACTAAGATCCCTGTTAGGAAATATAAAGTAAATCGAAGGGAAATCGAAGGAAAATTGTATGGTTGTTATGCTATGTGGATTAAGCAAGTGACAATTTCCTACAGACATAGTTAAATTTTTCGCAGTCAATTCTGGCAGGTTTCACTGAAAAAATGAATTCCTCAATTAAGGATTAATACTTCCTCTTTTGAAGTATATAATTGTAGCGATTGACTTGTATTATTCAATTTTGTACAGTAAACTACATAATGGAAATTTATGTATATTTCTTCGAAGTTTAATTCTTTCTTTACAGGTATTTGAATTGCAAAAGAGGGAATTTCGTATTTCAGCAAGCTGATTTCTACTAGTCCATTTATGCTTAGGAATGTTTTCAAGAGGTCCAATTCATCGCTCGCATCATCTTTAACGCCACGAATGTCTAATATTAAACTTAGAGATTATCAGGAAGTTGCTGTAAATTCTGTTCTCGAGGCTCTCGACGAAGGCATCAGGCGTCCAGCGGTGGTACTTGCCACAGGAGGAGGAAAGACTATGGTGTTCTCCCATCTTGTTCCATTGATAAAGCCAACATCACCTGAACGTCACAAGACTTTAGTATTAGCGCATCGTGAAGAACTTGTCAATCATGCAGCTCAGACGATTCGTGATCTTAATCCTCATCTCAAGGTAGGGATAGACAAGTCCAAACTACGGATGAGCGACGACGACGATGTAGTCGTAGCGTCAGTGTCGACTTTGGTGTATAATAATATGGCCCGTTTACAGAAATACGACAAGAACGAGTTCAAAGCCATCATCCTCGACGAATGTCACCATTCTGCTGCCGCAACCTGGAACAAAATATTGAACTATTTTGATGCCACAACCCCTGAACTGCCAGTGTATGTTATAGGATTCACAGCTACCATGGAAAGACACGATAGGAAGCCATTGGGAGTGGTGTTTGACAAGATCGTATTTGAAAGAGGCCTTGTTGAAATGATCAAGAATAAGGACTTGGCGGATATTAAGTTCTCCACTATTGAGCTCGATGTTGACCTCAAAGCCATAAAAGAGCTGAACAATGATTTTGACACTGGGAGCCTTGCTGCAGCATTGACGAGTCCGCATTCTATCTTGCAAGTGGCATTAGCATATAAAAGGCTAAGGGAAAAGTTCCACTTCAAGTCGACCTTGGTTTTCTGCATCAACATCGACCATTGCAGAACATTGTGTGCTGAACTACAAAAGCAGGGAATCAATGCCCAATATGTGACGGGACATACTCAGAATACAGAGAGAGCAGAAATTCTTGCAGATTTCAAAAATGGTAACATTCCGGTGTTATGCAATGTTCTGGTTTTCACTGAGGGAACAGACATTCCTAATATTGATTCACTTTTCCTTGGACGGCCAACCAAATCACGACCCCTTTTAGTCCAGATGATAGGAAGGGGGTTACGTTTGCATGGGGAGAAGACCCATTGCCATGTTATAGACATTGCCTCTACAATGAGCTCTGGAATTATATCTGTTCCTACGTTGTGTGGATTTGAAACCGAAAGAACCTCCGAAGAGAAAAAGGAAGCAGTAGAGAAAGCAGAGGTTGATTTGGCACTAAAAATGATGGAGAAGTTGAAGCTTGAAGAAGAAATTGCCACCAAAGTGAAGGAAGCCCAACAGATGATGGATTATTGGACCTTAAATATAGAGACGGTAGACGGATATACCGCGTTAGTAGATCCTGAACCTGAACAATATTCAGAAAAAGAAGAACTCCGCATAATAAAAACAAGCAATTTGCCGTGGGTTAGATTGGAATATGATGTATGGGGACTATCATTAATTAAATCTGATCAATTTCTCACTATGCGTCGAGATCGACGAGCCAATGGTAATGTGTTCCTTTTAACTTTATGCCAATTTTTTCCCAAGCAAGAGTTCCAGCACAGACCTTACCGAGGACTTGAGTTTGAAGATCCTGCTAATTTGATGACTGTTCTCGACTCAGCTGAGGAATACTATGTAAAGCAGCGAGGGTATGATTTTATTCAGGCGGATAAACCTGCCTCAGCTGCCCAGATTAATTTGCTTAAAAAGATACTCAACGGTCAGGTTAACAAGATATATGGGAACGGAGAGGAAATAAAAGAGAAATTAGGAGAGGAGTTGTTAAAATTCAAAATGAAGAGAGCTTCCAACCTCATATTTGCTCATAAATACAAGGCATCCTCGTTATGGGTAAGATGGGAGTTGCAGAGGATGATAGGACCTGATTCCAAGATGAAAGTCGCCGTTTACCACAAGGTTAACAATGGTCAAGGAGATGCCCAAAAAGGAAGGAATGCTCAATTACAGAAACGGAAATCATCCATAGCAGTCACAAAGGAATGGGATAATGGAATAGAGCTCTTAAACTCGCAGGTGGCTACAAATTGAAAACTACTAAACACCAAACTTCTGCACTATATCTATGGCACGTCTGTGTTGTGATACATAGTTGGAGAGATCAGCTGAAAGGGGGACATTAATGTAATTCCTTGGCTGCAGACTGTCATATTATCCATTTCCGTAAATCTTATGATCAAATAGTGGCCACCCATAGTGATTATGGAAAAGGATTGCAAAATCGGGTATTAGTCGGTACGCACACTACCGAAAAATTCGAACCTCACCCCAAGCGGCTCGAATTTTTTTGAACTGTTTATGTTACTAGTGGTTTGTTATTATTGGAAGGCGATAAGCATTCTGCGGCAACCGACTTTTGCTAAAGTTCAGAGACGTTCACAATTGGCTAATCGATTTGGAGCAAATCTGCGAAGCCATATTGATTTAATTGAGGGCCAGACGTTTTCAGTGTGATTTTGTCGTATTAGGTTCATTATAGAAATATTGATTGTATAGGCGGAAGTGGAATAGACGTATCCGAATCAGATTCAGAAGACAACACAGAGAGGTAGAGATATTTAGCAAGCTACTGAAAGTTTTAATATTAATACATTGCTAATAGGAGATCGAAGAAAAATTATTTAAGGCGAAATAACCACGAGACCATAACGACACAAGGTTGAGAACGAGAGACTTACAGAGCTAAGTTCAAACGATCAACCGTATTTGATTTACTGTTTATTGACTATCAAACATATCACGGTATATACTTGACAGATGGAAAGTTCTAGCCAAAATACAGAAACAATTGGAAAGGATCAACAGAAAATCCTGAATCTCTCAGATCCACCAACACTAGGCGGAGGCTCTAGTTCTCAATTTGTGGAACGAGCTACTAAGTTGGCCGAAGAATATGAGACAGGCAATAATGACAAGATCAGCAGGGTTACTCAAGAGTTTGTAGCGAGCGCAAGCAACACTGGACAGCTTCAAAGTCTAGAAAATGAACAAAGCCATTCTATTCTAGAAACTTCAGTAGAGCTGCAGCGCCAACAGCAACTAAAATCCAGCAAAAGCAGGATAAATGAACAACATCATGATCATAATGAGCAAAATCAGATTTCACAACAGCAACAACAAGAACGGAAACAACAAGAACAGAAACAACAACAAGAACAGAAACAACAACAAGATCAGAAACAACAACAAGATCAGAAACAACAACATGAACAGAAACAACAACAAGAACAGAAACAACAACAACGAACAGAACAGCATCAGCAACAGCAACAGCAACAGCAACAGCAGCATATACAACAACACCACCTTTCACAACAGCTCAATAGGAATGACGTTTCTTCATTCATTAATATTCCCAGCTACTTGTATCCCAATGCTAATGTTTCGTTGGCCTACGCTAACAACAGCAACAACAGCAACAACAACAGCAACAACAGTAGCAATTCAGCATCGTCTAATAGTAACAACTACTATGTGACTTCGAGATCAAACTCGATAGATCCGCACAACTTTCAGAATGGAAATTCTGTTACTATTGCTTCTGCTGCCACAAATGCTGCTGAACAGGAAGCGCAATCGTTCCAGTTCAGACCAGGAAGACCCAAAAAAAACGAAGAAATTGACATTAAGAAGTTCAACTCCAAAACTGTAGCTAACACGTCGCATACAAGACCCTTTGCCTGTACTTTTACAGGGTGTTCTTGGTCTTTTGCAAGAATGTCTGATTTGAGAAGACATACCAAATCTCATTCCGAGCCATTATTTCATTGCCCATATTGGCGTAATGATCCTACTTGCCATAGAAATGGAGGTGCTTTCAATAGGCTAGATGTATTGAAAAGACACCTCCGTCTTGTTCATTACGTTAAGGACAAGAAGCAGTTCGCCCTGGATTCTTCAAGAGATGATCCAGGCTGGTGTAGAGCCTGCCAGCTTATGTTTCCCAACTCCAGGATATTTGTAGAACATTGCTTGGAGTGCTCGCAGCAGCTAGTGCCAACAGAGTGGAAGAGTAGCTCAGGTGGCGGCGGCACTTCGAGCTATACTAGACAAAAGGATCCTGCTATATTCCAACCTAATCCATTTATTCCCTTGCCACTTCCTCAACAACAACAAAATCAACAACAACATAATCAGCAACAACATAATCAACTGCAACTTCAGCAGCCTGATTACACTGACAACTCACAAGCTAATCACTTGTACGAGCTCTCAAGACTAAGTACAGAAGAAAAAGTAGTGGCTGAAGCTTACTTCTTGAATGCAGACAGCGGTCATGATAACATCGACGAGGAAACAGGCAAAAGAGTAATTGGGTACCCGTCTATTGAAGACAAAAAGAGACTAAAATCTAATGGTATATAGCCTATCTATGTAGTCTGACGGCAATACATTTGCCTGCGAGAATATGCTTTTACGACTAGTAAATGTATATACCTCTATATCCACAAGTATACACTAACATATTTGCCAATATTGACTAATATACAATATTCATTATAAAGAATAGAACTTTCTAACCACTAATATACAACATTAAACTCCATCAACCTAGATTTCTGCAGTGTCATCTACTTCCTGATCACCTTCCGTGCTTCTCGTTTGGTCAAAGAAATCGAGAATAGCACAATTAGGGTGCAAGATGTAGATTGTTTTGTCTACACGTTCCGAGGCACCTACTTCATCTGGTAACAGACTTTCGTTGTTGATGACACTCATCAAGATTCTATCCTTGACCAATCTCTTCAAAACCTTGTAGGCCATCTTTCTTTCCTTGTAATATTCTTGTTCTGTAGCAATTTCGTTTTCTTTCTGAGTCAAGTACCAGTTTACAAGCTCCTCAGCTCCAAGTCCTTCTCCTCCAGCACTGTCGTCGTCTGAAACCCTCTTCACCAACAAATTCATCATTGCAACGTACTTGTCGTAAGCAATGGATATCTTCTCCTTCTTTGGCCTTGGGGTATCCTGAATTTGAGCTGGTGCACCATCCTCTTGCAAAGACTCAATGTTATTGTCATTATCATTGGATGCAGAGCCATCATTTTCGTCGTCATCGTTAACAACTTCGTTGTCTTCTTCCATTTCAATGTCGTCCATTTCAACACGGATGATGGATTGTTTCAACAAGTCGTATGCTTCTGCAACAAAACTTGGAGTGATCTCTTCTGTACAGTTAGCCCTGGCTATAGCTTCAGACAATCTGATCATCGACTCCAACTGTCTGACAGTGATTCTATATGATGATCTACCAAGACCCTGTGCATCGTCGTCTCTCAATTCTTTATATCTTGTGACCAAGAAATCTCTAGCTTCCTTCGTCATCTTTGGCTTGAACGTTTTCGCATACTTTATGTATCTGGCTAACTGTTCTGCAGAGTATGGAGGGTCGATGGCTTCGTCTCTCAACATGTGCAAATCTACAATGTGGGAAGCCAATTGTGTATCTATTCTTTCATTGCAATCGTCCAATATGACGAAGAACAAATCAAATCTAGACATGATGGGAGCAGTCATGTTCAAATTGGATCTTAATCCCAACTTTCTGTTGTATCTACCTCCTATAGGGTTCGCAGCAGCCAAAATGGAGGTTCTGGCATTTAAAGTAGCGTGAATACCAGCTTTCGCGATGGAGATGGTTTGTTGTTCCATAGCTTCGTGAATAGCGACTTGATCAGAAATGTCCATCTTGTCAAACTCGTCAATGGCACAGATACCATTGTCAGCCAACATCAAGGCACCAGCTTCGATAGTATATTCACCGGTTTCTTCGTCTCTAACTACTGCAGCTGTCAAACCAGCTGCGGAAGAGGCCTTACCTGAAGTATAGATAGCTCTGGGAGAGAAACCACATACATACTTCAAGAACTGGGACTTGGAGGTGGAAGGGTCACCAACAATACAAATATTGATATCACCTCTCAAGTTGATACCATCGATGGTTTGCTTGTGAACACCTCCGAGCATCTGTAACAATATACCCTTCTTGACTACTTCGTGTCCAAAAACAGCTGGAGCTATCGATTGCACCAACTTGTTGTATACATGTTCGTCCTTTACCATTTCCTTTAATTGGGACACTTCTGAGTCGCTCAACGAGGTTAAGAAGATCTCCTGGTCGTTGGAGCCCTGATAGTCTACCTCGGTTGAGTCTTGCTCTTCACCGTTACTATTAGACTTGTTCACCAAAGACGACACATGACAGGCATGGAAGGCAAGCTTATAAGTGAGGTCTCTAACCCCGAGGGACTTCAAACCAGAAATAGCTGAGCTCAATTCGGACGAAACTACGCCTCGGTTGTCCCTGACCGATTGCGGCTTAATACCAGGTAATCCCAATTGAGATACATCGGGAATCACGATTTCGGTACCGGTGAACTTACATTTGTCACCGGGTTTTGCTCTTTCGACAGTTTCCCCTCTTAATATTACATCAAGCGTACGAGGCATGGATCCAGTAGGTATTTCGTTGGAGTTCTCTTGAATACGAACTCTTTGCCAATCGATAAATTGCGACTTGGAGACGTTAAGTGTGAAGTACGACTGGTTTTCACAAGAAGGGCACGAAGTAGGCTCCGTATACTTGAAAACCTGCTCGACACCTTCAATGACGGCCGAACACATGTCACAAGTGAACGAGGCTCGAAATAATTCAGGTCTGACTTCGGAAGTTCTGGTCACAGTGCCAGAAATCAGCATCAACGACCCGATCTTGGCCGTTCGGATGTCTCTGATACGATTGATAGTAGGTAAATTGAAGAAAGATATCTGGAACACTCTTTCGTTGGACTGGCCGGGTGTTCCAGTGGAAGAAGATGATTCAGAGAAGCCAGGTTTGGCTGAATCGTCATCTTCAGCATTCTGACCTACAAGAGACGTGTGGAGTAGAGCTGGCGCATATTTCTTCAATAAACTCCTCAATCCTTTGAGCAAAAATGGGTAGAAACGGTAATATTGTTCCAAAATGGCTGTAGCCAACACTCCGTTTTCTTGACCCACCAAGTGCTGATAGTTGACATACAACGTCGAGATTTCGAGCGACTTCATGGTCTCGATCTGGGCCAAGTAAATACGGCCATCCCATTGACCAGCGTCTGGAGCAGACAAGTCGTCGATTTCTGGATCCACGAACTCTTCGATAAACAACTCGAAGCTTTCTCTGACTTTTTCACCTGTGACGTCAACGACTTTGGGAACAGCGATCTGCCTTCTGTGGCCAGCAACACTTGCAGAGGGTGGCACTGTGGATATGGATGGGCCCTGCGATTCTGAGAAGAGAAGTGGCTGTGAACTTTGTGGTGTGAATGCTTCTCTGCCTATCGATGAAGCGGGCTGCGATGAATGAAGAAGATGAGCAGCATCAGAAGGAATTCGTCCTGGCGACGAGACGAAGTTGGCCATATTCAATGCGTGGGTGTTGAGGTTGTGAAAGTTCTGACTGGAAAAGAAACACGGCTAGGGAAAATGGAAAAATACACAGAATCAGGAAGAAACAGATTACTGAAAAATCAGAGAATTGAGAAACTGAGATATTTCTAGAACTGTGCAGGCTCCATTAATTTAAATTGGACGCGTTAATGCACATTCCCAATGCGGTTAAATTGCTGCTGCACTGATATACAGCATAATTCTGCTGATAGTACAGTCTACAGCCGAAGATTTGGTGCTAGGGAGTCGACCATTTGGCAAATAGGGAGCAGCGACGTTTACCAGGTCAACATTTCTGTCTACTAGACGTTATGGGACCATCTAACACAGCATATGGTAGTTGTATAGTTAGCGGTGTGACTTGAGTAGAGAATATGGCTTTTGCAAACGCAAAAATTTGTAGCTCAGCAGGTAGCATACTACACCGTGATATCGTAAGGACAAGAGTATAATGCGGTGCACTGTATTTTGTAGAAATACGTAGTATTCGAATTGTAGATATATCTTCTTTTACAAAATTCAGTTATAGTATGATGAGATCTTGATGACATAAGCCATCCACCAACTTATATACACTATAGAGTACAACACTACCACCTCAAATTTGGATACAGTTGTGCAGGGTTATCCCACTGTAGAATTATTCAGTTCTTCAGCTCGAAATAGTCTCCGATGTTCAGATTAGTAGCCCGTAGAGCCTACTCTACCCAGCCAGAATGTAAGAGTACCATTAATAGAGGTGTGTCCTGAAAAATTAAAAATTTTCACTCACTTTGCAATACTAACCAACTAGTTGCACCCAGCTTGCTTAACTTGCGGTTGGGAGAGATTCTTAAATGTGAAAAACATCCTGATGCCGATAAGCTATATGTTTCACAGATTCAGATCGAGAAATCAGCATCCAATGGCGAAAAAGTACCGAAAACCGTTCAAGTATGTTCTGGTTTGGTCAATTACATTCCCGTGGACCAGATGCAAAACCGTCGTGTGGTCGTTTTAACTAACCTCAAACCCTCGAAGATGAGAGGAGTCAAGTCTGAGGCCATGTTGCTTGCCGCAGAAGAGACAAATGGGGAATCAACCAAAGTAGAATTGATAAACCCACCAAAATCGGCGTTAGTAGGTACTAAGCTCACGTTCGACGGGTTTCCTTCAGATTTAGAACCTCCCAGATTGAAGCCCAAGGCATGGGAAGCCATACAGTCACACTTGAAAACTAATAATAAAGGAGAAGCCATGTACTTGGCTGAAGATGGAACCGAACATCTCTTGAGAGGACTCGAATCAATCGAACCAGCAAAATCCGACACTTTAGTAAATGCCATCATAAGATAGAATATATTTATTATCTGCACATACCAAGAGCTATATATAATCATGAAAGTACATAAAATCATCTGTCATACAATAAGATATCTTACTACTTGCTTAGTCCAACTTGGTGAATCTCAAGTATGGCTTGACTTGCTTGAAACTTCCAAATTTTTCCTTAGCAGCCTCGTTGGAAACTGTAGGAGGAATTATAACATCCTCGCCCTCGGTCCAGTCGACAGGAGTAGCAATGCCTCTCTTGTCAGCCAATTGCAAAGCATCAACGACTCTCAATACTTCAGCAGTGTTTCTACCAGTAGAAGCAGGGTATGTCATGGTCAATCTAATCTTTTTGGCTGGGTCAATGACGAAAACAGATCTGACAGTGAATACAACTCCGGATTCGAGATTCTTGAAGTCATCTTCAGTAACCATATCATATTTATAAGCAACTTCTTTGGTGGAATCGGCAATGATAGGGAAGCCAAACTTTTCACCGCCGGTGACAACCTCTTCGATATCCTTGATCCATTGGTTGTGGCTTTCGACACCTTCGGTGGAAAGACCAATCAACTTGACACCTCTCTTATCGAATTCTGGCTTCAACTTGGAAAAGGCACCTAACTCAGTGGTACAGACTGGAGTGAAATCAGCTGGGTGACTGAAAAGAACTACCCAATTGTCGCCAATGTAGCTATGGAAGTCGATTTTACCAGAAGTGGTGTTGACTTCGAAGTTTGGAGCGGTCGAGCCGATTCTGATTCTAGGTTGATCTTCTTGCTTGAAGGAGTAGAAACGAGCTCCTACTATAGTAGGTCTGAAAACCGGGGTGGCTCTGGGAAGAGCAGTTCTGACAGCTGGAGAACGAAGCAACACTCTTGAAAACATTATGGGTCGTTAAATATAAAGGAAGAATGAGGCAACAATTGCAAAGATTTGACTTTTCATCAGCTTTCGGCTCCTACGTGATGGTTGATACGGTTAACTAAGGAGAAAATGCTCCGGTATATATGTATTGGCGAATTTCACGTGATCGATATTTCAACCGTTTAGAGCGTGCAGACTGCAACCATTTACATACCAGTATTGAAATATTCGATTTGAAAACCTTACTTTAAAATTACAGAATTATATATTTGATTCTAGAACAAATAGGATTAAGATTTGAAAACTTTTATTAACAAGCAGTTAATAATATATAGTACTCTTTTAGCAATCATAACAAATTCAATCAACAAATAATGAATATAATATATACATAGTAATAAGATTATTAAACTGAGAGAGTAGACAGAGAATAGAGGGACATAATAGGAACAAGTCATTTCATTATTTTAGGGACATATGTTTACTGGTCGGAACGCATGTTCACGTCGAACCAACCGAGGAAATCATCATCTTGGTAGTTATCGTTATTCAACCAACCGTTAGACTGCTGCTGGAAGAAGTTGTCCATCTGATCAGCGACTCCGTTGATGGGAGCACCAATATACTGGATAGGTGTGGCTTGGGTACTTGTTGAATCCACCAAGCTGGCTTGCTGGATTTGCATCGAGTCACTATTTATGAACATCGGTTGGTTAGGTGTAGTATCTATAGGTTGATGTCCAAGCATAGCAAACGATTGGTGCTGAAGACTTTGTGACTGGTGAGGCAATAACGGCTGCTGAGGTGTAGAAACAACATTGTCGTACTCCTGTTTGACCTTGACTGTAGATGGAAGTATAGGTGCATTCGTGGTTGGATTGTCTACTTCCGGAGCTGGAGTCTGCAGCTCTCGGATAGTATCTTTGATGCTACCTGTAGCTTCCAACATGGCCAATGGTATACCGTTGATTTCCAAGGGTTTGTTACCAGATGCGTTTCTAGCCTGGTTCATAGCTTGATCTGTAGGAACCAAAGTAGTGATGGTAGTACCGTTGGGTGTAGTGGTAGTGATAGTTTTGAAGTCATCCTTGGTAATCTGGTTATAGAACGGCAAGGGTGCGGGTCTTTTACTGATAGAAGTAGATGTAGTGGAGGTGGGTGGAATTTTCGTGTCTTCCAAAGACTCTGACTTTTTCGATTTGTCAATCATGGTTCTTCTTCTTCCTTCGTGGACACACCACACCAAGTCGTAGAACAAGGACGCAGTTAAATGTGATCTCATCCTGTTAATAATACTTCCACCAGCTTCTAAATTATCATTTAACAAGATGTCAGGGTAGGTATAGAGAACAATGTTCAAGTTTTCCAATACCTTTGCAGTTCTGGATATGTCATTTTTCAAGTCTTTCCACGACGACAAAGTATTTCTTAACAATCTGTGTACCGTGACAATCAGCTGCCTGGAGCTGTCCACATATTTGTCAATTAAGTAACGTGACAAGTGCAACTTGAAAAGAAGTAACACTGAATACGTCATCGCCTGCCTGACATATATGGGCAATTCTATTAACAGAATGTTGTCTTTCAACATTTGCGAAGACACAGTGACAACCCTAGTAGCTGATAAGTAAGCTGAGCTGACGTATTTAACCTGGTCTTCGATTGGTGTGCCTGGCAAAAACGCAAAGCAGCAAATCATCAACTTCACGTAGAGGTAGTAAATTTCAATTGCAGACCCATCTACAATGTTCAATTTGAACTTCAATCTTTCCAACTCACGATCCAAGATGTTTAGCGAGCCAGCTCTGTTCAGAGGTTCCAATAAACCATCAGGTCTTGTTACAGAAATACCCATCACATTTACGAGCTTACATTGGAAAATCGACAACGAAATCAAGCACCTAAAGTCTTTGGGCAATGTCTGGTCCACCCTCGCATTTTCTAGTAAATAGTCCGTGGTGTTGATCGAGGGAGGTAAACCTAAGACCGAGGACCAGAACTGCTCACAGAAGAAAACAGCAATCCATGATCGGGTTCTCCAACGTTCCGCATCGGGACCAAGACTTACCTGTGTTCTGCTAAACTCCTGAATAAACTCACCACCTCTGTGTAAACCTAACTGAAGTGATAAGTTCTTAGCAAGACCAATAAAACGATACGAGCAATCATCCAACACCTTTTCGTTGGGCAAAGGCCAGATAGAGAGGATAATGAGAGCCTGAATCACATGGGTCGATCTAGGTGTTCTGATCCAGCAGGTTTCAATAGCTAGCTGCTTGATCAAAGAAGCTAGCGACATGTACAACGTTGGATCAGGTTCCGAAAGTGATGCAGTTAGTATCACTGTCCAGAAAAGGAGTTGCGATTTATGATATAATTCTGTTGCCGATCGAGAGGTGATAATGGGTAAGAAAGGAAGATGCTTTGTCATGAAGATGTGGTGCAAGTCGTTCGCCTTGTCTAGAGGAAGATGCACTTCTCCTAGTATGAATTCTGAGACATATTGCACTTCTTCTCTATTCAAATGTTGAGAATTAGGGGTGTTGTTTGTAGACGGCGAAGTATCGGAGCCTTCCTGAATAACATGAGCGAGTTGGTTAGGGTTAGTGCTGCTATTTACAGAGTCATTGAGGTGGCCCGATGGTAGCGATATAGAGTTGGGGGAAGATTGGTAAGTTCCAGCAGGATAGAGCTGCGGCGACTGGAAGTTTACAGGCGAGTTAGTAGTATGGGTTGACTGTGTATACAGCTGCTGCTGTTGTTGCTGCTGCTGCTGTTGCAAGATGTTATGTTGATTTAGCGCCTGGGTCAAAAGCGATTCATTCTTAGTGAGAATTTCGATCTTGGCCCGGAGTTCGTCTACATCACTTTTAAGCGATTGGATCTGGGATCCTTTCTTGGGTCTGAATTGAGGGTCGATTTCGCACTTAAGACCCATTCTTTCACAGCGTTGACATGGATTGGGGTAATTCTCCAGAGCATTACATTTGATCTTGTGCTGACGACAGAAAGTGCACGAAGTCACAGGTCTGTGGCCAGTTTGCTTCGACTTTTCCAGACTATCGTCTTCTGCCATGTTGATAGAAGCAGGAGCGGGAGCTATAGGAACTATTGCTGGAACTGAGCTCATGTTGGAGCTGATGTTAGTAGGAAGAGATCTTCGCTTTTTAGAGTCAGCTAGTCCAGAGGCCACCGACCGCCTTTTGGCAGAAAGTGGAGTTGTGGAGCCAGACAACTTTGGCGAGGGCGTCTGCTGGGGATGCAGTGGCGACGGCTTGGGCAAGATGGACTTGATCTTGGACTTCTCCATAGTGGTACAGTGTGGAAGTGAGACTTGCAAGCGAAAAACGTGAAAGGTTTGCACTAGAAAATAATTTGTACTTCAAAAACGTCTGAATAACGGGCTCAATATAGTCTGAATAACGAGCTTGGATTGGATCGAAAGTGATGCAAAAGAAAGATCACACGAATGGATGGAAGACCCAAAGACTTCAAGTGTTTCACTCTATTCCGAGGAGACGCACACGGTTCGACTGTGTCGCTTGCGTGAGGATGCTGTCTTGTTCAAATAGACTTTCTAGAGATCACGAGCTGGAGCCGATTTCGGATACGATCCAGTTCAGTATGGGCTGACAAAACAAGGAAGGATTGCGATATGAAATAGATACAAATCGGTGGGAATAAGATAGCGATGTTCTGCCGCAAAAAAAGCACTCTTTTGCAAATTCTTCAGCTGGGAATTCTGTTGTTTCGTCCGGAAAACGAACGTTAAGAACCATTTGTGTGTACGTAGTGAGTCAATGTATAGGAAAAGTTTTTGAGGAGACTGGTCGTGCGTAGCTCAGAGATGAAAAAGATAAAAATTTTCGCGGAGCCAAGCGGGGCGGAAAGCGCCGCACCGGGTGCATGTGCAGGCAGGATGCTGAAGAAATGAAAAATAGGGAAGAGTTTACCAAAAATCTAGGACCACTATATAATTATATATGGATATGAGTGGGCAGGCAGATATCATGGAGTTTCGTATAAGCATCTAAATATAATTTAACGACATATTTTTGTTTATAAATAGTGAACCTGCTGCTTGTAAATGTCTTACACAAAACGTACTGAACACAATAGAATACCAGCATGTAGTACTAATAAAAGAATTCCTAAGCGGGCATTGATCGTTTAGATAAAATCCAGGTTATATGCCTTGCCAAATTCCAAGGAGACGGTCCATGACAGTTGTAGTACATAAATGCAAAAGGCGCTATCTTGCAAGTTGTTTTTATAGTTTTCTCCATGGAACGTGCACACAATGCATAAGTTAGTTAAACCTAGATTAATTCATTTTCAATGGTAGATTGAATCTGGTGACTATCGATACAATTCATATATTTATGGCACAGATTAGACCGTGGTGGTGTACTATTTAAACAGTTTGAGTAGACTATCTAATAGTAGTACTACAACACGTTCAACATATAGACAATATGTTTAAGCAGTACTAGATCATTTGCAATACTACTTCATCGAATAGATACTATTGAATCCTTTCGTCTCTTTCTTTCAGCACCTTCTTGTGGTGTCTCTCTTCATCTGAATAATTTCTACTGGTTGTCATCATCGGTTCGAGGGTCACCTATACCGTCCTCGTAGATAGCAAAGACACATTCACTTTCAGGCAAACAAGGACTATCGTAGATCTTACAGATTCTGGTTTCAGCCCTACCCTTTTTGAACATCAACCGGGTGGTGGAACTATGAGCTATAATGTTACCTCCGATGGGTTTCTTAGGGTCGGGGTTATACATGGAAGCCATACCATCTACTTGAGCTACGACTTGGTTGGTGATCAATACTGCTATGCCGAATTCATCAGCCAACCGTTGCAATGTTCTCATGAACTGTGCTACATGGCCCTGTCTAGCACTCAACTCGCCACGCCCCGAATAGTCGGTACGGTAGAGCGACATTATAGAATCAACGATAAGCAATGAAAAACGGGATTCTGCCATCATCTGTGCTGCAAGCTTCAAAAGTTGCAGCTGGTGCTCAGCGTTATATGCTCGGGCATACGCTACGTTATCCAAACAGTCGTCAGCATTCAAGCCGTATCTCTCAGCTATGGACACCAACCGATTCGGTCTGAACGTTCCCTCAGTATCGATATACAAACATTTGCCTTCGCCTCCTCCCATATCTATGGGCAATTGACAAGTCACAGCCAATGTGTGGCAAAGCTGCGACTTCCCGGTTCTGAACTCACCGAACACCTCAGTGATTGATCCGGTCTCTACGCCCCCACCCAAGAGCGTATCCAACTGTTTTGATCCAGTAGTTAAACAAATCAATTCGGCTCTTCTGGAATGGAACTCAGAAGCAGTGGTAAATCCCATGGGCACCAATTTGGCAGCCTCGGTCGAGATCTTGTCAGCCTTAGCCTCACTGATTCCCTTGACGGATATGAGAATTCTTTTGGGCGTATATGCGATGCTTTCGATGGTGTGGTACCCTTCAGCCTTAAGCTTATTGATGTCTCCAGACGTAATACCATTGCCTTCTAACTGCTCAATGAGCAAAGGTCCTCCAAGCTCCTCGTCCTCGTCTGGCTGATGGTGCTGATTCTGACTTTCGTACGCGTGTTCCACTTCTGCCAGTGCCATTTTTGCGGTCTACAAATGTGATGGATCACGTATGGTAGAAGGAAAATTACATAAACAGACGCGAATGTTGATATTTACAATATTTGATAAAGAAGACGTGTGTGCAGGTCCAACAGTGAAAATTGAGAAATACTGACTAATGATTCTGGAAATCTACCAACGAGAGACCTCCCGACGACATCGGCTAAACGAGAAACGACATCTAGCCAAAGGAGAACGACATGTCAAATTTGGCATGTTGGATAGCGTAAAGGTCCATATATGGAATGTAATCTGTGAGATCTGTGAGATCTACCGGTGATATCACGCTCGAGAAGGCATATTATAGGTGGGACCTTAGATCTACAATAAACTATAATGTATGTTCTTTAGCTGCAACTCATATCTCTCTTCTTCACACGTAGACACAAGAAGAAGATTCGTCTGGTGATAAATAGCTGAACCGATTGACTATGCTACCGCAACAGAAAGCCGGGACAACTCCTAAGCACAGCGAAGCCTAGGGGTAATTTGGCGATTGCTCGTCTTCAAAAATCAGTTTGACGACTCCGAGGATGACATGAACGCCTTCGATGGCGGTTCAGTTTGCAACTGTCGCTCTATATCTCCAAGACTGTAGACATAAAAGTGCTATATAGTAATGAACAAGCATGGATGACTCTCCTTATCAGTAATGCTTCTCTACTTTACACTCTAACAAACTGGACAAACTGGACAAACCTTAAGGGTTATCACCTCGTCGAGGAGATCCAGTTTGCAACCGTGTCATTCTTATTTTGTATGAGGACGAGGACGTATAATTTTTTATTATTGGATGTCCCCATGTACGACTCCACGGACTCCTTTCCTCTGGAAATCCAATCTACCCAGCTTCTGAAGACATCAACTCGAAGGAATATATAACTCTTGCCAGAAACCATAGTGGTACTGTTGCCGTTGGACCCTGTTTCCTTTTCTGATAAATTAGCCAAATAAGGTGGACAGGTGCATGTGCATATAGCAGCGCCATCTTGCTGGATTCAGGAGTGGGTTGGGCACATTGTGGAGTTAGCAACAGCTGCTGGCGACATCTGGTGATGTCGAAGGATTAAGTTCTTCCGTGGACAACCACAAGTTCGAAGACAAATTGGCCGAAATCATATCTTCGAATAATGTCTAGACTAAAGAATTAAAGTTAATTAGCAGCAGCACAAATACGAGATCGAAAGGAATATTCTGGTTCAGCTAAATATTTTCGTGGATTTACGAATGCATTTTTTAAAGTGTGGAGACCGCAAGATGCCAGGGGTGGGCGCTGAGAAGGGATGAAACTTTGCACATCCGACAAAGCTAACAAAGGAAGGGAATGGGGACTATCTCTAGGGGGCTTTCTTTCACATTCCTTGCGGAGCTCCCCTCACTGTCAATGCTGTCACCAGTTGAAGCACCTTGCATTTGGGAGGGTGACATGCTAACAAAGAAGAAGGCAGATTGCGATTGTCCGCTGGCCAAATGAGGCAAATCTCATGAATCTTTTGACATGGGCGGCAACAATAGATAAGCCAATCTTGAAATCTCAAAAGGGAGTCTTCTATCTGGGCCTGCTTGGCCAGCGGATGGTTTCCAAGCAACAAGTGAGCCAGTCGCGCTCTCTCGAAAACTGTGCAGCACGTTTCGAGGAGGTGGGTTTGGATTTGTGGAGCACCGGAAATGTGCAAGATCAAATTGATACCGAATACTTCAAGAGTAGGATGTTATCTTTTGAAGAGTAGACACAGTGTCCAAGATTCGGTGCCGATCCCGCCACCCTCTCTATCGTATTGTATCCCACCCAGACAATAGCTCCAGACAACCAACAGGGAGAAAAATGAGATTGAGACAATTGAAGGGATCAAAAAAGAATGGCTGCAACACGCGCAGGAGGATGCAGACAGACACCAATGTGCGACAGCGAAAATAATGGCATCGCAACTGACAAAAGCTAGCGGCACGGCAGTATGGTCGAACATACTGCTGAGACGGACGACCAGACAAAAAACGGCTTGGTAACGGAAAAAATGCTAGCAGAATAGCCATCAGCGTAGACCGTTGTTTGATCCAGACGACAGAGGCTGGAGCAGATGGATACCATGAAACAGAAGCCTCTTGTTACATGACTCTATTGGCGTTGGCCGATTTGCCTGCCCAAACAGGAAATACCCCGTTCTAAAGAAGTGTTCGGTTGCACAGACAATCATGCAGCACGTTCCCAAAACGGCAGGGTCGTCAACAGACACTTTGGCAAGTCGTGGCTGTGGCAGAAACATAAACACCAGATGTGAAATTGTTCCGTTTGGGAAAATATTTGTGGTCTATATACAGGCCACAGCCTGGCAGTAATAAACAACCAACCAGTTTCAGAAAACAATCTCTGACCATACCTTGTAAGCTTTGGTCAGAGTATTGTTTGTATATATAAAACAGAAGCTTTTTTCTGGCGGGGCAGAAACAGCTGCGAGAATCTTGACTACTTTTGTTTGCTCTGTGTGTTTCTTTCTGTCACTGCTATACATAACCGTGACTGAAGTCTGTCGTCAAGGTTTTGTCAGAAAAGTCTTTAGAAATTCCGAAAGAAGATCTTTGACTAGAACTAAACAGTGATACGATTCGCAACACGGTATCAACATTAATACCCCACAAGAATCACAGGCAATATCAGCTGAACCATAAACGAGCGGAAACACCCTTTATCATCGTTAGTATCTCTACAGTTATATCATTGTCTGATACAATAACGATTTCGTCTTATATTTGGTACTCGTTAGAGAAACTTTTTGTTAGATTCTTCATTTCTCATCACAATTTAACATCATTCAATACCTCAGACAGCTACACTTCTAGTAACATCCGAAACTTCATATCATACACCCCATCTAAAACCTATTATCTATTCTAGAAGATACAATTCATTTCTATCATCCCTAAACCTCCATTCATATCACATACATAATGACAGCATTCGTAGCATCTACTGCCGGACCACTCCCACCTGTTAGTCAGACTGCTGTTGGCTCTGAAATGGCCACCACAGCTGCTTCTACGCCTCGTAGTGCTTCCAATATCAACCCCAACGTCGTCAAACGTGTCCACAGAGAAGTCAGATTCGGCAATTACATCCTTGGCTCGACTCTTGGAGAAGGAGAGTTCGGAAAAGTCAAGCTCGGCTGGAGAAAAGATGGAAAACATCCCAGTCAGGTGGCAATAAAACTCATCAAGAGGGCTTCGATTCAGAAGGACTCCGATTCAGAAGTGAAAATCCATCGCGAAATCAATTCCCTCAAATTACTCAACCACCCTAACATAGTCAACTTAGTTGAAGTAATGAAAAGTGGTAAATACATCGGAATCGTTTTGGAGTATGCCTCCGGAGGAGAACTCTTCGACTACATATTGCATCACAAGTATCTCAAGGAAAACGTAGCCAAAAAGCTTTTTGCCCAGCTCGTAAGTGGCGTAGACTACATGCATTCAAAAGGTCTTATCCATCGTGACTTGAAGTTGGAAAACTTGCTCTTGGACAAACACAAGAACGTCATCATTACCGACTTTGGTTTCGTCAATTCTTACAATAAGGATAAGAACGACCTCATGAAAACAAGCTGTGGCTCGCCTTGTTACGCAGCTCCAGAATTGGTATTGACCCAATCGCCTTACGAAGGCAGAAAAGTCGATATTTGGTCTTTAGGTGTGATTCTCTATGCCATGTTATCTGGATACTTACCGTTTGATGATGATCCAGAAAATGAAGATGGTTCGGACATCGTTAAATTGTACCGCTATATCTGTAAAACACCTTTGACTTTCCCCGAATACGTATCTCCATTAGCCAGAGATTTGTTGCGGAAAATTATTGTGCCAGACCCCAAGAAGAGAATCAACATCAACGACATCAGAAATCACACCTGGTTGAGCCCATATGCTAACTTGTTGTCCATCAGACAGCCGGAATGGGACAGGATCCACAAAGAGAAGGACATGTCTGCTGCTGTGACTGCTGCTACTGCTTCTGTTTCAGCCTCAAATTCTCAAAAGAGATTCTCCATGATAAACGAAAGAACAAACAGCTCAGCTCTAATGATTGCTTCTTCGAGTTCTGGCTCTTCACATGGAAGATCGTACTCATCGACTAGCATCAGCCAGTTGTACTCTTCTCCATCAATTTCGTCCTCGTTGGCTAATGCTGTAGCCTTACCTAAACTCAATACCAACATGACGGCTATGAACACTGCTGAGTTACCAAGCTCAACAAGATCAAGTCCTTCTCCTACAAAGTCGTCTCGTGGCCACACCAAGTCTGCATCTATCTCCAACACATACCCAACAGCCAGCAATGCTCTCAAGGCTGTCGTGAACGATAACAACTCTAGAACTTCTGTTTCTTCTGTAGACTCACTTAGTCAACCTATCTTCAACCCAAACCCTCCACCAACGACTTCAAAGAGTAACTACCATATTTTCCCAAATCCTGCAGTTCCCAGATCTACGACTTACACGGGAACAGCAATCTCTACGATCATCGAAAGTCCCACCAAAACAGCTCAAGAAGGTGAACATACTATTGGATTGTTACCATCAACTCCAGTTGCACCTTTATCAGCTTCTACAGCATCTTCTAGAGACTCTAACAGATTGCCTCATACCCACAAGAAGCCTAGACCCACTTCTTATCACCCTTCTTCTATGACATCTACTTTAATTTCAGGCAACAACTCGGGCTCTTCTGTGCTCTTTGATTACATGAAGATGCCTTCACCTATCAACGTACCAATGCCCCAATTCTTGTCCACTTCCCCAACTAAATCTTCCCCCATCTCTGTGACGTCTAGTGAAGTTGCGAGCTCCTGTGGTAGCCCTGTTGGCAGGTCTCCCAGAACTGGAAGTAACTCCAGAAGAAACTCCGTTGTCACTCATGTACACGTTAATGGCGTGTTGAGCAACGAGAACACTTCTAATGTTAACAACGGTTCACCAGATACTGCCAACAAGAGAAACTCTGTATTGAGCTACTTGGAAGATAAGATTGATACATTAGAGTTGAAGGAACTGTTCAATACTAGCCAGTTAGAGAAACAGAAAGAATCTCAAGAAACTTCAACAACTCCGCAAATAAATCAACTGCCAACATTTGATACTCAGCTCTCACCTTCCGTTAATGATGTACCTGTTTCACAAGAGTCTGTCCATGAAGTTGCACCAGTTTCGAGATCGAAAGGATCACTTTCTGAAAATGCCTCTGATGTGGAAATGATTCTGGAAAAGATGAAAAAATCTGAAGGAACTGTACAAATGGTCCAAGAGAAGTCGCAAGAAACTGTAGACTCAATAATTTCACCTGCTGCTATTGCAAGACGAGAATCTGCAAGAGCAGCTTCCAGACATGAACATAGAAATAGTTCCGAAGTTAGACTGAACAAGAGAGACTCTATTTCAAGAGATCACCGCGAAGCTAACAAGGAGAATAAAGAACAAAAGAAGCGTAACAGATTCAGCATTCTTTCTTTCTACAGTACCTATAACTCTTCATCTTCCAACTTGTCATCAGTCCATTCTAATACCAATAACAATCTGAGCACAGGTCACAAGAAGGTATTGGAACCATCTACAGAAGCAAACATTTCCAGTCAGAGTCATTCGAAGGACCAAAAAAGAATCAACTCTAGCTCTTCTTCTCATTCCAAGAGATCTTCCATTTCTGCGTCTACAGCTACTTCTTCTGCCAATGCCAAAGAAGCTAGTGCTGCAAGAAAGGTCATGGATTTCTTCAAAAGAAGAAGTGTGAGAATTGGTTAAGTAGAAAAAGAGGTAAGAGGAGTGAGTATTGGTTAGAAAAGTTGAACTTTTAGTGTGCGAGGATAAAGAAAAGTAATTATGTTGTTATAAGAGATGGGACTTCCTTATGATTCTTTATTATGTTTAATTTGCTTGTTTTTTTGACTACGATTGTGCGATTTGCTTCAACGTTCTTTCAAAATGGTGTATGACAAATCCAATGATGTTCCGCGATTTGTTTATTTCTATGTTAATATTAATTTTGCAACTTCTTTTTTTGTTGTTTGGCTCTTACGGTATTGGCGGTTTTTCAATGCAATTGCTACTTAGTATGTTACTTCCATGTCATCTAAAACTTGTTTATATAGCTAATATTACTATTCATATAGAATGTGATGAACTTTTTAATGCCTTTAGAACCTTCTATGTATTTCAAAATGAAGATAAACTGGGGAAGAGGCGGCCTGCATACGGCCACAGTTTTTTGGCTGAAAAATCTGATATCATTATGACTAATTCCTTGCTCAAATATACAAATTCTAGCATTATACTAGAGCAATGAGTGAGTCGCCAGGTTCAGGCGATCCAGGACCACCTAAAGTGAGTGAGATCCTGAATTTGAAAGAAGAAATTTTTGTAGACCCTCTGGCTGATGTTCTTCAACTGGCTTCAGATAGCTCCAATGAGAGAGCTCGTCCTCAAGAAGACCAGAACGAGATAGACAGAGAAAACAGCGAAATATTGAAAGAAGAAGTACTGAATGAGGTGTGCCAAAGCGATACTAAAAGTATTGAAGAATACGAAGAAATAAAAGAAGAATTTCAAGATGAAATCTTTGATGAAGAACCTGAAGAATATGAAGAACTTTCTGAAGATGAAGAGTACAATGATGAAACACTTGCTTCCACTATTATCCGAGAAATCCAAGATGGTATTTACATTTGTTTGGTTTGTACAGGGGAAATCGATCAGCACTCACAAGTATGGTCTTGTGACGAGTGCTACAGAGTGTATGACCTTGATTGTATCAAGGACTGGGCTCTTCGTGGTTCGTCGACCGACAAGACTAGTAAGCAATGGAGATGTCCAGCTTGTAATGTTGCTATCAAGAATATCCCATCTCGCTTTACCTGTTGGTGTGGAAGGGTTGTGAATCCACATGCTAACCCTTTGTCTCCGTTCAGCTGTGGCAACTCCTGTAACACTCAATATGAAAATTGTATCCATTCTTGTAGTTCCATTTGTCATCCTGGTGCACATCCAATTTGTGGGGCAATGGGGCCCTTAATGAAATGTCAATGTGGGAAAGAAGCCAAACAAGTGCCTTGCTTAATAACTCCGTACGAAACTGGTTGGAATTGCAGTAATCCGTGTGAAGTTGTAATTTGCGATTTGAAGCACAAATGTAAACGTGGATGCCATTCTGGTTTCTGTGGAGTTTGCGAAGAGACCATATCCATTAAATGTTATTGCGGGAAGGAAACGTTGCAAATGGGCTGCCACGAAAAACAGCTTGAAGAATGCCACGACTTGGAAGGTAATATTTCCTGGATTGGTGGTGGACGTTGTACCAAAAAAACGCGGGTGTACTACAACTGCAACACCCATTACCGGGATTTAGAGTGTCAGCCTCTTCCACAGCAAGTCGAGATCTGCAGGCTTGCTCCATCGCAAGTCGATACCTGCTACTGTGGAAAGACACATGTAGAGGCAAAAGGTAGAACGAACTGTACTGACCCAATTCCACAATGTGATTCTCGTTGTGATAAAGTTTTACCTTGTGGCTGTCATTGTCTAATGAAATGCCATCCTGGTCCATGCGAATGCTTTTCTAAGAAGGATATCAAGTGTGCCTGTGGCCATGAGACATTCTCTGTGATGTGTCGATTCATTCAGGAAGGCTACCAACCCAAATGTAAACATAAGTGCTCTGTTCTTTTGAACTGCAGAAAGCACTATCACCGTGAACAGTGTTGTCAGTATGAACAGGTTGCTCTTAAACGAGAACGAGACAAGAAGAAAGCAATTAGAAATAATACCAGATCAAATTTTAACGACGAGATAATGACGATGGAAGCTATACATATATGTATGAAGACATGTAATAGATTGAAATCTTGCGGCCAACATTACTGTGAAGCATTGTGCCATCCTGGGCCGTGTGGAGTTTGCTACGAATCCACCAACGAAGACTTTGTGTGCAATTGTGGAAAAACTGTTCTTCCAGCACCAGTTCGTTGTGGAAGCAAACTTGTTTGCCATGAGCAGTGTGTTAGACCAAAGGCTTGTGGGCATCGTCCAGAACCTCATGAATGTCATGAGGATTCTGTATCCTGTCCCAAGTGTACTGCTTTAGTTGCCAAAGAATGCAATTGTGGATTGAAGTCAGACATTCCTGGTATTCTCTGCTCGCAAGAAAATGTGTCGTGTGGCTCCATTTGCACTGTTGCTATGCTGTGTGGACATCCTTGTCTCAGGTCCTGTTCTTCTCGGTGTACCAAAGATAACGTCCATAATAGTTCATCCCTCTGCATGGCACTCTGCAAGAAGGTCAGAAAGAATTGTCCCCACTTGTGTAAATTGAAATGCCATGCCAATAAAGTCGGTAAAAGCGCCAATTGTGATATCACCAGATGCACAGAATTGGTCCAAGTGACATGTGAATGCGGCCGCATTAAGAAGAGAGTGCCTTGTGGAAGTACTGTAGAAAACTCTTCTCTCATTGGAAGTACTCTTGAATGCGACGATGAATGTATTAAATCTAAGAGAGACACAGAGTTGCGTTCTGCGTTCATGGTAAGTGATGCCAATGATGCCTTGAAAGATGAGATTCCTTATTCAGAGCTGGTGATGTCTACATTCCAGGCTCAAACTACTTGGTGTTCGCGTATTGAGAATGTCATGAGAACCTTTGTTGAAGATTACTATGTACAACTCGAACAAGAGGTCACGTCGCCCAAGAGAACTTTCCATTTCCCACCCATGACTTCCCCTCAACGTACGTTTGTGCACGAGTTGGCCGAAGCGTACAAACTCTATAGTGAATCGCAAGACAAGGACCCCAAACGGTCCGTGTTCATTGTCATTACTCGAATGTCGAAATTGCCAGAAATGACAATAACCAAAGCTATAGCTCATAAAGATAGTCTAATTCAAGAGGCTAACAGGGTGACTGAGTTGAGACAACAGGATATCGAAAAGGCAGCGTTCAACGCTTTGATAATCCAAGACGTCTTCTTCGGCATAGTGAAGGACGACTTGGAGAACGAGTTAAACAAGTATCTCGAAAAGTTTTCCAATAAGGAACCGAAATTTCAGTGGATCAAAGAGTCTACTTTCATATTTTACTTTAACAAAACCTTCCAGAAAGTGATACCAGAAGACGAAAATGAGTTGTATTTGTTGCTGAAGACGTTGCGGAAAGTGCTTCGTGAGAAATCATTGGCATTTGACTGTAAGTTGTGCTCTATAGACGAAAGTGCTACCTACGTTCTCAAGGTTGATAACGTCGCCAGTACCCCAACCAGAGAATCAACTCCTCAGCCTGTCAAGAGTATGAACTCGTTTGACTTGCTTGCTGAAGAGAATACCCAAATAGAAGTCTAGACTCTATGCATTAATGATTGTTATTATGATATATATTATACATACAATAAACGAGAGAACTCGTCAAAAGTGTTCGAAACTGTAGTGATATTTTGCCCAGCTTAAGGGTCCGCTTCTTCTAATTTTTCAGCTTGTACGGATTCTTGATTTTCAGCTTCACCCTTCCCTTCAGCCTTCCTATGACTTCTCTTTCTACGTGTTGGTTTGTTTTCTGTAGTATCTTCCTTAGTTTCCGTCTTCTTCTTCTTTATACTTAATGGATTAGGACCCTTGGGTCCCTTTCTCTTCTTTGGAGCTGGCTGCTGAACAGCTTCCTTCAGTTCCACTTCTGATTCGTTCGGCACAAGGCCTGTATATTTAGCATCATTCAAACCCGCAGTGAGCTTCTTCCTTTCGAATGCTTCACTATACTTGGAAGTAGCGTCTGAAATTGGCTCCATGACCATCACGGCTCTGTTCATGAAAATCAACGGCACACCAGGCACTTTACGCAACTTAACTCTCAATTCATAGTTTTGAGCTGCCACCACATATCTGTGCTTGTTAACACCTTCGATATTCACAATGGACTGGACACATAAACTGGGATCTATAGCTTCTCTGTGGTTACATCTACGTCTCTCAAACTGTTTGGCAATATCAATGGCACTCTGGTTTTTGCTGTCATAAAGTGCTTGCATGCAACACTGAGTTATCATTGGCTTTGTTTCGCCTTGAATAGTTCTGTTCAACCCTTTCACAATGTCATATGATGCCTTCTCACAGTTAAGAACCAATTCGCTATCTACTATGGTCTGGAAAGGTTCTCTGAACTTGAACGTATGGAGGTATACGTTCATCTGACGCTTGTACGATTTGGCCCTCTTCTGTCTCATTATGTATCAGAGAATGTTGTAGTCCTTCTAAAAGAATATCGAACCAGCTGCAAATAAAGTAATTTACAGAGATGAGCAAATCGGTATACTGAAAATTTCAAATCCTGCATAATCTACATACATACCGATTATATATTCTTGGAATTCAAACACCAAGTTGAAATACAAATTCTTCAATACAGTCTTATATCGCTCTTATCGATCTAGTTGTGTATCTCATGTGATGTTTATTTTATCTATTGTATTTTATATGATCTTTGTTGAAATGTTTTTCCTTTGTTCAACGTATTACTCGACCAAAGCATACATTCATCATCACTACAAGGGCCGATCTTCATATGGGTGCAGGCGACAAATTCCTTAGACGTCTATTTATCACTTTAGTTGTGATTTATTCCCTTTTCTATACTTTTTGTCCCCTTCACGACTATTGGAATCATGCCCCCAGTAGGAATGGTGAATTTACGATGGCCAATGACTGTGATGAAACCTCTTATGGTTCCAGCGTGTGATGTTATGGAAATAATGCTGTCTTCGTCCTCGTCGAAAATCTTCTGAAGAACTCCGTCTACACGAAGAAACTGTTGGTGAAGCTGTTCTCTAACTGTAGAATACTTCTGTGCCAACAAATCATCTTCAGAGAAACCTTGTTCAAAATCAAGATCAGTATATTTAGACTCAAGAGCAGATTTCGTAGTTCTTTCGTGACAGAGATGCACTCCGATAGTTTCTCGTACATTTTCTATTACCATGGGTCTCGGTATTTCGACATCTCTCCATGTATGGAATAAAGTATCAATGGACCTCAGTAAAGGAGACACATAGAACTTTGTGGGAAGTGGAGCACCTTTTTCAAGCTGATTCTTCCATAATTCTCTATTTTCATTTGCCTGAGCAATGCCTAAATCAGTTAATTTCGCATCCGGTCCCCATTCGATCTCGCCATCGGTTCCCACAAATCTCCATTTACTAAACCAATCTGCCTTAGGGTATTTATGTGATGCGATGTTGTGCCAACCTTGGCCGTGCCTTGCCAAGAATAGCATTTTGTATTTTGTATTTGGTTCAGAAGTCAAATTGAGCAGGTCAAGTCTGTGTACGAGCTCTTCCCACGGCTTGGTGATACCAAAACCTTGTGTAGCATAGTTAAACTTCATATCATCTGTATTTTCTGAAGTTTGCACGAAAAAACCTTGAACAGGCTCGAAATCCCACGAAAATGTAGGGCCACTTTCTGAACTTTCTGGGGCACCGGCATCATTCAACAAGAACGAGTTAGCCCTTATCTCGGCAATTAGTTTATAGTAAAGCTCATCCTGATCCAAATCTTCATGTGCATCTACATGATCTCGCTCGTTCGGTACTAGCAACGACATTATTTTAAATGTAAAACTGATGTTTTTGGAAAATAAGGAAATGGCAGTTTTCGTGATGTCCCAAGAACTTCTTCTCTAATGCTGGGTGTCCGAACATTGGATCCAGAAAAGATGCAAAATGAGTCAGGACAGCCTATTCACCGACGTAAGTGCCGAAATATCCACGTGATGAATCATGTGATCAAATAGATTTCTGAAAAAGCTATTTTGGTTACGCCAACGGCCTGCATACGCTGCATAGAAAATGATGCACTCAATAAAGATAGAACTTGCACCCAATTTTCACTGTAGAATGCGAAGGAAGGAAGACATTAAGGAGCATTGAATCAAAAACCGACGAGAAAGCAGAAGATTTAAAGAGCAAGAGGAGACAAGAAACATACGGTTACCAAAGAAGAAACATTTTTCCTTTCTCTTTTGTATGCACAATTGCTCCCGGAAGAGCTTAACCAAATCAGTCTTTTGTCCGATATGCTGCATCAACATTTACCCACTGCAGATACAACAGACACAAAGACACAGATTGGCAGACAATCAGATAGAATGTGTGGAAGATAGAACCATACATACCAGCTACTTTATGTTTTTGAATGCAAGAATCTTGTCATTTTAAGCTTCATAGGGAAGCAATCGTAAGCGAGAATCCAGAATTACATTTCCAACAGCCATCTATCCACTGGAAATTGTTTTTTGTCTTGGATCCACTTTGGAGGGGCTACTTTTGATGAGATGGAACACCCTGCATATGAGTCTATCGTCGTATTAGTGAAATACACTCACGTGAATAACTGCTTGCAGGTTTGGTACGACCGTTTGCAGGTTGGATGTGTTTTAATCTCGACTAAGAAAAGATGCTGGTTTTTCAATTGAGTTAACATTTTTGCATTTCTTTCTTTATTCACAAGAACTTGCATTTTTGCTGCAACAGAAACACAGGGTCGAGTCCAGAAGCAGCAACGAATCATGTCGGCAGAACCAACTGCCCCCGAATCGGCTCCGAAAAAAAGGCTTCTTGAAGATGCCGATTCCGATGCTAAGTCTACGTCTAACACTTCCGTTTCTGGCACTGTTGAAAATCTGACAGACATAAATTTTCATCCAGACACCAATTCAACAGAATCTTCAAAAGGAATTTCGGACCTGATACCAGTGTCGAATGGCGAAGGACATAAGAGAATAAAGCTTGAGCCCAAAGTTGGAAATGAGTCTTCTGTTAATCTCGCTGTGCAAAATGAGCCCGTAGTTGAAAATAATGTGGAAACATACAATGAACAATTAAATAATGAAAAGACAGAAACGAATCAAAATGAACAAGAAATCAAGATTACCACATCCGAGCCAGTAAAGCAGCCAGTAGAACAAGCAAAACCTCAGAGGCAGGAAGATAAACAAGAAAGTTCAAATGATGAAGATGGAAGAGATATAGAACATAGAAAGGACAAAGAAGAACCGAAAGAGAGCGAGGAAATAACTATAGAAACCCAAGGAATACCAGAAATTACTATGCCTACAGTTGAAGTAAAAGTGGAGAAAGGCGAGAAAGACGGAAATGTAAAATCTGAAATGCAGCTTCATTCGGAGTCTGGAGCTGGTGCTAAAATCAAGCAAGAGCCATCAGAAGATAAGAATGCTCACAAAGGGGTTGATACTACTGGCGGAAAGCTTTTGGGTGCGTCCAACGGTGTTGGAGTTAAACAAAGCTCCCCTCAGATCGTAGTAGTCCCTCCGACCAAACCTCAGTTATTCTATAGTCCGTTGAAGACTGGATTGGTGTATGACGTGAGAATGAGATACCATGCCAAAATTTTCACATCTTACTTTGAGTACATTGACCCACATCCCGAAGACCCGCGTCGTATCTACCGGATTTACAAGAAGCTCGCAGAAGCTGGCCTTATAGTAGATAGTTCGCTTTCAGGTGTAGAGGATATAGGACCGCTTATGGTAAAGATCCCAATCAGAGAAGCCACCGCCGAGGAAATCTTGGAAGTTCATTCTGAAAGTCATCTCAAATTCATCCAGTCGACCGAAACAATGTCTAGAGAGCGTTTATTAGAGGAGACGGAGAAGGGTGACTCTATTTATGTGAATAACGATTCGTACTTCTCAGCTAAACTCTCATGTGGAGGAACTATTGAGGCTTGCAAGGCAGTTATTGAAGGTAGAGTAAAAAACTCGTTGGCTATTGTGAGACCTCCGGGGCATCATGCTGAACCAGAAACTCCAGGCGGGTTCTGTCTTTTTAGCAATGTTGCTGTTGCAGCCAAGAACATCCTCAAGGCATACCCTGAGTCTGTACGGAAAATCGTTATTGTTGACTGGGACATTCACCACGGAAATGGAACACAAAAATCTTTCTACGACGATCCTAGAGTTCTCTACATTTCCTTACATAGATATGAGAATGGTAGATTCTACCCCGGTACCAAGTACGGAGGAGCAGATCAGGTAGGAGAGTTGGATGGAGAAGGGTATAATCTTAATATTCCGTGGAGAAACCCAGGAATGCACGACGGAGACTATATATATGCATTCAACCGGGTGGTTCTTCCTGTTATTCTTGAGTTTGACCCTGATCTCATTATCGTAAGTTCTGGATTCGACGCTGCTGATGGCGATATCATTGGCGGTTGTCATGTGACACCTGCTGGCTATGGCTACATGACCCATTTGTTGAAGGGTATAGCCAAGGGTAAGTTGGCAGTGATTTTAGAGGGAGGCTACAATTTGGACTCGATAAGTAAGAGTGCTCTTGGTGTAGCAAAAGTTCTTGTAGGAGAACCTCCAGAAGCCACAGTATCTATGCAGCCTCATTTGGAGACAATTGAAGTAATAGATGAAGTCGTTAAAATTCAATCAAGATTTTGGAAGTCTTTGAGGTACGGAGTTCCTACAACTTCATTTGATGATGTATATGACTTGAACGGCACTGGTTCTAACTACCGATTGCTCAATATTGGGGAGCCAATAAGAGCCAACCAAGTCAATGAATTGTTCAGCAGGTACTCGTTTGTCAACCTTCCCATAATTTCTAGTGCTACTGAAGGAGGAGAAAAGAATGGCATCTTCAGCACAGACTTGCCACCGCATTTGGATGATATCATAATAGCTAGTCAAGATATCTATGAAAGCACAGTAGTAGTTCTTACAATCCACGACCCACCAGAGATCTGGGCCAACATCAACCCAATCAACGGTAGCATTGAGGGCAATTCTTCTGTAATATTGGAACATCCCTTGATGCAGATAATGGAGAAGATGAAGAAGGAATCAGAAAAAAGCGATTCCAAAGAAAAAATTGGCTACATAGATATCAATGTTCCTTCGTACCAATTGCCCATTCCCTTTGGAAATTCAAAGCAGACTTCTACCTACAATCCCACATTTTTCGCCCAGGAGCTCTTGCTCTATATCTGGGACAACTATTTGGCCTACTTTTCGCAGTTGAAGAAGTTGGTTTTTGTCGGCTTTGGTGATTCGTACCAAGCTATAGTACATTTATATGGTAAAAGACCATCTCAGGATATCAAAGATTTAGTTAAGGGTACGGTAGCCTTTGTAAACAGGTCGAACTTGAAGGCTTTGGTCCCGGTGATGGATGAGTCAATGGTGGACTGGTACTATCAGAACTCTGTGATTTTCACCAGTTGTTCGAATCCATGTTGGGTTAATCTGAACGGAACTGCCCGTTTAGGGAATGGTTCCACTGAAGTAAGCGGAAGCGATGATAGCAACAAGAGGCCCAGAAGAAAATTTGGCAGAGTATTGAAGGCATCTGTGGATGGCTTGTACGATATCATCGCCGAAAGATTCGACGAAGGTGTTGACTTCATCTTGGATTCTATCGAAGAGTATTCCAGCAGCGAGAGCAGCAACTGAGTTGCAATACGCTGACTTTATAATTTCTCTCTAATGCTGACATCTTATAGTTCTCCTTATGTATTATACGAATAGATGATAATCATTATCTATTTTACAATAGTCGTTATGTATTATGCGAAAAGATGAATAATTTTCAAAAACTATCTTACAGCACATGCTCTATGGATATAAGAGTTGGATAGGATTAATATTATAGACAGAATAGAATTGAGAATTAAACGTAACTGGGAAATCGTTTTGAGAACTGTTTCTCAAGATCGTCGACGTCGGGTAAGGAGACATCGCTGGAGTTGCTACCTCGTCTTTGCTTTGTCTCCAATGACTTTAAATGAATCGGCTTCTTTGGTTTAGGAGGAGGACCATTCTTGCCCGACGGTTTGTATTTCGGTTGAGAGAACCGCTTCTTATCTACTACTATTTGGTCTCTACTAGACGACAAGCTTAACGGGACCTTCGGAGGTCCTCCAATCTTCTCCTTGGCATAATCTGGAGCCGAATGGACAAGCTTGTAATTGAAGTCGCTTCCATTAGATTTTGGAATATCTACGTCAGAAGAAGACGTGCTATTGGCAGATAACGTGGCATTTATAGCTTCAATATCGTCCGTAGCACTGGTGTCTGTGTATTTCCCATACCCTGCAGCCAGTTTACGCACAGGAGCCAGGGATCCCTTCAACATTTGCATTCTCTTCTGGATAGAGAGCTTTGGGTACGGTCTCTCCGGAATTCTCAAATGATCATTTTCATCAGATTTGGAAACTTCAGAGCTGGATTTTCGGAGCTTTCCACCAGTCAAGATTTTTTTGACACTGTTACGCTTACTGGGCTTTTCGCCCGTATGAACTGGACTTTGAGCACTATTAATACTGCCTCCTGTGCTGATCTTCCTTAAGTGACTAATGGCCAATTTAATACTACCACCAGTGTCGTTTCTAGCGAAGTTTTTGAGCGAATGGTTCTTTTCTTCCTTATTACGTAAGAAGTCGAGGGTATCATTATCGCTCCTAGACTCCAAGCTTCTTCTTCCACTAACCAAGTTAGTGCTCTGGTTACCACTCAACTGACTCTGGACATAGTTTACCAAGGCAGATGTCGACTTGTTGGCATGTTTGTACAAATCAACTTCGTCATTGTATATGTTGAGATTGTGAGTTTTGGTATCAGCTGAGGCCCCGCGAATATGGGTAGATTTCGACCGAGGAATATCAGCTCCAGCAGAGCCAAGCAATTTCGATTTATCTATTGAAGCAAATGGATCGGGAGTCTTCGTTCCCGATATCAGAAGAGACGTTTGAACTTGAACAGATACAGGAACTTTCACAGATTCCACGTTTTCAGCATTCACCTTATGCTTTCCAGCTATTGGATTAAGGTCTACTTCTTCTGTCTTTGAAGACTTGCGAATCAGTTCTTTCACACTGAAGGGAATTACGTCAGGTGTTTTGGAGTCTCCACGCATGACTGAAATTTCACCCAAGAGCTGAACAGCGTTTGGTCTTCTACGAGGATCAGGACGGAGACAGCATTTTATAACATTTTTCAAGCGTGGAGAAAACATCAGACCTGGCAGATCACGGAAACGTAACGTCGTTGAGCTGTTGAGAATGGCAGTCTCCATATCTTGCAACGAAGAATGACTAGGCAGTTCGAACGGAGTCGTGTAGTAGCACAACTTATACAAAAAACAGCCCAAAGCCCAGATATCCAGCTTATCATCGATGGGGAAACCTTTGGATAAGTCTATCATCTCAGGAGCTCTGTATTGGGGCGTAGTGTGTTGCATAATATCTTCACGTAATACCAGTAGCTCCAGCGCCAGTTTCGGTGGAGGTATATAACCAACTGCAGAACCAAAATCGCACAATTTGTAAGTTCCATTTCCATCAATAAGCACATTCTCAATCTTGATGTCTCTATGAATGAGTGGCGGCCGGAGGTGGTGACACATGGCTACGCCGATAGTAACCTGAAACATTATATCCACAATCTCACGCTCATTAAGCTTGTTTACAAGACGAGTATTCATGAAGTCGATTAAGCCATTGTTCTGGCAGTACTCCATAAGTAAGAAGACCTCGTACTGTTGGTCTGAATTAGCATTAGGCGTATTAGACGTCATTCTCAGGGCGTGGGAGTCTATGTAGCTGACTATATGTTTGTTCCCTCGCAAACGTCGCATAGCATCTACTTCTTGTCTAAGTAAAGTCAACTGCCACTTGGAAGGCACTGCAACCCGTTTCAAGCAGGCGATATCCAGACCTTGGAACGCTGGCAGAATGTGACAGGTGTAGACATGAGCAAAGCCTCCAGCCAGAATGTACTGGATGATCTGGATCTGGTGCAGGCCCACCGTGAGCTTCGTTCCAGGAGCGTACGCATTGGGCGGAGGAACGGGCATTGGCTATAAATGGTTGGAGAAATTGATTGGAAAGAAGGGGAATAGATATATGACACTGAAAAGTCGATAAGTGTTCCTTATTGGTCATGTGATAACAACCATGTGACATAAATGACTGCGGATAGGTTGGGAAATCTCCATATGTGAAATGAGCTTCAATTGGGAGGTTCTCCACCTATTCATAATAGTATAAACCAACGGTATGTTCCTCTATTAGCTCCAGTAAGCCTATGTCCATATTGCTGGGTATTAAATTACAGTAAGCACTTACCTCTAAGTCTTCACTTAACATTCCCTCTCTAATCAATCACGACGTCACGTGTTAAGTTTAGTGTCATGCAGGAATCACCAGACATATAACCATCTCCAGATTTCAATTCCCAAAGTATCATATCTGCCTCTTCCATTATTAAATGCTCTTTATATAGAACCTCCCCGCATACCCAATGCCCGACTTCTTTGAACTTTCCACTCCGCTGGATTTGGACATTGTCTCTGATTTCATCTTTTCTCCGCTGGACCTGAACCACGCACTAGTCTCCACATGGTCCAATGAAATATTGCTTTACGACTGCTCTGCCATATTGGCCAATCCCGACTCTCCACCACGTACGGAGGCATCAGTAATGTTTTCAACCGACGAGACTCCATTGTGTTTATCATACGCTGGTTCTACTGGTGCCTTCGCCGGTTTCCTCGACGGATCCATTCGTCCCATTGACTTTGAGAACTCGCAAGTAGACAATGGTGTCAACCTTGCGGCACCGACTAGTGACGATGAGATCGGTAATGGCATCAACAATTTTGCCGTACTACCTGGCAAAGAAAAGCTATTAGCAGCGAGTTCGTTTAATGGAAAGTTGCAAGTAATCGATACAAGGCAACGTGCGCCTATATTGGTAAACCAGCTTTCACATGACAACCAGCGGCGTAAGATCTTCACCATGGATGCCAGCGACCACTACTTGACTTTGGGATTGAATGGTAACAATATTGAGATCTATGACCACCGTAACTTGAAGGTTCCTGTAGAGAAACGAGAAGTAGGACTCAAATACCAGATTAAGGATCTCAAGTGTTTTCCAAATAATGAGGGTTTTGCTCTCTCGACAATTGATGGAAGAGTGTCCATAGAGTATTTCGATTCTTCTCCAAAAGTCCAGGAGACGAAGCGATTCACTTTCAAGTGCCATCGCTCACACGATAAAGTCACGGGAGCTGATCTAGTGTATCCGGTAAATTCTATAGCTTTCAACAAGACATACGGTACTTTGTTCACAGCTGGCTCTGATGGATTTGTCTACTTATGGGACTTGGAAAAACGTAAGAGAATGAGAGCATATCCTCAATTTCTATCTGAAGAAGATGAACACGAGAGTATTGCCAGAATCAGACTTAATTATAATGACCTGCTTGTCGGTGTAGCCACAAGTGATGACAACTACAATAGAAGAAGACGGTTATCAGAGAGCAACAGTCTGCGTCAACCTAGTAAAGTCTATGTGAAAATGCTTGGCTCTACGGAGTGTAAACCCAAGAGCCAGTAGTAGCCATAAGAGCCATGAACCACACCAGAGACTATTCCTACGAATCATTGTTTTAAGCTGTGATTCAATGACAAATAAGATTGCCAATAGCTTCAAGAACTTCCAATGTTTGAAAATACTACGCAAATACGAATATACGAATGCATACCATAAATTAAAATTTCTATAGCAAAGAGTAAGAAACATAGAGATGAACAATTTTTTTTTTCTATTTTCGCAACCATTCTGCCACCCAAAAGCCGTTTTAGTATTATCTGAGTCCGCGAAAAGATCCCATCTCAGAATTTTTCACCGGATTCAAATGAGCATCTATGTTTGGGAGTTTTACTCTTTTCTTACACATTCCATCTGGTACCCACATCGACACCTTACATGTATGTCGGTTTGTTAGAAAAAGTGAGAAACTTTTTCAAAAAAATGCCCAAATTCGATGAGGATTCCAAAAAGTTCACAACTTGGTTGGAATCGTCTGGTGTTACGATTTCTCCGAAGATCGCCATAGTAGATTTGCGAGACCAACATCAGGGAAGAGCAATAGTCGCCGTTGAAGACATTGATGCTGACGAGGTGTTGTATTCTATACCCAGAAGCTCGCTTATAAATGTAACCAACTGTTCTTTAGTGGAAGACCACCCTCATCTCAAGGAAAAGTTGCACAAGTTGGGCCACTGGGAAGGTTTGATTACAGTTCTTCTTTACGAATTGAAAGCGAAAAAGGAAAACAGCAAATGGCTTCCGTACTTCAATGTCTTGCCTATTAACGACAAGGGGAACTACCAATTGAACCAGTTGGTGCATTGGTCAGACGAAGAATTAAAGAGCTTGGAGCCTTCTCTAGTTCTTGAAAGAGTAGGAAAGGATGACTCCTTACAAATGTTCAACAAATTATATCCCAAGATTATAATTGAAGAGTTGGGATTGAACGAGTTGGAAGGGATCACGACAGAAGACTTGTTCAATGTAGCCAGTTTAATTATGTCATACTCCTTTGATGTTCAGCTTCCAAAAGAAAATGAAGAGGAAGAAGATGAAGAGGAAGAAGATGAAGAGGAAGTAGATGAAGAGGAAGTAGATGAAGAGGAAGTAGATGAAGAGGGAGATGAACAAGTGGATGACGAAGAGGTACTTGAAGGAAGTGAAGTCAACGAAGAACAGGAAGATGTTGCAGAGCCTGATGACATTTACAAAGATGACATAGAAAACGATGGCACAGTCAAATCAATGGTTCCTTTGGCAGACACTTTGAACGCAGATACCACTTTACACAATGCTAGCTTGAACCATTCTGATGGAGACCTTATAATGAAAAGTATCAAGCCCATCAAAAAGGGCGAGCAAGTTTATAACAGTTACTTCGACCACCCTAATAGTGAAATTTTGAGAAGATATGGATATGTCGAATCACAAGGATCTCTGCATGATTTTGGTGAAGTGCCATTGACGCTTATCAAAAGTTACTTTGTGAGGAACACTGATTTGACCGAAAAATTCCTCGACCAAATCTTTAGTATTCTCAACGATATCTCAGAGTCCATGGACGATGTTGACGAGCAGGTAGAAATTGTTTTGGACTCTTACGATTGTTTTAAGAGTAGAGAAGTGATCATGGAGTTAGTATTTATGGTTCAGGTGTTGTCAGTCATATCTGAAATCAATAAGGAAGAACATCTCGATACCATGAATGACGAAGAAAAACAAAAGCAAATCAACCGTATTTTCCAGAAGTGCTACCAACTTATCGAGGGAAAGAAGCTCACAAACAACTTTAAGTCCAACTTTCAACAAATTTTGCAAACCAGATTGGAACAATATCCTAAAGTTGCCGCTGAACCATATGAGGAAGGAATCGCATTTACTCGTAAAAAGATGGCCGAAGTTGTGTTGAAGTCTGAATACCAATCCTTAAAGAACTGCTCAGATATAATTGAGACCTTCCAAAATGGAAAAATGGGCAAATTTGGCTTTATTGATGATGGTAAGTTGATTAGAAACATCACAAAGAAGAGGCCAGCACAAGAAAGCAGCGTCAACAAGAAGAAAAAGAAGAAGGTACAGTAAATATCTAAAAAAGAACCTTTTGTATATTCCCAAATAATAATTAGATAAAAAAGATATTAAGTAGAACTAAAGTGAGCCATTAATCAAATGGCACATAAATAAATGTCTGCAAACTTACTTCATGCTGGTATCAGGGCTCTGAGAAAGTACACTTCGAGCAGAACACATAGGTGACGTTGACCCACTTCCGTTACTAGACATATTGCTGTGACTGCTAGTATTGCTTTCAGTGGGTTCAAGTACATGTATTTCATTGAGGGTCTTAACTACCAATTGTCTTGGTCTTAATACTTGAAATCCCAGCTGCTGGGCCTCCGGGGTGTTACGTCTAAGGAGCTTCTTCGTGTAAACTTTTACTTTATCCAAGAAGCTGCTTAACTTCTCATCAACATCCTGTTGTGGTTGGCTACCATCAGAGTTTGAAGTTTGGGTCGAACTGCCCCAGTTAGGTCTAGAATCCCACAAAGCCTTCACTTCGGGATCTATTGAGTCATCGATAAAGTATTTTTTATAGATCTGATCACCCTCGCGAACTTTGTAGTCATTTCTTTCCTTCCGCAAGTTGGAGAACTGCTGTTCTTTAGCAAACGATTGTAGGTCAGTATCTGAGAAATTCGGAGAATCTTCGTAATTTGCCGATGAGACCTGATCTTCAGATTCTTTGATCTTGTTCAACAATGTCTTTTCTGAAAAGTGCCTTTTGAGCTTTACTTTTTCAGGAGCTATACGGTTATCTTTAATTGCAATGTTAGACTGAAGATCGTTTCTGGCTCTGTAGTAATATCTATCATCATCTTCCTCGTCGTCAACTTCTAGAGGCTTGACATTATTAGAAGAATGGTTGAATGCAAAATCATAGATAGTCGAACTTAGACTCTTAGGTAATTTGGTTCCACCAAGCGGAACACCATAAGATGAACAGACAGTCTTTGGAGCTACGAATGAATTATCACTGGCCGCTGGTAATATCTTCTTAGGAAACAATGATGGCTTTAACTGAATATCAACCGGATGATATTCAAATTCCATATCAAAGTCGTCTTTGCTTTCAGTGCTAGCCAATTTGCTATTATAGGAAGATTCCTTTTTCTCACGATGGTGTCTAATAATGGATATAATAGTCTTGGTGAAACTGTAGAATAGCTGAATGAGAAAAACAATCGCAACAACTAAATGAATCAATAGCTGGACATATGCAACATAGGTTCTACTAGCTTCACTCAACTGCAATGGCTTGATGTAAGGAATGCAGAGGATGGTGACAAAAACTCTTGCAAGAGGCAAAAACGATTTTGAAGACACCCAACTCATTTTCACGAAATACGGGCGTATTATGAACAAGAGTACTAAGTCAAGGAACTCAAGTATAATCAAACAAGTTACTTGGATACTACCATGATCCTGGAGTAACCCAATCACCAACAGCTTCAACAAGACAGACCATATATCTATAATGACATAGTAAACCTTATTAGGGTGGTAGTGGTTGTAGAAGAAGGACCACAACAAAATGGTCTTCATCGAGGTATACAATTTAGATATCTTTTTGCTGCGTACTAGGCCATACCTTTTAAACGAAATCAAGTAGTTGAACGTAAAGTAGCCCACTAAACCAACCCATAATGCGAAAAGAATAGAACCGATTGCCAAACTGACCAGAGCAACAGTATTCCAATCACTGGAATTAGGGATAGTAGTTGTCACATTTGTGAAATTCAAAGATGGGTCTACCAATGATGTCACATTGACTCCAGCAACGGTAATGTTATGAGTATGCAATACTGTGGTATGATCAGTAGGGATAATTAGCTGATCATAAGAAGAAGAATTAGAGAAAGAGATATTTGTCAATGCTGAAATGCTAGGGTACTGCTTGTTCTTTTTTCTGATGTCGCCAGCACTGGTGAACATAAATGAGGTAAACACCAAGAATGGAAAGCCAAAGATAATTAAAAAGGCATCGAGAGCTTGTCCTACTATGAAGTACAAGTTCTTCTTGAATGTGAAATTAATCTGATCGCTATCTGGTTTATGGCTGTTATTTTTGATGTTGAATTTCTTTGCGATGCGAGATAGCAAAATCTTGAGCACCAAAAATGATTGCTGTATGGCGATGATTATTCCCACAACTATTATGAGACATAAGATGAAGTTCGGCCAGTTGTTGAGAATGGATTTGTCAGATGTGAACAATGTCAAACTCTTCAACCCTCCAGTATTCATCGTCAGATAGATATTGTCCATTCTTGTGACCGTTTCCGGGATACTACGATGCAATATGGAGACTCCTAACAAGGCACACCATCTTATCTGGCCAATCAAGGGCTGATAGAAGCCAGGATATTGTAGATCTAGACCACCAATGAATAGTGCAAACTGAAGATACATGATAATTCCTGGAACTGTGGTATCCAACTGTTTCAACAACTCTTCATTACAGATAGTGGACGCCTTGAACAAGAATGGATTAGACGATTCTTGGTATGATGAGTACACTACAATGAGTATGTTTAAAATGGCGGTTACCAAGAGAAACAAGAGTATTCCCAAGAGCAAAACTCCGCTTATACTATCTGGTTGTACTGGAGTTACGTAAACCTTATTGCAGCCTATGAGTTGTGAACTCATATCATTGGAAACCACAGAAAATCGGACTGAGTACGAGCCCAATGTGTGGAAATGCAGACTAATATCAGCTTCATAGTAGAAGACAATGGAGTCGTTGACATATAATGGACACTGAACTAATGATCCGGTGCTGTTCGAAAATAAACTTTCGATAGTCTGATTGTTGGTTGCGAAGTATTCCAGCCAGGAGTCACTAAATTTTGCATCTGTTTCTGGAACAGAAGTGTTAAAGAGAGTGCCATTTGTAGCCAACGGAAGATTTTCGTTGTCTTCTCTTTTCGCGAACACATCTCTTTTAGCATTTATGGTACTGTTGTATTTATCAGAGGCTGGCTGGTAGGGCACTGTTTCTGGAGCTGCGGGCCGTGGAAACCTGGGGCTGTTCATGAAATCAGTGGTATTTTTAACGGCCAAGACGTCGCAAAACCGTTTATTTTCTTTTATGAAAGTCTTTCCCATGAAGTCGACTTCTATGTGGAATGTGGTATACCTGTTTGTGGTATAGTTGACATCTGAAATCATGATGTCCGTATCTGACATGTTGGGGTAGTATTTGACCTGAGAGTTTATCAAGAACTTGAGTTTTTTATGTGTTTCATCTAGTGCAGCATCAATGATAAATGGCTCAAGAAGGTACCCTTTTAGATCTGAAGAGCACAGCTGTGATTGAACAAATCCCGCATCTGTCCATCGTAGCAACAATAGTACTATCATTAGACACTGTAGTATGAAAAATGTCATGGTATGTTGTATAAAGTGAACTATGATAAATGGCGAACAATGATATCAAAAAAAGATCGTACTGAATGAAGTCAATGACCTCGAAGAACTATTTCTATAGTGATGATGTTGATATTAGTAAAATTTTGTTAATGTAATATCTCTGTTTTAGATATTGTCTTAGCGAGTGCACGAAATGAAAAAGAGCAAAGATCAGAAATGAATGGAGTCAATGAAACAGCTTGGTTCTATCAACCAGATGTGATAAATCCTTCTCTGTGAGTTCTGTAGACAAGACCTGCTTGTCAACGAGAGTAATGTGTCAACTTGTGGATTGAGGTTTGTATGATTAGACTAAGGCACGAGCGTGCCTACAACGACTTTGAAAGCTGACTGAGCAACGATGTCCAGACGTTCTGGAAGAATATTACAGACAAACAGAGCAGGCAAACAAAACTAACAAACTATCTACTACAAAACAAGACATCTTTCAGATAGTGTGATTTAGAGAAAAGGAGTCTCAGAAAAAAGGACTGCGTAGAAGTCGAGTGAAGATTATGGCTATACGAAGTGGGCTAGGAGTGAAACACAAAAGATAGGAGTTATGGTAAAGAGATAGTGTCGTAACGAAGAAGAAAAAAGAGGAGTTAGATATATTTTGAAGAAATGGAAAGGAAAGGAAAGGAAAAATAGAGAGATTGGCACGTCTAATTCTTTGTTGCAGTTAAGTGTTTGGATCACGTGAAAATATCAACTTCTCTTGTACAACTCCGTTGAAGCTAGCAAAGTTAGAAAATTGTGTACTCGTACATTCAGTGGCATTAGAGTAGTGGCCTAGTCAGTATCTACGATTTCTTATTCGTTTCTGGTATACATTACTACTACTAATAATTAATAATGATAGGAAGCTGCTCATGAGTATATGTACAATAATGATTATGAAATCGTGAAGAAAGGTGAATGACGAGGGAAGCCGTTAGGCTGGAGAGTTCAGTAAAAGTCTAAGAATTGTTGCAGAGTTGAAAGATTTTCGCCTCAAAGCTCTTAGAATTCTCATGGTAGTTAGTTCAAACACAACAAGATCAACAACTTTTAAATTCTTTATATATATTCAAAAGTTTCTTAACATTCTTTCAAAATGTTCAAAAGTGTTCTGTTATTCAATTCCTGAACTTTGCCTAGCAACCTTCTTATTTACAGGAGGGTCCTCTAGCCTTTAATGGACCTGGTTCTAGATCAGTTTAAGGATTTAATCGTGGACCTTACCTCTCAATTTTGGATACAATCTGGAAGCGTGGTAATTGATTGTGCTTAAACGGTCGGATTCTGGTTTGTGGGTCTCCATGCAACTCTTCAAGTCCTTTTCAAATACATTGCATTGTAAAGCACCTTCTCCGTTGGAAGCCCAGCAGTTCAACAAAGAAGACATCAACACAAAACACTGGTTAGTGGCTTTGGAAACGATAGGTTTTCTGATCTTCAACCGGGGCAAAGGCGGAAGGTTCTTGGGTGGAGGACCCACTTTCTTGTAAGCCATGGTGGTGTCTTGGGAGAATTGGTGAAGAGAAGACATTGTTAGTTCTAGAGACTGGAAATTTTTCATTGGTTATATTGAACCGGCGCACGACATTAATGAGATTTAGTATGAAGGTTGGCTATGAGAGCTTAACTACGGAGCATCAACCAGTGCACGATTCCCAGGTTAGAATATGAATGCTGGAAGAAACAAGCACTTCATTTCTATAGGCTGTTAGTGCCAGAGTCATGAAATATGTATAGTGTGTAAATTCTATTACTCTTTCCGTTTTCTAATTTTAGGTAGTAGTAGCACTTAAATTTTGGAGTACGTTTTGTAAGCATGCTCTTTCAATGTACAATACCAACTACAGAATACTGACCGCCGATGCCTATCATACTTCTAAGAACCATACAGAACGAAAGAGAGAGACCGTGAGAAATCACAAGGGAAAATATATATATATGCTCTACAATATTTCTTACACAATAAATTAAGACTAAATACAATCTACAGTATATACCCATACATACTCCATGATTTCTATGTTGACGTCTAATATTCAATCAAGTTGTCAAATTTCTTCCACTTCAACATCAATCCTCCCTTCCTCAAGATTGTCTTCCTGTTCTTGATCTCAATATCAAATCTACGAGCACTGCTATTCAACCAGTACACTCTCTTGAAGCAATTGGATTTGTTCAAGTAAGGGCTGTAGATGACAGCGTCATAGTCTCCCTTGACGTATAATGGTTTGAAGAGCTTGAGCAACTTAAACTTGATGACATTCCCGATATTTTGAACAATCCGTTTCATGAACTTGTTCATGTCCCGATCGTTGTAGTACTTGATGCGGAACAATGTGTCAATCTGGTCTTCCAAGTTAATCAAGAAGATCTTGTACAAGTGGTTTCTGAGTTTGTTCTGTTGCCTTATCGAGTTTAAGATGATGGAGTAGTTGGGAATCATGGAGAACTCCTTGAGATGATAGTTGATGATAAGCAACGAAGAAGAATTGACAGAGTTGGTCGAGTGGGTCTCACACAACTTGAATTGGTTATGTTTCAATTCCTGATTGCTATACATGAGAAAACGCGAATTCAATGATGACTTCATGTGTGATTCGATTTCGTGCTGCAACGTTTTTTTCATTAACAACACCTCATTCTCTATCCTGATTACTACATCGTTGTGAAGATCAAGCGAATTATAGTTGTCCACAGAGTCTATGAGAATGGAATTTTTGGGAACCTCCAACTGATGGTAGATACTGTTAAGATAGTTATTGATCTGGTCTGGTTTACTCAACTCGTTGCCATTAATATTTCCACTGAGTTCTTTATTGTTGGCTAGCTGGTTACTCTTTAAAATCTTGCTTGGGTCTACATTGGTCGAGTTTTCGTCCATTTCGATGAAGTCAAGATCCCGTTTGTGGATTGGAATCTTGGTCCGGTACATCTGCAAATCTTCCACAAACTCCTGGGGATAGCACCGGTCCACCAAGCGGTGTTTGCCATTTCTCAATGGCAAGCCAGAGATGCTGCGGTCAAAACCGACCACATTGTATGGCAAGTTGAACAAATTCTCGTTGTAGAGATATGCTCCAGGAGCAAGCGACAAATTGTCAATTTCTTTTCTACGCAAGAGCTTGAACTTCTTCGATATTCCGTTAAACTGCTGGATGAGTACCGTGATGGGATCGTCGTATTTTCGCAAGTATCTCTTGAAGTATTTGAACTGGACAGTTTTATCGCCATCGAGTTTGCCCAACTTATCGTAAATAGACTCTATTTTGCGCAACTCTTCCGGGTTGAACAAGTCGAGCTCGTCGGGGAGATTGCGGATGATTTCCTTTCGGTTGAGGCAATGCTGCGAGTTGAACGAAAAGAGCTGTCTGCCCTGGTCGAGATTCTGCTGGATGCGAAGATCGTCTACAGTCATGTGGGAGATGGTGTCGTAAAGGTCATTGAGCTTGTTGAGGTTTTCCTGTTGTTCCGAGGCGTAGTAAGGAGGAAGTATGTCGTCTTTGGACGAATGGACTGGAGGTATGAGTGGTTCTGATGATGGGGTAGCAGTTACTTGTGAAGCTACGGTCGATGAAGATGAGGAAGGCGAAGATGTTGTCGTTGATGATGATGATGCATTTTGCTGTGTTGCTACAGAATTCTGTGCTGTTGGAGTTGCTGAAGCAGAAGCTGTTGGAGTTGGAATTGGATCCTCCGAGCTCGGCTCTCGGTCTGTTTCCTCCGACTTGATATTACCCTTCTGGAGCGAAAGTCCCAAATTCTTGAGAAGCTGTTTGGACTTCTCGTCTTTGCAAAGTTGTCTTGTATTGGAAAAGGCTCGTATGTGAGTCGAAGCACTGTGGCATATAGAAAGGGAGTTCTGGGCTCGGCTAAGGCCTAGTCTGGGAACAAACTTGATTGCCATAGTAAGATTAGCTATTGGAATCAACCAACGTACAATTCGTACAGATAGTGGACAGTAAGTAAGTCGAGTAAAGTATAATTAGTGTATACACTGCTGAGGGTTTGTTGTGGGCTTGTATTGTAGCTGAGGTGGTATTTGGCGCAATAGTTATCTATTAATCAGGTGCTTGGCTATCTGGATTTAAGAAAAGAGAGTGGAGAACACAGAAAGTGCACCGCTTCAGTAAATTGTGCAATCCTTTTCTTTTTGCCGGGGTAAATTTGTGCACGGATGCGTATGCGGGGGTATGGTTATTAGCGCGGTTTACCACAAAACTTGTGCTACAGCTTCTCAGTCCAGCGTGACAAGAGCCAGTAGCTTTGTAGAAGATATAAAGATATAAAGTTATACAGATGCACTTGTTGAGCCCAGCTTACATAGAGAAGAACTATACGAGAACAGAAACACGGAATGCAATGATAGAGTAAATGGTCCCACTAGAGATAACCCATTTTTGGATTTCATGTATTTCGCAATTAAAATGGAGATTGTGCTTTTCTGTGGATGTGACACTCCCCAAACTTCTGGTTTGGTAAGTCTTCAGTTCTGTCCGACATGAATGCCATATGTCAACTGCTGAGCCTTCCCAGCATTGAGATATAGTTATAGCTCGATTCAGGAAGACTTCGTGTTGCAGATAGCCGTCTATTTATCGTTAATTAGATCACTTCTTTCTCTCCTTCCAATCTTATACCCAGCCACTCACGCTTATCAGGCAACTTCGTCTGTACAGTGCTGTCGTGCTTTATCTGGAGACTTGCACGTGACTCTACATAGGCGACAGTTTCTCAATTCGTCCTGACTCCTCGAGACGTGGGGCGAGCTTCGAACTATAGTTTGATTTTCAAAAATACTGTCAAGCACAGTCTTCTGTGAAAAGTATCAGATCACTACCAGACCAAATCCAGCATTGACTCGTATACTGGGAATTTGTAACAAGGTTTGTATAAGTTCTGTATAAGTTCTGTAAATGTTTTGTAATCGACTTCGTAAGTAACTTCTGTATCCGTCGGCATTTGTAGAGCTGCTTATGCATCTGACATTTCTAGCAATCTTTTCCGTACGTTCGGCTGGCTGTAGACATATTCATCTGTTCCAAACATGGCACAAACTTATTTGTGACCGCCACTTCGCCAGTTGCTGTGCCATATTTGAAACATCATAATTAAACGCTTTCCTGTGACTTTTATTGCCGGATCACTTCTTGGCAACTTTCCACAGTGTTCGCATCTCATCAGATCACATCAATTTATCTTTAGTTCGCCTTTAACGTCGGCTGCTGCCAATACGAGACTAATTCTAGCCAGAACCATGCATGGGGTGGCCTCCATTTACAATTTGATACACGCTATGTCTACTTTAGTCGAGGCGGCTCCGAGAATTGACTGCTGAACTCATCGCAGATAATCTCAAGGCTCAGGCTCACAGATTGAGACACGCCGATGAAATTTTGCCTCTTGAAAAACCGTTCCTTGCAGATGCGCGATTGCAAAATATTTTTGTCCAGAGGCTACTTCATAATCCATCCAGATCTGATGAAGTGAATGGAAAATACGAACACGAAGTGGATCGTGGCGAGGTGACACAACTACATTCTAAATTATTATCCATTGTGTTATTGAACGCCGTAAATCTATAAATTATAAAGTAACCTATTTTAGAGAAGTGAAAAACCAATAAATCAGAACCCAGAGTATGTGAAAACCGAGCGTAAAGCGAATGTAGTAGGAGGACGTTGTAGAAGTCTTAATAGTTGTATGCAAAGTTCATCTGTTGTTGACCGTGGCTATTGTTCAATTTCTTCAAGAACTTGTTCAACTCATGTTCTTCCTTCAATGCAGTCATCTCAATAATGGGATCGACGTCGTCAGAAACAGAACCACGAGGAGAAAGTCTCTTGTTAGGTGTAGTACAGCTGTACATGGAACCCGAGTCCAATAAAGAAGCTGTAGAGTTGACCGAAGAAATAGAAGACGTAGAATCTTGTCTGTAATGAGCCTTGGGATGCAAGTTTGTAGATTGAAATGAAGAAACCGATGTAGAAGACGATCTGCTGGAGATACTATCTCTTGGAGATCTTGTCATAGTGATAGGAGACAACAAGGAAGAGTTGCCGGTCATTGGAGAGATTGAAGAGGCTCTCGAGGAAGATGGCGAAGAAGCGGTAGAGCCGGACGAGTCCACAGACAAGTATTGGTGTTGGTTTTGCAGTTGCTTCTCTTCGGCTTCCTTCCTTTGCTTGCTTAAGTACTTTCTCATCTTGGCAGACTTGATCAAGTCGTGCTTGATGTTCTCCAAGAAGCTGCTAGTGGCCTGGATCATTTCGGAATTGGTGATTTTCATGTCCCAGTTCAACAAGAAAAGCAATTGTCTTTCCATAAGATTGATGTCCTTGGCAGTGAACAAACCATCGGTGTACTTGGCCCAGTGGACGTTCTTGGGAGACGAGTCGTTGTGGAACTTGGAAGACAAGATCAAGCAGCTGAGAAGAATTCTGTGTCTGGTACAAGGCAAACCTTGAGCATTTTTAGGCAACTTGGACTTGAGACGGTTCAAGTACACAAGCGTAGCCATCAAAGTGCCGGTGTAGACATTGGTGTATCTGACCAATCTGGTCAAGAAAGTCATCAATGAAGGTAAAGGCTTCTCAGTGTTAGCATCGACGTAGGTAGTCTTAGTGTCCTTGCATGGAATCACCTGCAAAGTCGAAACAACGATCTTGTGGACCATATCCTGGGAAATAGGGGTGTTAAGGAAGATGTTCAATGCCTTCAAATCAATATTGGAAACCATTTTGGAATAGATGTGAATAGTGTCTAGATGTAGTAGGAGGTATCAACCAAATGTATGAGGTGAACCTGGTGAAAGAATGTCACTGCAGTGATAAGGTAATGATAGAATGAGATGGTGATCTGGGTAAAATAGATTGAGGCGAAACTGGAAGACATGGGTGAATTCTTCCATATATATATATTTCTTCACCTAAAGTGACATCTATTACAGGAGGACCTGATTGTACTAGAACAACTGTGAAACCAAACAAATCCAAAAAAAAAAATACGCTTGCATCACCATGCTGGTATTGAAATATTTTCCAGGTACATGCTCTACTCCTTTGGGGATAATTAGATACGCGATTTGCACCAAATCGCAAAGCAAGAACGTATCATAGCCAAAAAATAATTGCCAGTGATGAAAAGTTGAAAAAATAATGTTAGACCAGACCGTGTCTCTCATCCCTTCGGCTTGACAACGCCATACTCCAGTTTAACCGCACAAGCCTCTATAAACACGCGAGAAACAGTTTATTTACCGTAGTGCAGGAAGGCTCTCCTTCGCAGGACTAGACGCAGCTAAAACAGGATGAGCGTGTTTCTGGGAAGTGTACAGTATGTCTGAAGATTTGGCGTCTGGGCCGTGTTTCACTTCTGTCACACAGCGGAACAATGTTAGAAAAGCTCCACACAGCGTTTCAGTATTGCAACGACGGAGCAGCGCAGCACAGGCAACGTTCTATTAATAAGTTTCTGATTGTGGCTTGACCTTGATGCGACTTTGTTGCAACTTTGTAGCGGTCTAAGAAGTAGGAGCCAGTTGCTCTGCTTCGAGCGCTTGTTCCTTCAGCGGCTAACAAATTTTTTCGAGGCAGGCGCATACTTATTTTGCAACAATATTCAATTGTCTCCAGAGCAATTTTAATAGCCGCTACGCACTGATTGTAGATCACGAGCCAGTCTCTTCTTGCAATTGTTGCGACCACCGCTTTGATTGTTGAGATTGTTTCCAGCACTCGACAATACAATCTTCTATTACTCTCTGAAACAGGGTTCTATCTCCATTGTGAGCTCTGTACCCTGGGACATAAGCTGTCCTGGGTGCTTTGACAAACTCCACCCTTTTTTCCTAAAGGAATACTTTCTCTGTATTGGTGCCATTGTCGGTATACGTAGGCGAGTCTGTATAGCATTTTCATAGTCAGTCGATTTGTCATGTGAAACAGAAGTGGCCATGCTACGAAGTGCAAGGTTCTGCAAGTTGACGTTCTGAAACAACGGTTTCACTACGAACCCTGAAATTCTACTTCCAGTCTCTCCATGCAACGGTGTTCAACACCAAAGACAAGGTGGATATGAACAGTGAGGCAGGGATGGAATATTGCAGACATTTGCGGCCCAGCACACGAGCTTCGAATGTCTAAAATTCGTGTATCGACTGTTACCAACCACTGTAATTTACCCCATTCCGACAAATGCCTTAACGCACTGCAATTCTCCTTAAAAATAAAATCAATTTCAATAACATGACACAGGTGTTCCACGATCGAAATATCCCGATGTGGACTCCAAAGAGGTCAATCCCTTCGTCGCTAAAATGTTCATTAAAGCGCGTAATTGGCGTGTACATTATTTAAATGAGCGTTAATTGACTCGTTAACAACGATCAACCTCCGCAATTTATCCGTTTGCGGTAGTCGAGCTGCAACTGCAACATTTCAATCTGGTGCCTGGCTGAAGCTGTTTTCTTGGAGTAATGATGCCTGTCGGATTAGGGCCTTTAATTGCATGGACGATTGCCTCAATCCACCACCTAGACTGTGTGCTCGCAATGTCGCGTTAGAGATCGCAAAGCCCAATGAATATGGAACCACTCGACCTTTTACTCGGAATTTTCTACCTGGTGGCTTGGACTACAATCAAGTCGCGATTAGAAAAGGTGTGCTTGCAATGTGTTACGTAGTTTGCTTGGGCTCATAATATATGCTCCTGCTGCTAGTGAACCTGAGCCTGTCCTCGCAAGATTAATCACGCGAATCGTGTCTTGCAAAGGCCCTAGTCCACGTTTACGACAATTCTCTCAGTTCTCTAATTCGTGTCTTCCGCTCAGTAGTAAAATTTAAAATGGCAATATCTTCTAATTTCGAAGACCTTTACGGAATAAAACAGAGAGAATCTTTAGAGTTGGTTCTACATCATTCTTTATATAAAGTTACACCTAAAAGTGTTCTATAGGAATTATCAGAAATTTGGGTATACTGGGTCTGTCATGCGTATGAGTACTCAGACTGGTGCACAGCGTTTTGTCGTCACTTAAAACCTGGTATGGAACACTTTTCAGCAACTATGTTTACTTAGAAAACTCTCATTCAAGGCCGTAATGTCAAACAGAGAGGATCACAAATGTATCAACTAGTGCACATCACTGCAAAACTTTACCACACCTTGACGAAGAGTTTTCTGTTAGATTGAGCTATAATCTCACAAATAGAAATAGTCTACAATGAGAAGAATAAGTTCTTTCTGAAATTTAAAGAGGAAATGCGTGCCTTATATAGCAGTCAACGAAAATTTTTCTCGTTGTTCTAGGCAGTTACCCGGCCCTATCACATTTTTGGAACCCTCACACGGTATGGATGCAAAATCTGAGACACGGCGAGAGTTGGTAAAACAAAAAGAGGAAACTTCTACTGTTTTCAGCGCATTAAGGAATAACACTTGCTAGTTACATAGATAAATTAATAAACTGATATTTATACACTTCTCGATTTTAAGTCTATGGTACTACCAACTTTCGTCTACTTCGTCACGGAAACCGAGTAACTGATCAATAGGCAAATTGTTGAAAATATCAATGGAGTAAAAATCTGCTGTTGTCATTTCCTCTTCAGTAGCAGGGTTGGATGGTTGACCTCCAGAAGTCGTGTTCAAACTCTCCGGACTTAAAGGATTCATCAAAGGAGTCGGAATTGACAAGTTCAAAGGAGTATAAGCAGTAGAACCGCCTTCAGCAACGTTAGGTTCAACAATACTGGGCTTTTGACCAGGTAACTTGAAGGGACCGTCGTCCTGCGCAGAGCTTCCAGAAACAACGTTGAGGCCAAAGTTGAACAACCCTGCTGGACCCGCAGCCTTACCAGAACCATTATTGTTGTTATTGTTATTGCTGTTAGAGTTGTTATTGTTTTCGTTCTTGATAGAAGCCATTTGGTACCACAATTTATCGATTTCAATATTTTCAATAAATTGGAAGTCTTCCATATCTGCGCTGCCTATGGAGTCAACTGATGACGGAACATTTATAACTTCGCCCTTGTGGGCTGCGACATTTGGATCTGCAGCATTAGCACCATCAAAAGCAGCTTGTGGGGTAGAAGAAACACTAAGACGACCGTTGGCTCTATCAAGAACTGCGGTTTCAATATCGTCATTGTTGATATCGTCAAACAATTCACTTGCTGCATGGAAGATCTTGGTCTTCCCGAAATTTTTCAAAGTGACTTCACAAATTTCTGTCAATTCATTGAGCTGCTCATTACTCAAGTCTAAGAAGACTATCTGTTTATCATCTTGGCAATACTTGTAGAACTCTTCACCAATAATCATCTTCAACAAGAAAGTATGCGCCTTGGTAACACGCCAGGCATAGTAATAACGCTGACTCAATCTGGACATCGCAGCTATACAGAACTTGATAATCTTCTCCAAGATTTTAGAAAGCTTACATAATTTCGCAAATTTCAACTTATAGCCAAAGTTGTCCCTTAAATTCAAGCCATGATTAGCATTGTGCTTCATACGATAAATGGTCGAATTTAGTCTCACCAAAATCGCAAAGATCATCTGCGTACTCTTATGAATCATACTCTCAACGGTGGGGTTCAAGATCAAGTCTGCCGTTTCACCAAAATTGATATAGTTGTTCGTGATCAAAGGGAAGAAAGAAGGAATAAATTCACCACACGTAGTCGCAAATATCTTTTTGACATAGAAGTAGGCAAAGTCTGTCTTCTTCTTACTTTCGTAATAAAGGTATATGTGGAAGTAGATGGTAAGCAAAAAGCCTTTCATGTTGATGTAGTTCTTACATTTCATTGTCTTGAGGAAGGGGTAAACGTAATTGTCCTGTTGGAATGGCACTAAGAAGTATCGCAATGTTCCATAGTGGTCGTTTAAATGATGTTCAAATTCACTCATCAAGTTAGACAATTGAGAAACCTTCACCTTCTTCCTGATATCTAAACAGACATCAAGAATAGCTGTCAACCTATAGTAGTACTTTTCAAAATAGGCAAATGTACTGATGACATGCTGTTCCATGGATACATCTGAAATATTTTCGTTGCCCTTCTTATAGTATGGTAACTTGGTATCGTAGTATTTCTCTCTGATAGTCAAGGGGTTGCCGTATTGGTATGCCTGTATCAAATCGTTGATAATCAAAAAGAACCAAATCTTTCTCCCAAGATTGTTGACCTTCTCGTCATTACAGATATCTGCAAACGTATCTGGTTCTCTGTTGATACCCATTGAATAAGCCATTTGTACTAACATACCGTTAAATATCTGTGAGTCTCCACCATCGGCTCCATCACCATCTTCAGGAGAAAACATATGATACAACCTCATGAAATAGGCACATTGTAAGATAACCAAACTGGATTTGCGCAACAATTCGAATTGGTCAAGACACAACTGAGCCACGTCTATAACATCTATATTGATTGGATTCGACAATAGATACTTCATCTCAATTGCAGGAGGGGCTGGATCGTTGGAGTTCAAGTTATTTTGGTTGACAGCTTTTCTATTAGAGAAGAGAGACAAATATGAAATTCTGAGGATAATCAACAAAATTCCAATCTGAGCTAAGTCCAATCTCTTCTCGATTTTTAAGTCTCCCAAGCGACTATCAGAGTAGCCTTCGGGACCGAGAATTCTAGCCATCTCCAACTTAAAATAGTTCTCATCTATAAATGGCATGTAAGGATAGACACTCTTGAAGAACTTGTTAATCAACTTCCAGATTACTTTTTGTTTGGGTAAGATCATCTTAATTTTCTCGATTAACTCTAACTCTCTACCGATCTGTCCCTCATACATAGTTAGACCAAGTGCTATACCCAGTTTGTTCATTTGAGTTTTTTGGTGAGCCTTTGGATTATGCAATTCAGCCTTTGAATACCCTCCAGCGTGAATCTTTTCCTTCAGATTACCACTGGTGTCACTCGACTTTGCCACGTTTCCATACAATCTCAAGTCATTAAAGCCATCTCTGTCTATAGCCTTTTCACGGAATATCTTTTCTTGGTCGTCCGCACCTTTGGGGGAATCGGCAGGAGCTGAAGTCGGCTCTGGTACCTTGTCGGGTAATAGTCCCAATTCCGGAGCAGGTGCAGTTCTTGCCAATCTCTGAATGGCGAGGTGTCTTTCATGCTTTTTAGACATCATGAATTTCCAGAGAGACAAAAGACCAGGATCTTTTTTCATTATCGAAAGCCAAGCAAATGGGCCATAATTCATTCGTCTGGATGCGTCTCGAATATGAATAGGTGTATAGCCTTCGTATAAATTGATCAAGTCGTCATCAGCAGAAAAAGGATTTATCCCAATGAACGTAGGGTTTTTGTCTGCATTATACTTGAAATCTTCAAACATTAAAACGTAGCTGTTGACAATTTGAGGTCTCCCGGTGTAGTCTATATCTGGACGGTCTGCATTATGGGTCCACTGAAGCGGTGGAAGTTGAATGGGAAGATTCCCATTTCCACCGGAAGGTCTAGAACCAGATAAGTACGAATATGGGATAGCATTGGCTGACGAATTAGAAGAGGCCGAAGAAAGTGAGCCTTCTGGAGAAGTTCTGTTGTGGATATTACCGTTTGATGTTGTAGATAATGATGGCTGAGATTGGAATGAGTTTGTTGAAGTATGAACACTTCGTGAATTGTAAGTATGATCTACAAGATTGTGACTATGATGCGATGACTTTGGCTTGAGAGAGGCCTCGATTTCCTTGATTTTGTTTTTGAGCGTTTCCAACTCAGATTGCACAGCCGGAGCTGCCAGAGAGGGATCTTGGTGACTAGCTATCCCTCGTGATGAATGGTTTCCGGAATGATTCGAAGGACCAGGTGGCGGCACGTGGAAAGAGGTTTGAACTCCTCCATTATTTGACTGTGGCGGTTTTGTAGAAGCTGCTGGTGGGTGGAAACGTTGCACAGAAAAAGATGGCAAGTTCGAGCTGTGGGAATGAGATTGTGCCTGCGGAATATTGCTGCTACTGTTGATGTGGAAAGCAGAAAGACTATGTGATTGAGGAGACTTCCGTGTATTTTGATTGGACAATGCTGCCATGGCAGCATTACCGGTTATTGCCACCGGCTCCAGCCATATAGGGTCTGAGTATTCACAGAGATTGGCTACATTGTACCGCACACAAGAAGAACAAGGTCTACCTCGATCACACTTGACTTTTCTCTTTTTGCAGTAATTGCAGCTGAGCGACAACCGGTTCCGTTTGCGGGCCTGGGCGTCGTCTACCATGATACCTATGTTCACTAGAAGTCAATAGCTGTTCAAAAGTGAATAAACTGAAAAGTTGTATGGTTCCGAAAAAAGAGTCTAAATATAAATGCGACCTGATTGCAATCGGTCAGTAGAATAATTAATAAGCTCCAGTAGGCTGAAATAGCGAGCAGTGAACAGTTTGAGACTTCTGATCCACAATAACGGTTATTGAGTGTAGGATAGGATGAAGTTACTGCGGAGCAATGTCGGATCAGTGAGTTGAGATGCAAATTGGGTAATTGAATTTGGAAATTGAAAATGGATGTTTGAAAAATGAAAATTGAAGTTTCCAAATTTTTGTAGGATTGACCTTTGAATACGAGAATGTAGAAATGTATCCTTACTCCAAGTGGCCCGTAAAGATATTACAGCTAGGTTGTTTGCTATATTTGTAGACGGTACGCTTTATGAGAAGATGAGAGACCAGCTGCGGTATCACTGGAAGAATCACAATGGGAAAGCTAGCCAATTTTTTCGCAAACAAACTGAACTTCTTTAGCCCTCCTTTTTATATTGCTGCAACTATTTGGTTATTTCCTTGGCGTCGATATTGGACTCCGGTATATCTCCACTGCGCTGTAGTGCAGACCCCGATTCCAATGTATTTGGTGCTTTTTGCGGACATTTGCTTTTGGCCCATTCTGATTACCAGATCATTAGGTGGAACATGAAATTACCACTGTCGGGATTGCGTCTGTTTTAGGAAATTCCTTCATAAAATGTTCGGCATAGAATATGATTGCAAAATTACCTTGTATATACCCTGAAAATACTCTTCCTGAAAATACACTTATATCTCGGATTAAATAACAAAAAAGAAATATATAATCATCTCGATCCGAGTTCGGAAGGGTTTCAATGTGCGGCTAACTCTAGCCACTTCAGGCTGGTTGGATCATACAGAACCAGCTAGTGTAAAGTGCATGTCCAGTATAGTATTTCCAGTAATTTCGCGACTAGGAAAGCTCAAAAACTAAGCCAACCATATTAAATTCAGCAACCCACATAACTAGAAACTGGATAATTATTGTTACAGTTTTTATTATCGTCATTATATAGTACATACTGAATCTAGACATCAAAATTTTCCAAGTCTCCATACATTTCGAACAACTTCAAGAGGTCTTCTGTGTTAATGTGGCCGTTGCTGAAATAGCCAAATTCTGGTGTCAGATGTGAAAAAGAACTAAGGTCTGGTGACGGTTGCATATTGGAACTAATTGCCGGTGCATTACTAGGCATTGCCGACCTTGGTAACGAGGGTGATGTTCCCGTTGCAAATACTCTACCTGACCCGGCATTGATGGGATTAGACATCCTAGAATTGTTGGCCAAAAATTTGGAAGGGTCAAACGAGATAGGCATATCCACATTATCTAGTGGTGCTGGATACTTGAAATGCTCCTTAGAAGGATTAGGAGGTGGGCGCGTAGAAGTCTTCTTTTTCAGTTGTTCTTCTTTAGCACCTCTAAATTCTTGACACAATTTACACAAATACGTCAATTCGCCATTGGTAAAAAATTCAAGCATATTGGTACCTTCATGGAAAAACTTCGGGTTGTACATCGTGGCCTCAAAGAAAGCCATCGGGTTATCCATACATTGCTTCAAAACAAAATACGTCATCACATACAACTTGTATGAGTTAATGTAATTCTTACTCAACTTCCTGAAGTTACCAACGAAAAATTCGGCTTCTATCAACACCATCATGAATAATGTGTCCAAAATTTCCAATCTTGGTTGGAGAGTTGGATCAGATGCAACCTTCTTGGTAAGGTCAATCTTGTGATGCAACAATCTAACAAAGAATGATGTCAAGAAAGCATGCGTTTTTATGATACATCTTTCGTTGTTGGAGGTTAAAACATAATCATAGTTCTTGCCGAACAATTCAACAGAATTGTCCAAGACATAAGACATGATATAAACCAACTGGACGACACTTTTTATATAGATCTTAAATAGCTCTATTCCAGCATTCATTGATGGCGTCTGCGACTCATTATATTCGTTTTCATAATGGATGGCAATCATGTAATACATGCACGAAAGATCTGTCCTTAACTGAACAAATAAACAGTATTTGATGACTTTCATGTAACTTTCCTGGTGTGCTAGGGAATTAATATCATGACTGGTACCATTCAGCGGCACCGCAGCTGGCTTGCAAATGCAATCCTTGAAGAAGTCCTTGCCAAAGAAACTGAAGAAAATCTTTTCCAAGTTGTTAGTTTCCATCAAAATGTCAATTACTTTTGGTTTATCTTGAATGTTGTTCATCTTTTTAATAATATTTCTGTAGCCCTCGACAATAGTATGAAGCTTGTTGATAGTATCGTTCTTTGTTCCAGTTGAATCTTCGGCATACAGAGGCAACTTGACATCAAAGACATCTGTTGAAGCTACCTTCAAAGGGGTACTCGAGTGAATTGCCGAAGTAACATCGGAAGTAATTAAATAATTCCAAAGAGACCTCCAGATTCTAATTAATGGCTCTCTTTTACTAATTAAATCTTGGGAGCCGTAGCAAGTTGGATCCCGGTTGAGTCCGATAGAAAATGCATGGGTTATTGCTACTCCCAACAAAATGTTAGAGTCAGTTCCTCCAATACCGTGGCAATCTTCCGGAGACATTTTACGGAAGAAATAAAGAAGAGTCAAACTTTGAACCTTTCTGAAAGTAGATTTGGTACAGATAAGGTCGTCTGCCAAACAGAGGTCAACAACATTGAGATAAGATGCTGTGCTGATACGCCTCATATCCCCGACCATACCCTGTTCTTCTTTGGTGTACAGATTGTTTACTGGATCGTTGTGAATCAAGGACATGTACCCCAATCGTAAAACAAGTAGGAAAATACCCAAAACCGTTAAATCGTGGTCAGATTCAATGACGACTTGGTCATAAAACCCGTGGTTGAAAGAAGGGTACTGTTGCAACAATGTTGTGATATCCATCATTAAAGAATTCTCGTCGATGATGGGGGCAAATGGATGGACGTACTTAAAGTATCGACAAAAGAGCATAAACATATTCAACTTGCTGGGGAAAACACCTATGATGGCTTTTTCTACCAATTCATAGTATTCCTTTCTATTTTTCTTACCCGAATAAAGCGACTTTATTCCAGGCAAAATGTTCGGTATGGCATGAGGATTTGTCTTACGCTTGTGGGTTTTCTTTTCTGTATCTTTTTTGATAGCTGGATCAGTTGTCTTGATCTCTGTCCGTGACTCATGTTCAGATTCCTCTTCTTTGTCAGTTGTGCTATTTTGTTCCACTACATCTATTCTAGTAGTTATCAAGCCGTCGTCCTCGAGGATGTTGTCGTGGTCTACATCCACATCCTTTTTGCTATCGCATTCAGACATATATGAGCCTGGAGATTCATGAATGGAATCTGAGGCCAAAGATGATTCAATTCTCAGTTTTTTGATACCAGGCGAAGTGTTTTCTTCTGTTCCATTGTTGCTGATTAAGCTTCCAGTTTCAGGAATACTAGAAGTAGCACTTCCAGGAGCTGATCTCTTTTTCGTTTTAGGTGCTTCAAGCTTCATGAACTTGCCCATTTCACCAGACTTGAATAGTAAGATGGCGTAGTTCCGCATGATCTTGATAAAAGGATCACTCTTAGTTAAACCAATGTACGACAATACACCTTGGTATTGCCAAAGGGGTCCTTCAAGATTAAGTGCATAACTTGCGTTGGAAAAAACCTTCATGGTGTCATCAGGATTAACCTGTAGAGACGAGTTGGGTCCCAATGGAATCGAAACAAGTTTATTAGTGGAAAAAGATGTTGGCAATTTTCCAGGAGTCAGTGGGGGGTTGGCTGAGCTCATCGAAATATTACTTTCTGTAGGAGAATAAGCAAATGCAGAAACCGAGTTGGCACTAGAAGCTGTAGCAGGAACAGCAGAGACATTGTAGGCATTCTTACTAGCATTGGCGTCTGGGCTAATTACACCAACAGCAGCTGCAGGGATGTCGTTATTGCTAATCTTGTTGGTGCTATCAATACTATTTGTGTGGGAGACGCTGATATTATTGTTTATGGTAGAGCTGGTGGTGCCTTTGGCATTGATAGAACTCATCGTATTGTTCATGGCTAGACCACCAGAACTCACGCCATCAGCTCCAATACTGGAAGAAGCCACATTAGCTATAGGGGCGCTACTATTAGCAGTATTACTGTTAGTCAAATCAGCATCTGTTGGACCTATATTCTCAATGGGGATATTATTAGGTAAGTTTTCACTGTCTGTTGTTATGCCACTATTGGCATTATTGTCAGGTAACGGCGGAATTCCAGGACGTACCTGATTCGGCGATGCTATATATGGAGGAACAGGAATCTGTCTAGGTTGACGGTATTCGTAGGTATTAGTGGTTCCATTCGCATTTGCATTGGCTTGAACGTCACTATTCGCACTGTTGGAGTCCTGCTCCTGGCCCTGATATCCAGGATACACTGGATTTGAAAGGGGGATCGGCAACTGTTTGAGGTTCACATTTCCCTGGTAGCCCTGGTAATCTACCACTTGGTTAGTTTGAAGATGGGGAAGTTGCTGCGATTGGATAGACTGCTGTGGTATTGGTTGCGACTGAGCAGGCTGCTGTGCTTGAATATTCTGTTGTGGAATAGGTTGCTGTGGGTTATGTGGGTGTTGGTGGAGTTGGTCCATTTGATTTTGGTGGAGTGGTGGTTGAAGTTGAGGTTGCACTCCAGGCTGGAAATGTGGAGGAGGGGGAAAGAATTGTGGGGGAGGATGCTGGAGATGTTGAGGAGGGCCGGGGAGCTGTTCTGGTAGATGGTGTACATGGCTGTTTAGCAGTCCGCTGTCGTCTACGTTGTCTTTATCCAGCTCGTAGTAGCAGAGGTGGGCTATGGATTTTTTTTTGCATGTTCCGCAGACGGGTCTGACTCGGTCACATTTGGATTTCCGTTTGCGACAGATGGAGCACGAAGCTGGGATTCTATGTCGTTTGCGGTAGCCCAACGATGAAGACGAACTCGGCGACGACGTGGAGGTAGAGTTGTTTGTCATATTCTGTAGTGGTCGTCCTGGAAAAAGAAGAGGGAAATGGAAATAATCTTTCGTAGATGTGGATTTAAAGATGAAGAAAAAACCTCCAAAGGAAGAATGTACCTACTGTATAATCAAACCCTTTGTCCTGCAAGAAAAAAGAGCTAGTCCTGTGGACGGGAAACTCCTAGAATCTACGCTCAGTTGCTGGCGAAGGTTTTTCTGGCTGGGGCAAAAAATACTTCAGAGTGCTTAAATCCTGCAAGTGGGGACGAGCGGGCCCAATTAATGGTGGGTGGGTTTCCAGTTTTTACCACTAAGGAAGGGATAGCAGCTACTATAGGGGCTGAAGGGGGCTAGCGACAACTCTTTGCTTTGTAAAGAAGGGTCCAAATGTGTTGCACGCAATTTAGAGTTGCTCCTGTTGTGTGCTTCGTGGCGTGAGGCAGCCTTTCCGTATCTTAAAACTTGTCCAAAGGTATATAAAGCGGGGAATGTTACCGAGAACTGCTATTTCTTCCGTTCTCAGCAATTCTTCGCTTTGTTAGCCAGTGGATATTGAAGGTGTAGAGAGAATAGGAGATTCAATTTTTCAATTCTATTTTCTTTTAATTATATTATTAAACAATTTTTTTTGATTTATTTTTGATTTCTGTATCTGGATGCGAGTCGCTGCTTCACTGATAGACCGAGGTGGCCCCGTCTGCTATGTATTGGTTATTGCTCGACTATCCTCGGAATAGTTGCGCTAGTTCCGCTGCAGTTGTCCACTATTGCTGGGAATGTGTGTGTCTGTCTCTACCGTGTGCTTCTTGCTTTCTCTATGTGATCGCCAAATTCTCGCAAACTATAACTGGATTCAATTGAAATGCTAAGGCGTTCTCACTTCGGTGTTCTTGGAAATTTAGCGACGGAACTGGCCCAATCTAGCGACTCTGCTTCTCTGTCGTAAAATGAATTATATTTTCCACCAAGAGCCTTGAATCGAACAAAAAATATTGAAAATGCCGAAATGTCGCTATATCTATATTATCAACCTCTTCGATAGCAACTCAACCAGGATTTTGCTGGTCTATAAATAAAAGTGTTGACTGGCGCCGTGGAGATGGTTGTATCACTTTCACCTATACGTCTACTTTGTATGTTCCCGATGCCACGAATGTTAGGTCCATACTTTGCACATTTAGTTTTTTTTTTTAATGATACAGGGCTACCCTGTTATCTACGTAAATGCACCATACATAAACTATTTTTCTGTAGGTGCATGCTGCTCAACTGGCCATCTCATTCCTAATCCACCATAACTTTCCTAAATAGTACCATAGATTGTACGAGTAAGTTGTCTTTTACGTAAGTTTTTAATCAACGTGCATTGAGGTTGCGCAATCTATACGCTCCAGGATAAATGAAGTTGATTTGTGTTTAGCTGGAATCTTGGGCATCTTGTGAGGTGGTAAATGGCATCGATTACTAGCCAATTCAGAAGAATCCAGGTAGGAAACTAGTCGTTTAAGGTTAATAATAAAGGATTCTGTCCGGTATGGCAACTATAGTGTCATTTGAATTTTCGACCTTGATGAAACTACCTCTTGTACAGTATTGATGAAGCTGAATAATGCATGGGTTTGCCTGATCCCTTAAAAGTACTTTTTTGATTGCTATGCATACAAATCTTCATTCTGACTTAAGCCAAGATTAATCCGGATTCCTGGATTAGGTTCTATGTCTTTGTTGACAATACTGACGTATCTTTCCCATTGCCGATCTTAGACAGTGTACGCGAACGGATTCAAAATTAAATTCTGTAGGGACTACAGCTTGCAGTGGACCCCAATTTTGGTTGACGAGGGAAAACAGTAGCCTGAAGACAACAGCAACCAGATTGTATTGTTCCGTCTGCTCTGTAGTTGGAGAAACGTCAGGTCGTCATTAACCCCTAATTAAAATTCGGGCGTCCGTTTGCGCCCGCTTCTCGTTAGTTGTACCCTCAACTGCCAGTAGCGTACTGTAGATGAAATCTTACTGCTTATCAACCAGCACTACTCCAAGCATGTTTTAGTGCTGGTTGTCTATTGTGGGGAGTATTTCGGACGTTCTAGCTGGGAGGCCGCATGACTATTTTCTTAAAAGCAAGGCTATAGTGATAGGCTACGGTTCAGCATCGCATATAGATTGAAATTGGCATGCCCTCTAACGCAGCTGTCTTCGAATGAAGCCTTTGTGTGCACCACTGATTCAAGCACGCATCTGGTTGACCCAGCACACATGCATGGCGCAGTAGCGGAGGAATAATTTTCTTCGGTAAGATGAGGGAACATCTTTTGCACCAAGACAGCGGTAACGAACAGAGCCTCTTCGTCTGGGCAGAATAGACTTGATGCCGTGCCAATTTTGCAACTGGGTCGTATTCTGTGCAGTTAGGAAATAAACTTTGCTAGTGTGCAACAATACCAAAGTTAAAAATGCACTCTAAATGCCATTGTTCGGCTATTTCACTCGCAAATCGCAGCCGTATAGTGCGTACGCATTGTAAAACAAAGTTTAAAGCTTAAGGAGAACAGCGCCCTGGTCCATTGTGATTTGGAGCCGGAAATGTCCATGCTGCTTTAAGCGGCTGAATCAGAACATCTCCCCTCGAGGCTACGAAACTATATCTCAACAGGGTAAGTCTAAAGGAAGCCTGCTAGTGGACTGACCTGTAGTTGGTAACTATCTTCATTCTTTTGCTGCATGGCAAGGTGATCATGGGACTGCGGCAAAGAAAGGTATCCGGAGAACAATAACTCCCTCTTAATAATGAACTGCAGCCATCAAGAAATTCACCTCCAGGAATACAATGCTCAATGAAATTTCCGACACTAGTCGGCTGTGTAAGGAGCAGAGAACAAGGAGTTTGGTTCCTGGAAGGGAAATTAATCAATTGTTCGGTAATGTATGGTATTCCTGGGCCTGCGAGGATGATACGATTCTTACAATGTGCCCATTCTTGGAAAGATGTTCCTGCTTAGCTGTGTATGTTTCGCTATTGTTGACTGTCCTCACCGTAGAGAGAGCCGGTATCAAGAAACGAGAAAACGATGTGACATTCGGGGAGTATACAAAGTGGCTGCGACAGAGTGAAATTTACATAAATAATGCCACGAATATTTTCAAAGCTGAGCGACGATACCTCCGAGTAAATGGTACAACTTGTAAATAGAATCCGCAAGCAAATCGTTTACGACCTTCAGAACTTCGAGACCACGATCATAATTTGAAAGAACGGGATCTTATGTCTATTGCTGATGTAATCACGCGACAAATTCTCTTTACGTGTCGCATTCTGCACTATACGCGTTGTTTATGAAATCTGAAATATTCTGGAAATAGTTTGACCCATCTTGTTCTACAAGTTCACTGAAGAGATCTTGAGGTCATGAAATGAGTGTTTCGGACCTAGAAACTGAGCGGACCCGTTATTACGACGCCTACGATGCTGACGATGCTGAGTTAGATGGTTTTATCGTTTCCGACGAAGAAAACGACAATCTTGAGAATGAGAATCGTACTGAAAAAGATCCAGATTCACGGAACCAAGACGATGTAGACGAATACGGCCAGCCCCAAATAGACAGAATACGAACTATGACAGAAGCTTTAGCTCCAAATGAGTCTCAGGCCCTGAAAGTGTTGAGAGCCCATATTTCCGTTTTGGTGTCTGCTTTGGGTGGACCAGATCACACTTCCAATACCTCCCCACCTCCATACAAACTCGGCCACGATGCTTTGGCATGTTTGAAAGATATCAAAAGATGGATTAAATCCGTAGATGACAGACAGGACAGTTACCAAGTAGCTTTGGCGTGTGCCGAATCAGGATTGGTAATTAACGACTTGATTGTAATTCTCTGTCAATGGGATTCAAAGAATAAGAAAAAAGAAGATTTCAGAAACAAACGAACCATGGAAAAAATTATGTTGGCATGTTTGGAATTGCTTGTTTTATTGACTTGGTCTGTGGAGTTGCGGCCGGAGCTGTCAGACAAGCAGAAGTTGCTCTATTACGATGTGAAGAAAGCACAGATCAAATACAAGAGAGCTATTTTAACCTACAACAAGGGCCAGACTCTCAAGGCAGTAATTCGATTGGCTCTTCCCATAATTTCAAAGGAAAGAGTTGACCGTGAGCCAAAAGACAATGCTATCATGAGATTGGTTCTTTTCTTCTTCAGAAACATATTGTATATAGAGCCCCCCAGTCCCAGTATTTCCAAAAAGTCATCCAAGACAATTGTTGTTTCCGATAATATGCCTGAAGGCGTCTCATACGATGACATTTCGTTGTCTGCCACGGTTTCTGCATTCAGCAAGAACAGGGTATTGATGCTCTTTCTCACTCTATCCAGTGGAATAGGCGTAGATTTTGATAGTCGATTTCTAGGCCCTACCCTTTTAGAATGTATCCATTTGTTAGTCAGGGGAATCGATCCAATTGATATCTTGAAATTAAAGCAATTGCGCATTCCAACGGAGATCAATGACCCCGGCAACGCCCCACTGCCATCCCACAATGTACCACCAGCTTCATCTACAACAGGCTTGCAATTGCAAGATCTTCTAGCAAAAGAATCGAAAATAAAAAATAATCAAACTCAGAGTATGTCAACAAGACATGGACGTTTTGGATCCTTGCTTTCCATCAGAGGCGACCATTCAATGTCGTTCGTAGTTTCTGGCCAAGAAGCATTGATTAATGCTGGGCAGACAATGCAGAAACTTGATCGTTCTAAGAAATGGAAGAATCGTTCGTACTTCAAATACGATTCGGACGAGTTCACAAAGTCATCAAACACTTCTTATATGAATCACGGAGGTCTCGCCATCCTTCATGAATTTATCGAACTGTTCTTAGCTGGTGGTTGCTTTAACATTTTAATAGAGAAATTATCATCTGTTTTCTCCAGCTCGGATTCCATACTTGAAAAAGAATACGAGACAGCAACATTTTTCTTGACGATTGCATGGTTCTTCCAGTATAAGCGAGAAAAGTCCGTTCTTTACTCTTCTGGGACGACTAACTTGCAAACAATAGGTGAAGAAGACGACAGGAACGATTTTGGATCTGTTGGTGCAGCTCTCAGCCAAGTTAATTTTATCTTGCTTGTAAAGTACTGTATTGATTCTTTCAGTATTTCCCCTAAACGATGGAGTTCGCTTCATGTAGTATTGATCTGTTTGAAAGAGCTATTGGAGATTTCAAATACGCTCTTTACTAGGTCTTCGAACCCGGCAGGGGACGAGGAGCAGAACGAGTTGGATCGAGAGTTAGCAGAGGGGATTATAAGTCACTTGCTCGTAACTCAAGATTTTCTTTCTATTCTTTATCACTTACCTCAGACTGCTTCTAGGCATTCGCCTGAGTATCTAAAGGTTTGTATTTCAGTGGTTCACATTTTGCTCAAGACATTAAAGAATTTTGCCGACGAGGATGTTAAGTTATTTATACAAACTTCTAGACGAAACTCGAAGAAAAAGGCAAATAAGAACACAAATGATCAAACCGACGCTGTTGAGCAAGTAGATGAATCTGATACTGAAGACAGACGTACTCATGCCCGGGTCACCAGAGAAAGAAAAATCAACTACGAACGTACAGAAGTTAAATTCTTCCACCAAGACACTGTTTCAACTTACATTGAGTATTTCTCGCGATACGAAGATCTTACCCACTACGAGATCAAGAAGTGTCTTACTTATTTCCACCGATTGTTTGTGGTACGGAAGGATTTCAATGGATTGTACAGACTAGATTTCATGCAAGTGTTGCACAGGCTTCGGGATTACTTACCGTCTCAAAGCAATATTCGAGGTCAGGTAGATGAATTCATATACTATTTCATGAAAAAATTCAAGGTTAGTATCGAGAGATTCCCCAACCCTATTGAAATTTTATTTCCAAGATTTGAGGACGCAGAATCTAAGACCTATTTGGCAACTGGAGAACTATACATTCAAACAGAGAGAGAAAATAGAAGTGCTAATGTTAAGAGTCTTGAACCTGGCAAGCCTTTGGAGTTTGTTAGACATTTTGAAGACAACGAAAAGTACAAGATTTTGGTAAGTGCCCTATATAATCAAGGACTTCTGAATACGTTGGTTTGGTTAGTGGAGGACTTGCAACGTATTCATGGAATTAAGCAATTGGATGAGGATGTTGATGAAGTGCTCCAGCTTAAAGAAGACGTCAAGCAATATTTTCTTACAAATTCTCATTTGCGGTTGTTGTTGAGAACTGTTGGTTTAATGCCCGGTTATTCCATGCATCAGGAATGCCAAGTTCCCAGTAAGTTGACAAGTTCAGATATTGAAAGTTCAATAACAATGATAAAGAAATGGATGGGTTTACAACCTGCAACTTTCGAGGATGACAAAGATCCTTCCTATTTTTTGAGAAGCACTGGGGACACAGTTGATAGACCAATTGATTACCTGGACAGCGAAGACGACATTGCATTCGAGATTACACCAAAAGACAGGCCAAATGAAAGCCACTATGATATGCTTGCTGAATTGGATGAATTGGAACGGGCTATCGATGGTACTGAAAACCGTGAGAAAGGTAAAGCTCGAAAAAGAGGAAATAAGTCCAGCTCCAATATCAAGAAAAAACTGGTGCAACCACATACTCGTCGTCCCCCAAGGTTTAATGTGGATTCGGATGATGAAAGTGAATTGAGAAAAGAAGTAAAGTCATCAGAATTCGTTCACGATTCTGACGACGAATCAGACGATGAAGCTTTCTTTGAAAGAGAGGAGCGTTTGAGGCAAATGTTGAATTCATCTGGTGGTATCGTTAATGCACAGCAATTGAGTGAATTCAAGAAGGTATGGGCTAGTTTAGAGTCAGCGGGTGGAATTGCTACAGCCAGTCAAGTTGTTCGTGCAGTTGAATCTGTAGCTAACATTTCGGATACTGTTGATACTCATAATATCCAAGACGACACTCAACTTGGAGGTTCTGGACTTACAGGTACGCAGCTTTCAGAATCTCAATTTTCAAAATCTCAACGTTCTGATTCCGAGAACGATGATTATTTTGATAGAGAAAAAGCATCTGAGGCCCAACTCCGAAAGAGATTAAGAATTGAAGATGATGAAAATGACAGTGACAATAATGTTTCTGAGAAATACGTCAGTGCCGAAGAAGGAGAGGAACCGACGCTAACCATTAAACGTAAAAAGAGGTTAGTTATAAGTGATGATGAAGATGAGTAAACTGTCTACGTGTATATATAGATATATCATGATAAATGCAGCTATGCTTTTTTCCGTATGTCCCTAGATATGTAAGTTAATCTTCTACACAATGACCACTCTCAGTGTCTTTAAGACTGGTACGAATACTCATGAATGACGAGATAAACATAACAGCAAACCCAAAGAGAACACAGGAGATGCTGGGTAATGCCTTCCATATGATAAAGTCTCTCTTATCTTTTTTTCCTACGGTCTTGTAGTCGATTTGATCCCATGAAAGTTTAAAGTAGCACAATGGAGGGATGATGTATGCCATCAATGATGCCGAAGTTGCGCCTATCAACTCTAATATAATACCAAGATTACAGGTGAATAATGATACAGACATGGAAGAAAACACAAGCACAGTGGTTATAACAAAATGCTGTTTGGAGCCCAATTCAAGATGGGCTGTGCTTCCATTCTGAGCGTCGGAACTTTTTGCTAGGACTATGTCTTTGATGACATCTCTTACGACAAAAATCTCTAACGGAAAGGTGGTCAACATATTCAATCCAAAGCAAAATCTGGCTACGTTAATCCAGTTATCGTTGCTCTTGAAGTTGTTCAAGATGTTACCCTTTGTAGCATCACCAAAGTTCAACAAACCGCTGATTCCCATAACCAAACAACAGACCATAGAAACACCACATGAGATGTGGGTCAATTTAGCAAATTTGGAGAGGGTAGCATTCTTCATCGATTGATAGATGAGAATGGTATTATGGTGACAGACTAAGGCGAAAGAAATAACTGAAATACCTTGGAAAATGTTAAAATTGACTGTCCATTCAAAGGTTGTCAAATCAGATCTCAACGAAGGATCCACAAACGGCCCTCTGGCTACAGTGAGAACTACAATAATCAACATCCCGAGTAGTGCAAAACCTGATGCCTTAGCCAATTTAGAGATGTCTCTATTAAGCGACAAGGGATATGAAATGCAAGTGGTGAACAATACAATGATTGAATTACGCTTGAACAACCATCCAAAAGCGGAATCAGAACTAGTGACCGATTTGGGGATGAATGCCTTCAATACATGAGGTATGGTGTCACCTATGATTACACAGAAAGCCATACAGCCTCCATAAGCAAAGGAACTAATAGCAAACAAAAGCAAGATCTTGCCGTATGTTCCATAGCAATAGTTTACGGTATCTTGGTATGATCTAGTCTGTGACAAGTGGGAGTTGATGACAATCAACCGGAGAGTCCAGTCAATGACAAAAGTCAAACCTATCATTACCAAGATTCCGCCAACAAGTCCAGCGTTCCTAAAAGCAAACGGCTGACCAATGATCCCGGCTCCCAAAATGGAATTGGCCATGTTCATGAAAGCCATTCTCATGCTGGACCTGCCATTTTCCACATTTTCTGTTGTTCCATTCCCTCCAACTTCGACTTCGTAATCAAGGGAGTTGACAGATTCTACGTCGAATTGATCCTCTGGACGTAAATGTGAATTGGAATTCCTGTGGAAATCAGTTTCTTCGAAATCAGATTCTACTTGAAAAGGCTGGATATTATCTAAATCATCATCATCCAAGGGCTGTAGATTGTGGTTATCGGCAAAATGGGCCTGCGGTATCAGTGTATATTCCTGCTTGTTTAGTTTCAGTTTGTCGGACATGGTTGTATATATGAACACATGTGGAGGTCAATTAAAGTGAAAGTCAAGAACAATTCACGAAATGAAATGTTTTAACAATCTACTAACTGTACATAAGTACATTCGTAAATAATGCGAGGAAAGTGAGAATCTCGAAATCACAATGACGTAGTTGACGCGACTACACTCCCAATCTACAGCACAGTCGTAGAATTAACATAGAATTAGTGAAAAGGAGCGAGAGTCAAAAAGTTGTGCTTATCTCAATTCCGAAGTTCTTGAACATAAAGCTAAAGTCCTTGCTTGCTTGCATCGTGTAACTTGACTTTTGGAATCTACAAGAAAAAGAATTTCAGAGTGCGAATTGTAAGGCAAAACCTACACCTCATTTTATAAAAGACAAGTTCTTCCTTTTCTGCCCACCATGTATGATTTTGAATAGGGTTAAATCAGTACAGTAGGTATACAATTGGTGGTATACTCATGATCCTACGACCCCAGGGCCAAGATCTAAGCTCGCAGTCTTCCAGGACCGTTCTCTGTGGAATATGCCATCGGAACACATCCAAATATGCATGCCCACAATGTAAGATATTATACTGTTCCATGGTATGTTTCAAGTCTCCAGAGCATGAAAGCTGCTCCGAACAGTTCCTTAAGAAAAACAAAGAAAGCTCGGAAACAGAAACGGATTCGCAGAAGAAAATGCTAGAGATATTGGATAAATTCACTATGGAAGATGATCAACATGACGACGATGGAGAAAAGGTGCCTGAAAGACAATGGAAATACGTGCCTCCAGAAAGCACTGCTAAGCAGATAGAAGAATTGAAAACAAAATTTGGCTTGTCAGCTCTGAAGAGGAATACCTTTGAACATGAGACATTGAATGATCTGGACAGCGACAAGACCGATCATGAACTTACAGCACAAGAAGAAAGGGAGCTAGAAGAGCTTGTCAATGGGGCTACAGAGGAACAACTTTTGCAAGTTCTTTCTCCAGAACAGCTAAGACAATTCCAAGACTTAATTGAAAACGGCTACTACGAAGACACGGATAGCGACGCCGATTACGAATAAGACAATATTGACTTTTTTTATTACCCTTGACATAATCTTTAACGACTAATAGTCCTTATGACAGCTTAAGTTAATTTACAAACACTTGTAATCGACTCATTTTCAGAGACTTGAAAACTGTGTAGTATAGAATTATCAACTATTCCCAAGAAATTTTCATTTTTTATCTATTATTCGCAATTTTTGATAAAATAGGTACATATCAGAAGTAAGAATTACTTTCTTGATCGAAAAATTTTGAGATTTGGCAATATTTATCTTTTACTGATGATTACATAAGTTAGATATACTTTTATGTATTTCATCATTTTTTTGAATCTGTAGAAGGTAGCATTTGCAGCCGTTCCTTCGTTAACAATTTTGTTCCATTCATGGAAGAGTTTAGATCACGTGACTACCTTAAGATACTGAAGGATTTCTGATGAAGGGAGATCTAGTTTATAAATTATATTTTGGAAACAATTGAACTTAATAGAGAGTTGTATACATTTGGTATATTCCTGTCTTTTACTGATGTGAAACATTGGCAATACTATGTTTAAATTGATGGAGCCAGTTTCAATCCAAGGAAAGTCGATCCTGCATAATTTTCATCATAAGATGCCCATCTACAAAAGTTTGAATGCAACTTCATATTCTTACTTCTGCCAGTATTTCTACTTCTTTTCAGTTCCACAAAATGGCATTTGATAGACCAGGAAGAGGAGGCAAAAGCTTTAGAGGAAAGAGCAGAAGCTCTTACGTAGATATGCGTGAGACAAAATCTAGGGATATCAAGAAAGCATTAACTCATAGAGCCAGATTGAGGAAGAGTTACTTCAAATTGTTAGAAAAGGAAGGAATGAGCACTCCAAGAGATGAAAAAGATAACGGGAGCGTTGGTGATTTAGAAGATCATGATACAGACGAAGTAGATCAAAGACAGGAAAGGAAAGAAAGAAAACCTTTGCCCAAACAGGAAACGGCGAAACCTATGAACTTTGCTGAAAGGGCCAAGATAGCCAAGCAAAGAAAGGAAGAAAACAGAAAGGCAAAGTTGGAAAATGTAAGAGAAAGACGTCAAACCATAGAAAGAAAGAACAAAGAGCGGGAAAAAAGAAAGGAAAGAATTTCCCAAACCACGAAAACTGGACAACCGCGTATGGGTCCTAGAATCAATAATTTGTTAGACAAAATCAAGAAGGATATGTGAGAATTTCTAAAATCTGCTTTATCACAATTCTACTTCGACACATCTTAGCATTTTCATTTCACACCGCATTATTTTGTATTATTAGGATAGGTTGACCAATATATATATTTACAAGTCTGTCGTCGTATTGGTATTACAAGGAGAGTCTCCTTCTAGCGTTCCGTAGCATGACTATAAAATCATAAAGGAACAATTGGCTAGTTCTTTTGTGGTAGGACCACCAGCTGGTCAAGTAATGAACAAATTTTGTTATCGAATACGATTTGTACTCCTTGGCTATAATCTCGTTCTCTTCGTCGTAAACTACACGAGCGCAGTAGTTAGCCATAATCAAAAAGGTCCGCTCAGGCCCCAAAGGGTTGTTTAAATTTTCATCCAAGCTCCTAGTTAAGTCATTTGTCTTGAGAATCAACAATACCATTCTCGGCATTGAACTCAAGATATCCATCAAGTCTTCAAGAACCCCTTCCAGGTAGTTCAACTCGTTTTGGATGATCTTAATTTCTTCTTCGGATCTCAGTTTCCTGATGTCGTTCAATGCATTTTCTGGGGCTCTTCCGGTGATGGCAGAGATAAAGATTCTGAACTTTTGATCGCCTTGGATTCCAGCAAACTTCTCAGCGTACTCTCTCATTTTGGGTACATCGCTGTCAAGGACCGCCAACCAGAAGTGAGAGTAATCACGTTTCATCTGAACCGGTATATCTCTATACAAACCATGGTCATATAAGATAATTTCAAAGTTGTGGCCGTTCTTGTATTCTGAGTTTTCTAGAGCTCTAATAGCCAAATTGCCTCCATGAGGATCACAGTGTAATCCTACACCTGGTGTGAAGATCATGTCATTGAATATGTGTGACAAACACGACGAAACATCCGCGGCAGAAATGTTGTGTTCTCCTAAATATTGGAGGTTGTCTAATCTGGCACCTCCTACATATTCCATAATCAAAATTCTCTGCTGAGCTTCTACAATCTTGGGAACTTTCAAAGCAGTCTCTCTCTTGAGATCCTTAAAGTGAGCAGCTGTCTTTTGAGCATTTTCTGCTTCTTTTGTAAAGTCTAATTCGATAAAGATAGAGCTTTGCATTTCTTCACCAAGCCAGGTGAGGGGATATTCTGGGAAAAACTTGTACATCAACTCAAACACAGTCTTCGTCAAGAAGACGTCAAGAGGAACAAATTCTTGTAAGGAGGGGTGCTGGATCTTGACAGCCACTTTTTCTCCTGACTCTCTGAGCGTTGCTAAATGGACTTGTGCTAAAGACGCTACCCCAACCGGCTCTGGATCAAACTCTGAAAACATGTCGTTCACCGAAGTACCCAAATCGTTGATAAACATCTTCTCGATCTCCTCCATGGACGAACGAGGGCACTGGTCTTGTAAGGGTATCATTGTATCTGTCCATTCTCTTGGCAATAAATAGGTAAGGGCAGTGATATGCTGACCTAACTTGATGTAGATACCTCCATTCGTCTCCAACGCTCTCAAGGTGATATCAGCTGCTCTCTTGTGGGTCTTCTTTAACGCCTTGGAACGCTCTTCACGCGACTCGTATTCCTTCCCAAGCGTTTGCAAGTACATGTTGAAACACCTGAAGACAGCAACTGTGACCACCGCGACTCTTTCTGCCGTAAGAACCATGTGACGGACATTATCGTTAGTATAGTATAATGCCGACACTCCTAAACCAAGTGCTGCACCTATCGTGAACATCCTTTTGAAAGACCTAGGCTTGGGACCAGATCTGGCAACCGTTGAGAAGCGTCTTGTGAGAGATGACGAGATACGGGGACTCATCCCTCGGAAACCGAGTGCCATCGGTCCGATACTGTGACGTTTTACTGCACGAGCTGTACCTAGACGTGCCGCCAAAATCATCTTTCTGCGTAATTGTAGAAAGAAAGACATGATGTGGAAAGTTGCACTTCAATAGAGCCATTTTGAATATACAGAGAGCGCGCACGTGAATTTTGAAAAAACGAATTGCAATAAATTCTGGAGAAATCCTGCACGTTTGTCATCTATTTATTTATTTTCTATGTCATTATATTTTTATTCTGCGACACATTTAGACTTGCAACCAACTCAGAACCATTTTGCAAACGTAATGCCATATTAAAAATAATATATTGCTATAAATCTCGTTTCTTTTTGGAACAAACTTAGTCTTCCAACATTAAATACCTTTACTATAAGATCAAATTACAGGCACTACAATCGCTATCGTCTTTAATGCCAGTCGAATTATTCGAAATATTCTAATTAATATCCGTCACTCTCAAAAATATAATAACACATGAATATACAATATTCTCATTGAAAAAATCCCTCGATGTTCCCTGCATCGCTGTTTCCAAACTCTATCTGATCCAAGAGCACGGCACTCTGCAAAAAGTCGAAATCAAAGTCGTTGAATGCTTGCAAATCAAAACCAAGATTGGGTGGAGGAAAGTTGTCCGCACGAGGCTCAGGAATAGCGACGCTAGACATCTCAACAACTGGTTCTGGCCTCTCTACTACCGGAGTAGGTCCGCTACCTTTTTCAAGGTTGGAAGGCGAGTCCGAAATATCTCTCTGGCGCTTTACGACACCACGGATATTACTTTCAATTGCACTATATCCTTGTGACACTGAACTTCTATCAAGTGTTGTATGGTCAAATGGACACTTCCTTTTCTTAGAATCCATTGGCACTGGTGAAGCTGTTGTTGTAATGCAGTGGTTAACAGGACACTTACCCTGCTTGGAGTCGATAGGCGAACTGTCTTCGTCTATGGGTGTTGTTATATGCGAAATAGGACATTTCGTATATTCCTTTGGTGTAATCGCTGGTGGCGTTGAGTTCTTGAAACTCCTAGGCGTTATAACTGGGCAAGATTTCATATCGCCAGCAGCCCCGATTCCTCGGAATTGCGGAATGTTTGCATGTATCTTGGCGTAGTTGATGCTTGTCATTCTCTTGGAATTACGGACAAACGTCAAATAAAACTTCCATAACTTGGAGAGTTTACCAGATTTATCCTTATCCAATAAGGGACTCTTCGCAAGCAAGTCTACTGAATCCTCAACAACGCCTACAATATGTGTCTTAATTAAGTCTTCCATGCTCATTCCGTAATCAGAAATTGCCTTGTCGCCGTTGAAAGCCGAATACTTGTTGAGCTGAATTCGTAATATAGTTTCTTGTGACATTATATTATCATCATTCGAAACTCTCATTAACAAAGCAACAATAATCTGGACGAGCCTAGTCAAAAGTTCTGTTATCGCCAGTAACACGTACTGCTTGTTCATGCCATCATGGTCGTTGATAAGTTCTTTTCTCAACAGATCAATGATTTCAAGATACTTGGTAAAAATATCCGGAACTGATGATGCTACCAACTCTTCGTCCATACTTTCCTCTGCCTGCAATAATATAATGTACTTCATGAAGTATCTGAGATACATCAACATTGAAACACATTCAAATCTACGAATATGTCTCAATTTCCGTAATCCTAAATCTACAATCCAAGTACTGCATTGTCTGATTAATGATTCCAAATTGGTAATAGTCAACTTGAGATCGCCTACCTTCGAAATCCCATGAGCCAAAGCAGATGAGATTCTGGCAATCAAATAGTGGAGATGAAGTGTTATAGTTAATTCATCAAATTTATGAGAATTGAGGGAAGTGACGTACTTGAGATGATACAGAAGCAGATCTGCTTCTTCTATCTTTGTATAGAGTCTTTGCAAGAGGTTGTCAATTGCTTCTGAGTGTTTTATCAAGGGCACAAAGTTGAAACCAACCAAGTTGGCCAACCTCACAAGATCTGTCCATATATAGCACATATGGATTTTTAAGTCTCTGTTTCTTTTTCGGGCTTCTTGTTCCTTGAAGATGACGAGCTCAGGGTCTTTCCATAATTCGACTGTTCCTTCATCACTCAATATAGTTTTCAACAATACAGTGAACAAGCTTGTGAACCCTGGTTTTGGATCTGAAGTTGCACCATCTTTCTTGTATTCGGCAACTTCTCGATTAAGCAATGTAATATAACAAGCTATAGTGCAAAGAGATGGAGAAGAAGTTTCGGAAAACTTCAAGTTGGTTATGTGCAACACAAACTCCTGGACTATGTACAAAGTATTTCTGAACTTGGAGCCTTGTCCAACATAGACTACCTCCGTTGGAAACAAGGAACGAAATTTGAGGCCAATATCTTCTTCTAACCCAACTTTAACATTCAGTCTCAAGGTATCCAACGACTCTTCGATTATCAACGCTAACATGCATAAGTAGACTCCCTTCATCTTGAGGCGCTCGAAGAGTTGTTCGTCAGTCAATTTAAGACTAGGGTCATTGGCGATATTGATCGATATCTCGTTTCCGTTCTTCTTTATTAGGCTCTGGATTTCTATCTTGTAGAAGGAGAGTAAATGCCTCGAATCGATGTCGTACACTTTGTTGTTGAAGTAGAAGTCGATGAGGAAATAGAGCTGTTTGAAATTGATCTTTTCGTTTCCTCGTACCAAGTTAAGCGATGAATCCCAGAGGTTCTGGACCTTAAGCAACAATGTTCTTCCCTTCTCCGATACGAGGTCGTGGTAAGCGAATTGCTCCTGTTCTGTACCATACTGATTTGGGACTACAGTGTTGTACTTCCTTGGGGTATCAGTGGATCGGGCCAGAGGAACAGGTGAGCTTATCCCACCTACTGGACTTGGTGTGATCTGGTCTTCCGTCATGAAGTTGAAATCGCACTCGATAACTGGACACCTCAATTTATTTGGCTCTTCAGTCTTAACCACACTGCTGGCTGTGTAGGTGAAGTCGATCTCGTTGATTCTATAAGGTGATTTCTTGGATAAAGGATTGGATGTGACAGACTGGTTTGGTAAGCTGAAGGCTCCCGGGCTGTTTCTAGAAGAGTTGCTCAACATGTTCATTTTGTACATGTGGTAGATTTTCTGGAGATTGGTGATTTTGAACCAGAGAGTAGTAAGTTGTGGATCTAGTTTGATCAAGTTGATCCACGAATACGTATCAATGTGGTTTACTTTAGAACTAGTACGTCCTATTACGCTGTATGCTGAATCGTGGTGAATTGTGAGTGGATCTCGGTTGTTAACGAGAGAGAGGTTCAACTTCGTCAAGATCAAGATAGGCTTGCAGCCCATAGCCGTTGCATCATGAACCTTCGGTGAGAGCTGCTGAAGAACCGAAAGCTGTCGTTTCAAGTCATCGATCTCCTTTCTTTGAGAAAGGATGACTTTGTCAGTATGCGCTCTAAACTGTTTAAACTCACTCGTCTCTTCGATCTTGACTTGTAGTAAAGATGCGTTCGCATCATGTGAGTCTTCTGCGTCTTCTGCCTTCACCTGAGAGCTCTTTTTCGACCACACTGGCTCCAAATATTCGCAAAGGTGCGGTACACCATTTTTAATACATCCTGAACAGGACGGCTTGCCCTTGTCACATTTGACCTTACGCTTCTTACAGTTGAGGCACGACACGGGAACTCTATTCCGCTGTCTCTGGCGTTTCTGTTCCATGGTCACCGTTGCCTGCGAAGAAGAAGGTGCCATTTCCGCGACGGTATGAAACTGTACTATAGTACGATACGGTAAGTTAAGTTAGTCCGATCCGGAGTTATCGGTGAAGTGGTAAGTGTGTATAATAGTGCTTGAACGCTGACTTTGGACTTGCGATAAAGGGCTCTGCCAGGCTTCGGCACTCTGCAAAATCTCGCTGACTAGTCTAATTGGCTGAAATAGAGCAGCTGGGCGAATTAGGAATTATTCCCGTCAAGACTCTATTATTAATGCTGGAGCAGTACGAAAAGAACTACTAAGCGCAACCGATGCGAGACGGCTGATGTAGCCTTAAATCACGTTATATGTATCACATGTGCCATACAAACAAAGAACCAGTAGATCTAAGATATATACAGCATTTGTTTTCCGATACTTCTGATCTTGCTTCAAGATCTTGCTTCAGGTACTAGAAGAAAGTGGTCTGAATTAAATCCAAATAGCAAGTCTTTTTTTGGGAGCTTTATACCTTTAGTTTGTCCAGTTTCATTAAATTTGCAATGTATTTCAGCTCACTCTGAATGCGAGGGTCAAGGCAGCCTGCTCAATTGAACGATAGAAAATTTCTGCTCAATTGCCTTTCTGAACAGACGGAGAAGTCTTTTTTGCTCTTCAGGTAGATGAGATTTATGGCCGTAGAAGGAAGAATCGCTACCACTCATACACTTTAAGTCTTGAGACAAAGACTGTATAGATACCTTTTAATCAGTTCTTGGTCGCGTGATATGAATCACCTGACTCATCTCTTCAAGTTCAACTATTAGACAAACCTGAGTAGCTACAACTTCATCGTATTATTTGCTTCCGTAGACAATGTCCGCTGGTATTCCTGTCAGATTACTTAACGAGGCCCAGGGCCACGTAATCTCACTTGAGCTTACCACTGGTGATACTTACCGAGGAAAACTCTTGGAAAACGAAGATAACATGAATTTGTCACTTTACGACGTAGTGATAACAAAGGGCAGAACGGGTGCTACTTCATACATGAACCAGGTGTTTGTTAGAGGGTCGATGATTCGCTTCATCACTGTGCCGGATATCTTGAAGAATGCACCTATGTTCTTCATGAAGCCAGGCGATAAACCTAAACCTCCAGTAAGAGGACCTCCTCCAAAGAGAACAAGGCATTGATATAAGAAAATGAGAAGATAATGAAAAGAAAATGTACAAATTGAAGTGATATCAGAAATGAATCACTATCGTAAAGAGTATCAGAAAGAAAACGATAACAGAAATGAAGTATAGGAAGAACATACAGCAAGATCTCAAGAATCTGCTATATTAGCATATACTCTGTTATACAATTTTATGAAAGATCAGACAATAGTTATCCACAAACATCTTGTATCTATATAGATGTGGATTATTGTACACTAGGGGCCATGTCCATATATGTCTTAATACGAATTAGACTAATGTAAAATATATTGAATTCTCAGTAGATGCCTATAGTAGATATGTAATTACAAGTGTTGGCTAAGCTTAACAGTTAGACCATGGTGACCAACTCTTCAGCTGCCGTTGGATGGATAGCCACACAGTTATCAAAGTCCTTCTTGGTAGCCCCCATTTTGACGGCGACACCAAAACCTTGCAAGATTTCAGCAGAAGAGTCTCCCACAATGTGAAGACCTACGACTTTTTCTTCAGGAAGTAAACAGACTATTCTATAAGCTGTAGGCGACTTGAATTCGTCGTGGTCTACCAACCCGTAGTACATTTGGGTGAATTTGGAGTTGTACACCTTGATATTTTCTTCGCCATATTTGGCAATAGCTTCCTTAGTGGATAAACCAATGGAACCAGCTTCTGGGTGCGAGAAGATCACCGAAGGAACGTTATTGTAGTCTAACTTGTCCTCGGCGAAGCTCTCTGGTCCAAACAATCTGTTGGACAACCTACGGCCAGCAGCAATGGCAACCGGAGTCAATTCCACTTTACCTACTACGTCTCCAAGTGAGAATATCTTCGGATTGGCTGTTCTCTGGAACTCGTCTGTTGATACTTGCAACTTGTCGTTGAGCTTTACGCCGACCTTATCTAAGTTGAGATCAATCAACGACTTTCTGCCTACCGTCCAGACCAACTCATCTACTTCTAACGTCTTACCGTTACCCAAAAACACCTTCTTCTTACCATCTGTCGTCTTTTCAACCTTAGTGACACCTCCAGACTGTTTGTATATGTTGATGCCCAATTTATCGGTGTAGTAGTTAGTGATTGTAGTCTGGATGATGTCATCAAACGACCTCAATACGGTATCACCTCTGATGATAAAGTGGGTTTCTGAACCCAAACCGTTGAAAACACCAGAAAACTCGACTCCAATATAGCCAGCTCCAACTACGGCCACAGATTTAGGTTGTTTCTCTAATTCAAAGAACCCATCTGAAGTGATACCCAATTCAGCACCAGGTACCTTTGGGGGAACAATAGGTGCACCACCAGTCGCGATCAACACTTTCTTACCAGCGAAAACAAGCTTCTCATCCTTCTTGAATGTCTTGCCCTCTTCCAAGAACTTGATCTCCTGGTCTCCAGATAAAGTGACTTCTACATCGCCCTCCGAATTGATGAACTTGGCGTAACCAAAGAGATAGTTGACTCCTTCTCTGTTCAAGTTGTTCTCATAGATTCCATTCAACTTTCTGACGTAAGCGTCTCTCTTCTCCTTCATCAAACCCCAGTTGAAATCCCCGTACTTGATTTCTTCCTCGGATGAAGCCAATCCGTATGATTTCATATGGTGTTTCTTGTGAGCCAAGTCAGCAGCGTGCCACATAAGCTTTTTGGGAACACAGCCGACATTGACACAGGTACCACCCATCTTGTGGTATTTACCTTCGATCAACAAGACCCGAGCACCATATTTGGCGGCTCTACGGGCGGAAGCAACTCCTCCTGAGCCACCCCCAATCACGAGATAGTCAAATGTATTGTGTGTAGAAACGGGAGCCATTGTGGAGACAGAAGTAGATAAATGTTTGTGGATAGTTTGCAAACGGGTAGTGGATGACTTCAAGATGTTGGACGCGGAATTTCTTATCATTATATACCCTTCGGCACCGTTCTTCCCCAGGGTCAATTGTGCGAGATGAAGGGGGAATCGAGAAAATTTCATTCCACCGTTTGTAATCAAGCGGAGGAGGACCGGAAGTAGCTCTGTCACGTGCCTAATCTACTACTACCTTTGGAGATTCGAAGTTGATATAGCCCAGAATCGCAATGATAATAAATAATTATAATATTTAAGAGATGCTGGTCTTAAAGATGTGGATGACGCTACGGCTGAGTCACTTCCATGACACTTGATATATATTGTATTTTTCTAGGAGTTTCCAATGGACGGTCATTTTCCGATTAATTCTCGGAATTTGAGAGTCTCGCTAAAGTCGCAGGATGCACTGGAAGTCTCACTAATCGCACTAGAACTGGGCCAGAATTTCTAATCAGTGGAGATTCTCTCACTTCGCACTACTTAGCAGATTTCTATTACAGAATTCCATATTGACCATTTTTATTAGTATTGCGTTAGCTGCTGGCTACTGGCGCATAAACTATGTTATAGAGTTTGTGTAATCTGCAATCTCCGCTAGAAATCGTCCTGGTTGTACCCGTCGTCCACTTCGTTCTTGATACACTTTCGGAGAAAAGATAACGTAAATAGCTGCAACTCTTCATTGATGCTGCTGGCCATCTCGTCCAAGTCATCTTCTTCGTCTAGGGCCCGGCTTGATGACGGCAGATTATTAGCCAAATCATGTTCAGCCAAATAGCTGTCGTAGAGTTTGTCGAGTTTACGAGATGTCACACTGTGGAACTTATCGTAGTCAAAATCTGTAGCTGCTAACAATGGACTCATATTAATGTTCATGTTACTATTGTTCATGTTCATATTAGAGCCTCTTCTTCTTTTGTGCTTAATATTGCTACCGATGGAACTGCTCTTTAGATCTCGCAAGGATAGCTTTGTTTCTTCTAGAGCTTGTAGCGAGGCTCTCTCTTCGTCTAAGAGTGACTTGATTTCATCTCTGTCTTCGTGAAAAATTTTTTGTAGATTGGCCGTGTTGTCTATAGACGAATATGACGAGTTGTTGGTAATATATTCCTGGTTCAACGAATTGCTGTAGCCAAATAGACGTTGAAGGACTTCTTTCTTCTGACTGATTTGTAACTGCCTTCTAGTAGAAACAGAATGAGCCTGGGAAAAAAGCTTTTCCTGGTTCATTTGCACCTGTTTCTTGTACTCGTAGAGTAGATGCTTTGTATCAGTGTTATTTCTACTGCTTGAAACACTACTGTGCTGTAAACTGGAATAGCTGCTCTGGATGATATCCAATTCTCCACGAGTATAACCTGGAATCGCCTGGATCACGTTGTTTTTACGCAGATTCAGTTTGCTAGACCTGCTAGCTTCCGCTTGTTCGTCTTCATCTAGTTCATCGACATCATCTTCAGATTCACTCGAATTGCCAAATATCACATTTGTACTGATCCTTTCAGCCAGCTCCCATGACTTTATCTGGGACTCCTTTATTGCCGGCGGTAGATGTTCGCCGTGCTGGAGATCTATTTCAGTGGGGTAATTAGTGAAAACTGAATAGTCATAGCCATTCATATTTATAGGTTTACGAATTATGAAACTCGGTACAGACTTGTTGGGGTGGCTATCATCGATGTCATGAATGACGTTTCTACTGACTACTTCCATGTCGTCTGAACCATCTGCGACTTTTTGCTTCAGCAGCTGGTGCAAATTCAACAACTTGGATTTGATCAAACGACCATTGCGAGACGATTTCAGAGAAAGCACCTTACCGCTATTACTATAACTGCCATTGTTAGTGTTCCCATAGTTCAGTTTATCTTGTCGTTGGCGGAAACGTCGTATGTTGTTGCTCGGAGTGCTTATCATAGAAGACGAAGACGAAACAGAACGCGTGGTATCATTGGTGTTTATGAATGTCGTCGAAGTATCTACTGCAGCTGCTAGATGTGCGGAAGACACTCGTGACGTTGGGTTGATGCTAAACTTAGGGAGGTTATATTTTGACGATGAGGAATAGTTCGGATTATTTGTGGAAGAATTCATAGTGAACAGAAGTAATTATTAATGAACAATCAATAATGTGAATGAACTATATGGTATGAAACAATAGGGTATTCAATAACGTCTATTTGTATAATCGTCTTGTAAAACTTTGTAATCGACTAGTTCTTGCAAATAGTTGATATCGATAAGCTGATTACGCGATGGATTGATTGATATATAATACTTGACAGCTTTATACGACCTTATGCTATACTTTGATAGGAATAATGATGTTATGAGTCAATAATGATATTATGAAAAGTGCCAGATAATTTTAAGATAGTTGTACAGAACAGGATGAATTTGTAACCAAATGAATATTGTAGAAAACCAAAAGTGCAATGACTCAAAAACCTTTCAAGATCCTCGATATCTACAGAAATAACAATCCCTACCACGACAAGCTACTAATATCTTTCTTCTGGGCGACAACTCACTCACTTTTGTCGTCTGGTCTGTTATCTTGCTTTGGAACTCTATGTGTTTCTATTCTGCTTGGAAGTCTGATTCTGTTGCGAGACAGCTTCTAATTCTGGAAACAAGCGTTTGGATTTGCTCTCCAAGTCCACGACACGGCGTAATTGGTTTTCGTCTGAAATGTAACCTTTGTTGAGCTATTAACTGGTTTTGGCACAATTCCATAAGGTTTAGTATAGACTTATTTAATTACAAGAATGAGTTACTATATACAGACGTAGGTAATCCACAAACAGAGTGTTGACTGCCCAATTGGGCAAGGTGTGGCAGATGTCTGCGGGTTTGGGGCTCTGAAGGAAAGAGTGAGTAGCTGTCGAATGTCGCGAAGATTGTCTCATCAAAAATGTCTCCTGATGTTACTTTATTATGTAAACATGTGTCTTACATTTGTCGTATATGCCATACACATTGGCATTTGATTAGCGCTCTTTGGCTTCTTTTAAATCTGGTACTTATAAGGCATATCACGTGAAATATTTTATCCTTAGCCTGAACATTAGGGTTTCAGCCCTGAGTCTCACAATTATCCCTCTATGTACAGGCTCATCTAACTCAGTTAAGCAGTATGCAGTTTCGTCCATACTACCCTTTTGCAAGCAGAATTCTCACACTGTGAGGTTCGCATTTTCTCACTGCGAACAAAAAAAGTTCTTAAAAATTTTCATTCTTACTGTTTTCTTACAAAGTTACCTATTGAGTATTAAGCAAAGATGGCTACTGAATTAACCGTTCAATCCGAAAGAGCTTTCCAAAAGGTTCGTAGATATTATAGAGGAGGAATAATCCACTACAGCACAGCAATTTGACATAGAATTCGTCGAGAAATGGTTCACCAAATTTGTAAGATTTTCCAAAATGGGAACACTGAAAAATTATCCAAAGTCCAACAGAGGTAGCACACTTTCAAACAAAGAGGGACATAACAGTAGAGAAACAAGTGAATGATATGAGTGTAGTATCGACAAATAATGAAATGAGGATGAGCTAAATTGAATTTAGTGAAAATAGCAGAGTACCATATTCTCAACTGAAACATTATCTTCATCACTGTCAAGAATGTTATCTACATGATCATCTAATCAGAGAAAACAACAATATTTTGAGAGGCAATCAGTTGTCGCAACCTCATTTGACAATTTCAATAGTAATATTTGACACTTCAGTAAAATTTTCAAAACCACAATCAAATCTTCGACGAACTCTGTCAGCAGCACCTCGATAAGATCATCATACTAACATCTTCTAGCAACCACACATCTTTACCAACCCAAAGGCCAAGGCCAACAGAAAGACCAAGAGATGGTACAAGGACATTGGTTTGGGTTTCAAGACCCCAAAGACCGCCATTGAAGGTACTTACATTGACAAGAAGTGTCCATTCGTTGGTACTGTCTCCATCAGAGGTAAGATCTTGACCGGTACTGTTGTCTCCACCAAAATGCACAGAACTATCATCATCAGAAGAGACTACTTGCACTACGTTCCAAAATATAACAGATACGAAAAGAGACACAAGAACGTCGCTGCTCACGTTTCCCCAGCTTTCCGTGTCCAAGAAGGTGATGTAGTTACCGTTGGTCAATGTAGACCAATCTCTAAGACCGTTAGATTCAACGTCATCAAGGTTGCCGCTGCTGCTTCCAAGTCCAAGCAATTCACTAAGTTCTAAACAGCTAACAAAACGTTAATATGATTTCAAAAACTGAAGACGTCTTCCGGGATGGTCTAGTATATATAGTATTTATATAAGTTTTGTTTCTGTTTTATTAGGGTCTTTTTCTTTTAATGTTACATTAGTCTTATAATCTGTTCAATTTGTAAATTCATGAAGGAACATGCTTTGTCATAGTGTACTGGCTCATATATATATATATTGATATATGCTTGTCTTCGATCCTGAAGTCTCTTTACAAACGAACAATACCTATGATGGCCTATTCTCTCTTTAACTCATAATACTGTCAATTGCTTATTCTATACTGTCCGTTTACTCATAAAAAATGGAGTTGTCTTTATATTAATTCGTCTCTCTGGAGACATTCATCTCTATTCTTAATACAAAATTACTTCGTCTCCACTACAAGTTGGATGGGGCATCTATCTTTTTGACTACCATCTTTTTTCCACCCCATTCGGCCAACAACAGCAACAATTCGCCCAGATCATGGAGCTTGACCAAGTCGTCGCATCCACCTCTGCTTTCGGTAGTTGCTCCAACAATAACGTTTGGTACTGTTGATCTACCTGTGACTTCATAAATGTATGTCTGCAACTCACGACCGTTCAGGTGCTTGTCAAGTTCAACTATCTGAGGCTCTGGGGTAATCTGGTAGTTGTCCTTAAGCAATTCCTTGAGCTTTTTCGAGAAAGGACAGAAAGTCTTCGAGAATATAGTCATAGGCGCAAGCGCTCTGATTTCTAAGAACGATTGTGCGGGATCAAATGGCTTGTCCTCAGAAGCCTCTGGTTTGCCTTCGTCTGCGTCGTCCGCGTTGCTCTCGGAAAGTAAAATCTTTTGGTTTATAGCATCATCTAACTTGTCGTCGTTCTGAGAGTCGAGAATGTTATTTGTAGTCACTACTTGAGAAACAGAATTGGTCGAGGTGTCAGAACCGGAAGATCTGTAGAGAACGAACACCAATAGAATGAGCAACGAGGCCACAGCCACTACTCTAGTTTGTTTTACTTTGAACATTGCAATGATATATGGTACAGAGGTATGTGAAGTGTATTTGAAACGTGAAATGGAAACAACTAAGCAACAAAGTTATGTTAAGCAAAGGCGGATTGAAGGCAGAACTCGAAACAATATATTCGGCCAATAATTTTCTTCAATATATTTGAGCAAGACCCAAATATTTAGATTAGCATAAGCTGATAAAAAGGACAATAAAAACAAATATGATAGCCAGTTTTCCAGCAGCTTGAAATTTTCCTACATCTCGTGTCAGAAAATAGTAGTGTGTGGAAAGAGACGTGTTAGGAGTGGAATTGTCGCGAAAGCGTAGGGAAAGCAGCACACGATAAAAGAGAGTAAAGAGGAGTGGGATCTGGAGAACAATGGAAGAAGTTAAATGGCTGTCTTGAATTTTTCCACATTGGGCTTGCCCGGCTTCGTCGTATTGTTCTTTTGAATCAGTCAGTGCTGAAGTACATTTTGTATGGTAATTCCATTAGCTCCATATAGTGAGCAACTTCTCTTTCGTTCATAGACTTAAACAGAAAATGTATTCTCACAATAAGTACCGAATATATATACGACAATACTGAATTACTTCATGGACCGAATTGACATTGGAATTCAAATTCTCTTCTCACTACTGGCTCCAGTTATTTTACAATTTTGACTTCTGATAGATTTATATTTCCTGCGAGTTTGACACCATATTTTGCAAAATAATTAATTTTACAATTTCTACTTCGTCCATGACTTCTTATCTCTTCCAATTGTAGTCATCACCTCCTGAATCATAAATAAATCCGGGAGGGGAATTACACCCTGAATACATCAAAAATACCAGCTCTCGCAGGGACTCCAGCAATATATAGATGCTTCCATCGAATAATGGTTGCAAGTTACTTAATTCTGTAGTTGTCCCAATTCAATCTCCATACCATCAATCTCAATTAACAAACTCTAGACAAAGTCTGTTGAACGTCAGGCAAAGTATTTTCAGCTTCTCATGTCACCTACGGAGTCTACAGCTTCCCGATACATTAATTTAAGGGAAAAAATACAATTTTCAATACTTGCCGAGAGGTACATATCCCTCTTCTCGGACCAGTGTACTCCCTTCAACTCTCTCCAGTGAATTACTTACCGAACCTACAACAGCAGCTTAATGTGGTTCGCATCAAGAAGTCGTGTGACAAAATTTCAATTGATAAAATTAACACAGTTAAAAATACGGAGAAGTGTGGGCTATTCCTACACTGGCATGCGGAATTGAGGATGAAACAGTTGGACAAACGAGGCTCAGGTCGCCAAGGTCTCATTGTTCCAACAAGTTGTATGAGTCTTTCCTTAGAATTGACTCAAGTCCCACTCGCAAAGGTTGCGGGAGCTGGTGAAATGTACAGAGCAGGCGAGGATCCCAGTTTGGAAACAATCTTGACGCTGCATGGCTAAAGCTGAAAGCAGCCGTTTCGTGCAAGTATATCCCGAGCTGCTTACAGTGCATTTGAATTCGTAAAGTACTATTTTCACACTTCATTTTAGAGTTAGTGCCGTTTCTAGGATTTTCGATTTTTCACATCTGCATTTTTGGAGCGCATCTCCATGTCCCTATCGAGCCTTAGAATTGCTAGGTGATTCAGCAATTCCTTCGATAGCTCTCTGGAGTATCCCTCCCTGCCTTATTAATGGAGTGGTTCTGGCCAGGAGCCAGTCCATTGTTGGTGCAAGCTAGGTTGCTCCCGCGGTGCTTCGGGAGCTGGTGCCGTAGTGTCACACGAACATAAGCCCCTTGTGGATAGCCCTCGTGTGCTCAATTGTCATCTTTGGTAGGACTGCAGATTTTGCACAAGCGAAGTGAATACAACTGGTGCAGGCACTTAACTTCTTCTGATTATTATTGAAAAATGTCACTAGACCACAGTCTGCCAGAAACGTGGGTGCGATGAGAAGGGATCGCCTGGGTCGTGTCGTACGAGTTGACAGCTACGGGGGCGTTGAAACCATGGCGACCTTGTAGACTACAATGGAGAGCGCTCGGCTGGACCTGGGTCATGTCCGCGTGTACAACAATGGGTTTTTTTTGCAAAACTTTCGATCTCGCCATGACAGAATCTCCCCAGTTTTCTCTCGTAGCAAGATGTTATCTGCTAATCTAAACGGCTCCGCTGAGTGAGCGGGTATTTTTTCTGCGATCCACTGATGCTGCAGCTCTGTCTGATATTATGCAAAGCAAGCGAAAATAATTTCCTTCGTGCATACAGGAGAAGATAAATAGTGTAAAGAAGGATCCACGTGGGTCGTGGACACACCAGGGAACGTGGGCTATCTTCTATCGCAGCCAAGAAAGTTGCGAAAAAAGTTTATTTTTTCTGGGGAGCACACGTGGGCTGCAAAAACGATCGCGGCTGCAAGATCTAGCGCGAGCGTTTTGAGCCTGGCGACCAGACTGCTCCAGCGAGAGCCAGGGAGAGCCAGGGACAGCACACAGAAATTAGGGAGCCTGCTTGAAATTGCGACTGAGAGATCGCAAGGTGAAGAGGCTTGCAAGGAGCATGAATTGAACAAAAAAGAAGAGTATTTGTGGAGCCGTCTGACCCAGCTCTAGTGTTGATGGGTTGTGCAACAAGCAAGAGCCGAACTCTGACACGGACGGGTCCATTATGAGATCAAATGGAGGCCAGACGCATTCGGGACAATAGTGACAGTTTTAGAGCCAGAGACAGTACTTGTAGCGAGAAAATTGCGGTACCTATGGCGAAAGAATCATATTTGTCACAGAGAGAAATTCACAGTAGTCGCAGGAAGCAGAATAAACACCAGAAGAAACTTAGACTGCCAGAAGCGAAAGTAGCGAGACACCCCTTCTATTACCAATGTCAGTATCTTCTTTCCATAACCGCAATGTCCTGTCGCTGCCTTCCTCTTCCTCTGCCAACTCTCACCCCCTCCTCCCGACTTGAACTGTTTCAATTGGCAATGGACCGAACGCACTTTCGTACTCTCTCTCGAGCCACACACCCTATTGGTACAAGTGTGCTGTTGGAGAGATTTCCTGTCCGTCCGTGTTCCTGCTCACATGAAACCACGGTGTCGGGGAGGTACGTGATTGCCCCCGAAGTGTACCCCTAATTGGCTTACTGGTGGTGTTGTTGGAATTTTGCAACCAAATTAACCTTTCAGAAGTGTGTCTCATGACAAGAAAATCAAGAAAAACAGGAAACTAATTGCCAGTTTATACTGAACTGGAGTTGCCCAGAGTTTCTCTCAATTACGCGGCCCCACTGTCGACTGCTGTGTCTAAGCAAGCGAATCTCTATATATATGAGGTCGAAACCCTGTTGAGAACGGAAAAGACAACCACTTCAGAGAATTAGGAATCCCATTCTTTCTTCTCATAAGCTTCATTTCAGTTGAAGTTTTGTCTCAAAAGCCTCCCTATGATCCTGTCAGTGTACCACGGGGCCAGTTGAAAGTGGCTCCCCATTTTCGGCGATTTCCTGGCGACAAAACCAGCATGCGTAGGAGATGTAATAGCACCGCCGCCGAAGCTCCCACTACACTTCGCTGACTGGCGCTGGTGCCTGCTTAATTATGGGCAACGGTTTCTGTTGCTTGTGCTACGGGCGGTTAACCGTTCTATTATCATACCCAGTCTAAATAACAGTCCGGCTGCAGCACCAGAATTACCTCTGCTAGGGAGGCATGAAAACTGACTGACAATTTGAATGTGGACCCCATTCCCTGGTATGTTCCTCTTCCGTCGAGTGCTCCTTCCTTGTAGAGGTTGTTGTGTGGAAACTGTAAGACTGAAATTGTATATTGGCGGATTTAGCGACGCTTTAGGATAGTGGATAACGGTTTTCCCATTATGATAAATAGATCGCGTACACTTCGTTATTAGTGAGACCGCGTGAGCACGGCCCCAGTGAATTCCTCTCCGTGCTCTCGTGGCCAATAATTATACTGCTTTTTGTTGTATTATTCTGCATTCCTCTTGCAGGGATGCAAGTGAGTTTCTAGTGCCGTTCGTAGTAAAGCAAATGAAACCTAAAAAAGAAACTGAACATAATATGCCTTTCTAGCTTATTATTATCTTCATTTCACAACGGCCCACGAGACTCGGCCAACAGGTAGACGCTTTTTCGCTACCGTTTCAAGGAGACATACACCATACACAGGCTAAGCTCCAGAGCCAATGCCTTAGACAAGCAGACACTCGCACCATAACGTAGTACGGGGCAATCTCTCCGTTGCTATTTCAATCAGTGACAATTCCGCACCTAAAGAGTTTCTTTTTGTTCTTGTTTCTCCTAACAGATTATCTGTCGCCCTTCTCTTGGCGGGCCCTGATCCAGTCAACAGCGCCATATCGCTGGGCAAGACATGCAAAAAGGCATTGAAGGATATATCCCCTAGGGCACTTGGGATTTTTTTTTTTGGCACTCCATTTTAATTTCTGCCTCGTAATCGTGGTTGCAGAAAATAAATTATTTTGGAGGATTGTGCGCAGTCCGTCAATTCTAAATTAAAAAATACCTAATTTATTAAGCACCCATACAATACTGAGAAGAGCACAGGAAAGGAATTTACTGGCTAGCACCAGCTGAAGCGCCTATACTGAAGGGTAGAATTTTTTCAAGTGCCCAGGGTGTTTTGTATAAATAAGCACCAATTCCCGTTTTCAACAAGCAAAATGTCATCCTGTTTTCTTCTTCTATCATCAATAGATCCAGTAAGTCTGAATAACTAAATATGTCTGACATTAACGAAACTGAAGCCTACCACGAAAACACTGCCGGTGGTAAGACTGCCTTCAAGGACTACTTGGGTAAGTTTGCCCACATTGAAGATCCATTGGAAAGAAGAAGATTGGCCTTGGAAGAAATCGATAAGGCCGGTTTTGGATGGACTCAAGTCAAGATGATCATGATTGCCGGTGTCGGTTTCATGACCGATTCCTACGATATCTTCGCCATCAACTTGGGTCTTACCATGATGGGTTACGTCTACTGGAAGGGTTCCATCCCTGCTTCCACCCAAACCTTGTTGAAGGTTTCTACCTCTGTCGGTACCGTTATTGGTCAAGTCGGTTTCGGTACTGTTGCCGATATGGTCGGTCGTAAGGCTATTTACGGTTTGGAATTGATTGTCATTATCGCTGCCACAATCTTGCAATGTACTGTTGGTCAATCTCCTGCCATTGAATTCGTCGGTATCTTTGCTACCTTGAGAATCCTCATGGGTATCGGTATCGGTGGTGACTACCCATTGTCTTCTATTATCTCTGCCGAATTCGCTACCACCAAGTGGAGAGGTGCCATCATGGCTGCCGTTTTCTCAAACCAGGGTTTGGGTCAATTGTTTGCCGGTATTGTTGCCATGATCACCATCGCTGCCTACAAGAGCGATTTGGAATACGCCACCAGTGCTGCTCTCTGTGACCACAGATGTATCAAGGCTTGTGACCAGATGTGGAGAATTCTTATCGGTTTCGGTTGTGTTCCAGGTTGTATTGCCTTGTACTACAGATTGACCATTGCCGAATCTCCAAGATACTCTCTTGATGTCAACGAACACGACGACCTCGAAAAGGTTGCTGACGCCGAAGCTCAAATTGACGAACACGCTGCTGAAATCGCTGCTCCTAAGGCTTCTTTCCACGACTTCGTTGCCCACTTCTCTCAATGGAAATACGGTAAGATCTTGTTGGGTACTGCCGGTTCTTGGTTCATGTTGGATGTTGCTTACTACGGTTTGTCTTTGAACACTGCCATCATCTTGCAAACTATCGGTTACGCTTCTTCTGCCAACGTCTACCAAAAGTTGTACGACTCTGCTGCCGGTAACTTGATTTTGATCTGTGCCGGTGCTTTGCCAGGTTACTGGTTGTCTGTTGCTACCATCGATACCGTTGGTAGAAAGCCAATTCAAGTTGGTGGTTTCTTGCTTTTGACCATCATCTTGTGTATCATTGGTTTTGCTTACCACAAGTTGTCTGAAGGTGGTTTGTTGGCTTTGTACATTCTTGCCCAATTGTTCCAGAACTTCGGTCCAAACACCACTACTTTCATCATTCCAGGTGAAATTTTCCCAACTAGATACAGATCCACTGCTCATGGTATCTCTGCTGCCTCTGGTAAGGTTGGTGCTATCATTGCACAAACATGTCTTGGTACTTTGATTAACCACGGTTGTGCTAAGGACAACCAAAACTGTTGGTTAAACCACGTCATGCAAATCTTCGCCTTGTTCATGTTCATTGGTATCTTCCTTTCCTTGTTGCTCCCAGAAACTAAGAGAAAGACATTGGAAGAAATCACTGAAAAGTACCATGGTGAAATTGATGCCACCAAGTTGGGCAAGGACAGATACATTCCTACTGCCCAAGAAGAATCCTACGATTCTGACTTGAAGCAATAGGTTATGTAAACATCATCTACATCATCTCCAATATAAAAAATGCAATGCTAGGCTTTTACCAGATTTTTTAATACTCCACTACCACTCATTTTTCTTCATTTCAAGATACATCACCGGATCTGAATTCGGTTTTACATACTAATTGGTTTATAAAGCGTTCTTTTATATATTAATTCACGAGGCTACACTGTTTAACTATCTTCTGTAAATTGAATTGGCTGTCACATGAGCTTTTAGTCACTTCAGCATAAGCTTCGAAGAGTAGACTCTATAAGCGAGAAGTTTGTGACTATCATCTTGTAAGTCTCTGCTCCTATGGCTTGTTAAGCGAGTCGAAGCTTTCTTGGGCCTGCTATGACATTTGGTAAGCCATTGAATCTCCTTGGTAAAAATATCATGATATAAGAACTTCAATTATTCCACAATATTATTTGTCCCTACTCCTGGAACCATGCATGGGCTTATCCTTTAGGATAAAACCATCTGCATACAAAATTTTAGTACCCCACGAGGCCTCCATCGCTCTCTTATCGAAGGGATAACATTTTGCTTTGGTTTGGGGGTAATTCACTTCAATTTGCTACGATATGGATGAAATCATCAACCTAAACTTCTTGTGAACAAGAATTGTAGAAATTCCCCGATTTTGACGAAATTGACATTGTTCTGTGTCAAAAAAGCTTGGGTCCAAGAATTATCACGATTGTCCAGCATGAGATCTTAACTTCCATTATCGTATCGGTGAAACTTTATCCCACGGCTCTTTTTAAAAAGTAATAAAAATGCCCTTTCCATGTTGTGAACTCAAACAAGCCCTGAATGTGGGGACGGAGCCATATGAGTGCCGTGCCAATAAAACGTTTTGAGCCTCTAGCTTATGGAATTATGATAGAGTAGTATTATTGTAGCGGCAAGAGCCGATGTATATTTCTTTTTTAAGGGCTGGAAGTTTCCGCCTTAACTTGCACCTGCAGCTGCATGGCATAACCGCTGATGGGGTGAAATAATAACTAGCTTTTTAGACATCTGGATTGACTATTTTGTATGTACAAATTTGCATCAGTATGTCTTAACTAATAGACACACACGTGTTGCACTTATTTCTTTTTAGTCCCGTAATTGTTCCCCTTTTGGGACAAATCCGCTGAATCTGTACTGCTTCTGTAGTCTTAGCTACATGAGAGGATTCTTGCCAGGTTCGGGTATGCATCGAAAGTAAAGCAAGTAAATTGAGCATGCAACTAGTTGGATATTTTTTTCCAGCTGCTTTCCTACAGAGAGAAGACAGGGTTTTCTTACGAAGTATGAAAAGTGTGTATTGTTTAGAAGAAATGTTTCCTTCTATTTTGGTACATTGTCAATGGAGATGGTCTTAGCCTGACACGCTGGAGTGCCATAGGTTTGTTTGTATGTACATTTAATTCTAGATGTGTAGAAAGTCTCCAAAGACAGAGTTCAGGTAGTCTTCTGTACCTTGGAGGTCCCATTCATGCCCGTCCAGAGTCCATTGAACTTAAACTAGTACGTAAAGTTTAGGGTTGTAGAAATTGCTGTGGGCAAAAAGAAATTGGAGAAACTTTTCAAGGGCATCAACAAGTTGGGCAATGATTTGATTTGATTCATCAACTTGATCATGAAAATTTACACTTCTGAAATTGTATGTCCGAAGAAACATCAAATATACCCTTAGGTAAACGTCCTCTGTTAGTGTATAGTTGTCCTGAATAGACTTATAACCATAATGGGCTGTTTTCCAGAAAAATGTAAGGAGAACTTGGTTACTGCCAATGTTAGTTACATCTGACGGAATAAAAATTTGGTAAGACTTACATGTCCATCAAATCGGCATCAAAGAAGTATTCCGACAAAGAGGAATGGATATTTTGGATTGAACGCAAGTACTTCATAGCCCTGTAGCAAATCCGTTGAACTTCATCTTCCACAGAGTTTCTTAACGAGGGCACTTTACTGAGTATCGCAGTAAGCGGAGAATAAGGGTATCGGGAAGTTATCGGCGAGATAAAGCGGAACACAGCTTCTGGTGACCTGAGAGTAAATGGATTCATAGCCATGACAGAAAAGTCTTTTCCAAGTATGATGCTAGGATGAACAGTTCAACAAAGAACTTGATTTGCGTTTGTGGACAAGCGGTTATAGGGTCGCACAATTTTGCACCCAAAAAGAACGAGACCGAGCGTAGACACAGAAAGGCGAAAAGAGAGCTCCAATATACACGAACAAATTAGATAAGGAACGTCCCAATGGAAATTGAGATTTAGGAAACAGAAGTCCTTTGTTCGACTTCAACAGATCAAGCAGGATAATGAAACTATGATTACATACTTTTTAGGGTTCTAACTTAGATAAGACATCACGTGACCCAGCTTTTCCTTTGTTTGTGTTGTTTGAAAATATTCTATTTTATTGTCTTTACAAATATCAGAAGTATCAAATCGTGTGAACGATTATCTACAGCTTTCACACAAATACTGCCTTACTATTATGGCGCCAGTCATCGAGGACAAACTCCGACATTGACTCCGACGTCGACTCCTATCTCGTAACGGCCTGCACACAGAACCACACATTTTTGCGAGCGAAGCGCATTTTCCATCAACCTAATTATCCCACACTCTGTGTCCAAGTTTGATTTGGTAATGTGCCACTTTTTCTTTAGAGAGGTTGGAGATAGGAAAGCAACCATACGCGTCTGTTAGCACCTAGCGAGTTTTCTCATAGTTGTATTTTGTTGTTGAGTTTAAGAAGCAAACTGTCCGATTGTTTGACTTGATTAAACGATTCCCATACAAGTTTGATTCACCCCTTATAGATCTTTTTCAATCTCGTGCATCCAAAAAGCTTTAAGAAGTTTCACAATTTTCAAGCTTAATTTTTTTCCATTTGTCGTTGGCGTTGCGAATACATATAGTCACAGCAGTATTTCAAGTCTTTTCAGCTTTCCGCTGCATTCTACATTTCATAAGATAACTTGTAAGCTTCCCGCTTCTTGTGAGTTTCAGGTGTCAGTTTCATATATTCGAAGTCATCAATTCCATTGACTCAATTGTTTCTAAGTGGAATCTTTCAAATTTGCCCATTTTTTAGATTCTTCAAACTTTGATTTCTTTATATTTCACCCTTCATTCTTCAATTTTCAGCAATGGCTCCTCCGACCAGACCTAGTGCCGGGGCTAGACTCCAGAAACTTGCATTAACACAACAGTTCTACTGGTTCCTTGGCCATGTGATGGCCGTACTCTTTTTTGCAGTTTCCACTATCAGTTCATTTATCTTTCCTCGTTCATCGCTTAAGTATTACAGGTTTTCACTTTTGTCGATCCTTGTGACTTACGTCATTGTGATCAAGCAGATTTATCTTCGTAAGCTTCTGACTGTGACAGCCACTCGTCTCATTCGTGATGAGAATGTTCAGTACTTTTTTCTTGCTGGCGTTTTTTACTTGGCTTCGTTCAAGATAGGCGTCATTGCTGGTTCGCTTTACTCATTTGCCATTTTTGCTGTGTTTCACATTCTCACATACTTTCAGAACAACTTGTTGTCGATTGTATTGGCCAATCCTCAGGCTCAACAGCAGGTAAATGCCACTATCAACCAGTTTACCACTAACTACAACCAGCAGGCACTTATAGTTGCAGCCAATGCTGAAGCCATGCTTCTTGTGTTGAACGTTTTCCTGGTTTTTCTGGCATTTTTGTTTAACTTGGTACTCCAACGTGACATTGTCTACTTCTTAGTCAAGTTATGGGTAGCTGCTATAACTGTGGTGTTTGTAAAATTCAGATTCGACTCTAACCAGTACACTAAGCTTGTGATCCAACAGTTTGATCTCAAAATCAGCGAATTGTTGGCAAGATTAAACAGCCAAGCCTTGAACAACTTGTACAACGTCTCGTTCAAGGGACAATTCATTCCTCGCTACATTGCACCTATCCAAGTACCCAAGGAAAACATCAAAAAGACATAATTTTGGCCAGACAGTACTATAGTCGATCGTAATGCGACATTTGGACAGGTCATTGATAAGATGTCGCAATTAATTTCACTATCAGAGACTCGTTATACGAATCATCATGGTCTGCTGATTGCCATGACAATATATTTATACATCTGATTTTCTGTCACAACCTAGCCATCTACGCTGGAATCAGCTTCCCAGATCCTTTTCTCTATTTTTACCTGTAAAGTTATAGTCAATATATTAATTTATTTAAGCCTCGTTGTGTAAGTCGTATGTCGCATTTTGAAATATCGTGTTGAGGAGATCAACGACATCGCCAAAGAACTACTTTCAAGTCGGCTCATCAAGAAACCTAACGTGAACCAAACTAGTTGACGATTTTCAATTTGTTATTACTATGGCATCACAAAGTTCCAAGAAGACGGCTCAGGCTAACACTACTACCTTGAACCAATTGCATGCCATCTCTGCTGGCATCAACTTGGCCGTTTTCATCATAGCCTACTTCTTTAGAAGACCATCTAACTACAAACCATGGGTACTCTTTTCACTTCCTTCCTGGTTTTTCCAGTACACTTTGGAGAAGTCCGGTCGTCCGACTTACCAAGGCAACAAGCTTGTAAGATCTGGCGAAGATATTCACCATGAAGGGTTGTATGAATACTTCTTCGATATCATCTATGTTACATGGATCTTGGACATCCTCATGGTAGTCTTGGGTACCAACTACGTGTGGTTTTTCTACTTAGCTATCCCAGGTTATGCAGGCTACAAGATCTTTGGCGTAGCTGCACCTTTTTTGAAGAAGTCCAAACCAGCTAAAGCAGAAGCTTCTTCAGAGACTTCTGGTGCTGACTCCAAGAGTAAGCGTCAGGCTAAGTTGGAAGCTAGAAGAGAAAAGGGTCAGGGCCAGGTGCGGTACAGGTGATTCACAAAATAGACTTGAAAGAAACAAATAGTGAATATTTGAAAATGTTGTACTGTGCTATCCTCTAAAGTACCATTTTACCTTGAAAGTTCTATTACTGTTACTTGAATCTGTATTCAGAGAATGTGATTATCGAACATGTGGAACTAAAAACAGAAAATCCACGGCTTTTCAAAAATAGTTTATATAATAAACCCCCTCCTACGTCTAGTGTATATATAATAGTAATAACGGGACATTACGATCCATCCACAACAGTTGATTCAAAGATAAGATTTAAGTAATAGCTAGAAAGCTGCGAAATCAGATGGAATCAAATAATTGACGTCATGACAGAATAAGCAGACATTCAATTATTAGAGAAATTGGCGGTAGGTATAATAAGCACAGGGTAGCCTTTTAAAAACTGCTAGGGTTTAAATTGCAGCTGTATCCTGGTTAATCTCAGCCACACACGACGCTCATAAAATCTGGTGGCATATTTCGCAAGACATTTTTCTTGTGGTTTTTAGCTTGGTGAACACTATCAAAAATCTCAAAGTGGAAAATCCCAAAGTGAAAAACTCAATTTCTCATCACGAATCATTACTTTTTTGTCATCTCCCCTTAAATTACACCAGAAGAAATGGGCAAAGTGTCTGACCTTGAGTCCTTCATAGATGTTGCCTCAGACTTGCTTTCTGCTTATCCGAGTTCAACTACACTTTCAATAACTTACACGAATGTTGCCAAGAAGAGTAAAGTTTCCAAAGTCAGTAAACCTAACACCAAGAAAGCTTCCAATGCAGTTCATTTCAAGTTATTTGAGCCCAAATCTGGTAAATGCATCAAGTATAACACATACAAGATCAAAGAATTGTCACGTCTTTTGGCATTCATTGGACCTCGTGGTGTAAATGTTGTAACAGCCATTTCTGGCCAAGACCATGTAGACGGTTTGGCTTCTATCATGAGTAATGTCAAGTATAGCAATGAAGACGACAATATAGCAGTCGCAAGCACAGCAAATGTAGTAATCAATTCAGGTATCGAGACTCCTGAAGAGTTGAGTCATGATTCTACTCCTGTTCCAGCATCAAAACCCGCAACCGCTTCAAAGAAGAAAAATAAGAAGAAAAAGGGAAAGAAGTGACCTAAGAATTAATAAAATTGAAGATACCTTCTACCTAATGATCATTCCCTGGTAGATAACATTTTGACTAAAGATGAACACTTTCATAGGAATATATATGTAGCATCTACGACTAAACTAATGCAAATTGAAAAGAATAAAAAGTAGTATTCTGGACTATGTAGGAAATTAAATAGTAGACAACCAACAATCAAGCGACAAAGAATAGGAATCAGGATTCCACTTTCTTGCCAGAGAAGAAGAAAAGGCAAACGGTATATCGATTCATAGATACATGTACAATTAGACAGAAGTGAAGCGGGATTAAATAAACGGTTTTAAAGACAGACAATCCTTTTCTTTTGGGGATATGCTTGATTGGATAAAAGTGAAAGTGAAAGAATAGCAAAGACAAAAGCCATCAATGAAAGTTCAAACGTTCAAAGACTGAGAGTTCAAACTAAAGTTAACATAGTTAACTATTACTTCAAGGCTCTATCTATGATAAGCGAAATACAAAGACAACCTCCACTGCAGCTAGTAACGGAACAAGCTTCTGAATCTGGAAATGAGAGTATCTCTCTTTCCCTGGGATTCTTTGCTAGTACCAATATCGACTGGGCTGCTTCTTTCAGGACTGGCAGGGTAACCACCGGGAGCCTTCAAGATCTCAACCACGTCGTTGGCATTATTGTTTTTGTCTGTAGTTCCAGTGGTGACGTTACTCAAAGTAGCATCAGAATCCTGGGCTACTAACTTCGGCTTATTTCCACCGGCAAACGAGTTCTCTCTCGAGCTGATAGAAGTCTCACCGGTGCTAAAGCTGCCTTTGTTAGAGGTGGAAGTTGGGGTGGCAGGAACAGAGACAACGTCCTTACCCTTGTTCAAAACCGCCGAGTTAAATAGAGAGTTGGTAGGAGTATTGTACTGATCGTCATCACCTTCGTCGTGAGCAGAAGCGACGATATCGCGGTGAGAATCAAGATGCTCATAATCATTAGTGCCGTCACTAGAACTCGGAATTGAAACGGCTGCAAACGAAGATGAAGACGTAAGTACTTGGGTTAAGTTTTGATCCTTGGACTTGGTGTCTTCGAGATCCAGAAGAATGTCGTCCTCAACTTTAACGGGCAAAGAAACAACTTCAGGAGCTTCGGAAATGTTGTGGATCTCCGGCTCAGCTTCTTCAGGAACATCAACAACCTCCGGAGTTTCCAATTCTTCTGGAACGTTAACAACATCTTCAGCGAGTTCCCTAACAGAATCTGCTGGGGCTTCTTCAGTAACTGGAACAACTTCTGAAACATCCGGAACAACTTCCTTAGCTTCCTTGACTGCTTCAACTTGTTTAGTTACTTCTGGATTTTCAGACTTAGTCGCAGCCCCTGGGATAACATCAGCTTCTGGTTCTTCTTCAAACTCGTGGAACTCGGTCAAGTCAGCAGCTTCGATGACATTGTTGGCGATTCCGCTGTCGTCATGTTCCGTCTTGTAGAAGTCACTGGTGACCCAGTCGTTGCCGTTAACAATAAACTTGAAGACGAGCTTCTGGCGAGAATCAACTTTGACAATTTGCTGGTAACCGTCCTCGAACGCGGATTTGGCGGGAAGACTCCGGGACCAGTTATCAAAGCTCCCGGTGATCTGGAGCGAATGGATCTGGTCCGTGTTCACATGGGGCCTACATGGTTAGTATGACTGATGCGATAAAAAGATATGGTATGATCTGGAAGATCTTTGAGCAACGGCAGAAGACGCAATTGGCATGCCATGCTGCTGAAAATAACACCATCATGTTCGTCCGGCTCCGACGAGTGCAATGGTAGCATGAACGGGGAGAGCCAACTCTGCGGACGTTGCGCTAAGGGCGTTCTACGTTGCTGGGCCCATTCGCAGGGAAATGTGTGAAAAAATCAGTGTCGCAGCAGCGAAAAATTCCAGATCAGATAAGCGTGGTTCAGGGATGTGCTGATTATGTAGGACGATACGTACCACTCGATGGTGTAAGTATAGGAGGGCATTCTATAAGAAACCGTGTAGAGCAGAAGATTAGAAAGAAAAGTAGAAGGAACAGGGCAGAAAACAAAAACCAGAAAATGTGGATTAACAGGAAACAGAAGAAAAGAAAAGAATATCAATCAGACGAACCCAGAATCCCGATCCTTAACTCTTACTTTAATAATAATACGCAACCACAAGTGGCGCACCCAAAAGTGCACAAAACTGAATGTGTAAATGGATTTTTTTCTGATCTCTTATCACAGAAGAGGGGAGCTGCAGAAGACAGATAGCGCAGCAGGACTGGAAGCAGACGAGACCGTAGAAGACGTGAGCTCAGGGCTATACAGTGGACTTGTCGAAGGCGGATAGCTACACTGTTTTTGGGTCCAGGCGGCGCACGTCTTTCCGAGCCGACTTTTCTAGGTATTTTTGCTCTGATAAAGAATTGCGAAAGCTGATTCCAAAGTTGATTCAGGTATGATTCAATTCGCGAAAAAAAAAGTACCAGAATTTCCACGAGTTGAATACCATATTTCGGTGTTTCAGCTCGAGAAAACTGCATCTGGGCATCCCGTACGAAGGGGATGTCAAACAGATAACGTCATGTGACACACAACCGGAAGCATCATTCTACGACATCCAGAGCTTGCAAGGGCTCTCTGGTTTGTTGTACGGACTTGATCTGTCTTTCAGGAGACGTCATCTCATCTTGCTCACGTGAGGCCTACACTTTCACTTCTGCTGGGGTCTACAGGCAGTCCTCTCCACGTGACCGAAACTGCTACAAGCAACTGAAATAGTGGCTACACATTCCATATTGTGTTCAGAAGAAGTCGTTCACAAAGAACCATCTAGACGTGGTTTACCCATTATTTTTTAACTGCCGCCTGCTGTATAATTCTCTTCTAACTGGAAAAATAGTTGTTTATTTGTTTACGTTTATGGCTTTTTCTGGGTTTGACGTGTTTTGTCATGAGAATCAGCAGGACCACAAAATCCATCCCATCTCAAACGTCGAAATTGGTATTTGGCTCCCGGTATACAAATGGTGCCACGGCGGAGCCCGCCTCTCATTCCAGTCCTTCAAAATCGCTAGTTGTCTTTAATATTAAGTATCTAATCTAATTGTAGTATTTAACTCTAATGTAAATGGACGCCATGGCCACCAAACGATAGATGACCAAACAGGCAATGAGTCCGGCAAACATTGCACCCAAATCGTTGTCCAAATTATAGTAATTCAACACGTCTGCTCCCGTGTTCAAACTGCATTGCTTAGCATTGCACTCGAAAATCTGGTCGGTGAACCCAAGTTTGGCACAGATTCCAACGGCATATTTCATCGGACTGATATAGTTGATTCCCTTGAAAAATGGTGGCATATGGAGCGACATCGTTCCTCCCATAAAAATAGCGAGAATGACAAAGTTGGTCAAGATATTGACGGCCACCCCCATATGGTTGAAGCAACTATTAACCAAGATCCCAAGCGATTCTCCAACGTTGATGGAAATAAACCCTGTAGCAAACATACTGAAGAACATTCCAGCAGTGCGTGGTAATCCACAGACAAACACAATGAGAGCACTAAAGAAGAGGCAGGGGACGATTTCTGTAGGAAGCTCATTAAGCAAGTACGAGATGCTGAACTCAAACACTCCATATGTACCGTCCTTGTATTCTTGGTAGAATAAGTTTCTCTCAAACGGGTAAAGTGTGATGTTGTTGACCAACCCAACAAAGTAGAGGTTCAACACTTCTTGGATTAAACCCAATCTGTTCGAAATACCATCTTGTGTGTTTCTCAACGGCGCAAAGAATAGAGTGTGAACTATCGTCAAGAATATGGTCTGGCCTGCTCTAGATATGACAACGTCCTTAGCACGGTAAGATGTAAGTACCTGACGGCTTGCTATGGCAGGAAAAGTAACATACATCGGCAATCTCTTATGGTAGTAGTTTCTGATATCCACTATGCTGTGAGATGTGACTCTAGTATCGGAGCCTCCCTTAAGCTTCCATTGATTGATCAAATCCTCTATTCTTGCCTGGGAGATTTCCTTTTCCTCATTGAAGTTCTTGCTGACCAAGTCAAGAATGTAGTCTGCAATATTCATATCTTCGGGGACCCTGTAGTTCATGCTTGCAAGATATTTTTCTATCCCTGCAGACGTTCCATTGTAAACTACTTTACCTCCACGAGCCAATAGGAGCAATGATCCAAATTTACGGAACATTTCTTCACAAGGTTGGTGAATGGTCAAAATAACTGTAGTTTTGTTTTCTTCAGCCAATTTATGTAGCAAATTCATGATTGTGACCGAAGTGGAAGAGTCCAACCCTGAAGTTGGCTCATCAAGGAACAATATCTTGGGCCGAGACAACAACTGAATGGCAATTGAAACTCTTCTCTTTTCGCCACCACTAATTCCCTTCACAAATTCAGATCCAATCAATGTCTCAGCACAGTCAACCAATCCAGTTGTTCTAATAAGGGAATTGATTATATGTGGTATGTGTACATGCTCTTCAACTGGTAATCTGACTTTAGCTTGATAATATAAGGTTTCTCTAACTGTTAAGTTGTGAATCAAGGAATTATCGTGCTGGGTGACATATGCGGATGCCTTTGCTAATTGTTCAGGAGTAATGTTGATAAAGTTGTTTAATTGGAGTTGTCCATTGGAAGCATATGAGGTCGACTTAGGCAACCTATTGGAAAGGTAATTTAGAAGTGTTGTTTTGCCACTTCCGGAAGGGCCCATTATGACATTCACTTCGTTGGCAGCAAATGAAGCAGATACATTGTCCAATAACGTTTTCTCAATAACAACTTTTCTAAGAAGTGACTTGTTCTGTACATTGAGAGTGACGTTTTGAACATTAACCTCAAGATCTTCATTATCTTGTGCTATAGCATCATCGTCATTATCTGAACATTTCTCTTTGGTAATGGCTTGGACATGAGGGCCGTCTTCACCTCCGATCTTGTTCTTCTTGGTTTTAGCAATGGAAACATCAAAGGACTTGAAGTAGAAAACCAAAAAGGTCATCAAGTTGAAGCCAACAAACCATACAACCAAAATCCCTATTGGTTCAGCAATCCAGTCAATAGGATAACCCAAATTTTTTAATTGATAGTCACCAGAGTATTGTTCACATCTAGGGTCGTCATGGTCGTATGGGCATTCACCCATCCAACCAGAAAATTGGTTCGCCAAAAGTGCTCCAAATCCATACCAGAAGTAGGCAGTATACTTCACCCATCTGACATAGACAGGCATAGTCCTTGCATTGACAAAGTATCCACAAGCACTGTTTTGTAATTGGTAGAAAACATTGACAACTAATGAAGAGATAGAATAGTCGGGAGAAACAGCAAAACAAAACATGGAGGCTGACATGGAAATTAGCTCCACTAATAGCGTTATAGCAAAATAGATACCGAAGTATGAAGTGTCAGTAGGTCCGCCTTGTTCTGTAGACATTCTCAATCCCCACATGAAATTCGATATCACGGCAAAAATTACAGAAACAGGTAAATCTTCCAAGAAGAATTTAGCAAATCGTCTAGAAAGTATGAAGCCAGTAATACTGACATAGTTTTCCAGGTACTCACGGTAAAAAAATACACCATCGGTTGTCCATAGCCTCTCAATTTCGAAAAACATCGGGCAGAAAGCGACAACTTCCAACATCACATAGAGAACTGATGTGATCGATCTTATACCAGCCAAATCATGCTTTGGTTTGAAAAACATCCAGCCAGTAGCGACTGCCAATAGGGCCGAACCCAAGTTCATGGCTAGAACAGAAAGAACATCACGGTAAGAAAGAACAAACGATCGTTTGGTAAGAACCACCAACTCCCTCATAAACGAAATCTTATCTTCTTTTCTTCTACGGAAAATCTTTAGGTTAGCCTCAAATTGGTCACTTTCTGACAGTTCAAGAGGAATAACTTTGTGTTTTCTGCATACTCTCCATTGCTGGACCAAATTGTTGATTCTTAGTATAGCTTGTTCTTCGGCTTCCCTTGAGGAGGTATCTTTGACGGACAAGTCCATTATGTAATCTATGAAGGTGGTGTCATTCTTGTGGTTAACATCTGATATTCCAAGAGTTTTGAAGTAAGTGCCGGCATCAAGCAAATTTCCAAAGTAGACAACTCGGCCACCTCTTGTCAATAAACATAATTTATCAAATAAAGCAGTTATTTCTGGTCTTGGTTGGTGAATAGAAAGAACTATGGTTATGCCGAATTCAGGAGAAGCAAGCTTCTTGAGGGTATGAACCAATTTCAACGAGCTTGTGGTATCCAACCCCGTAGTAGGTTCATCTAGAAATAACACGGATGGTTTGGAAAGTAATTGGATAGCTAATGAAACTCTTCTTTGTTCGCCTCCGGACAAACTTGTCGCATGAGATGAGAATGCAGCCACTCTAGAGTCTCGAATTTGATGTAACTCCAAGACGTCTATCAACGACTCTATATACTGAATTTTCTCGTGTTCACTTACACTAGGTGGAAGCCTTAGGTCAGCCTGAGTCTTCAACGTTTCAAACACTGAAAGTCCCGGGAGGAAAATATCCGTCTGTTGCATATAAGCATGTTTTATGTTTGAAGCCGTATTCTCGCGGTTGTATAGTACACTTCCTTCAAATTTAAGCTTCTTATTGTGGACATAAAGTCGCTGCGATAAGGTATTGAGCAATGTTGTCTTACCACTACCTGAACCCCCCATTATAGCCATGATCTGGCCTCTTTCCAAGTCAAAAGAGACATCGTCAAGTATCTTTGTAGCTTTGTCCGCGGAGGTTCCAGACTCAAGATCGCTTCGAGTCTTAGTTTGGGATTTAACTGAAATTGTGAGGCCGCGGGCCAGAATCGCAACTCTATCCTGGGGAGCTATCCTGAGAATGCTAGAGTCAAGCATAACTGTTGTGAATAACGTCCGACTACAGCCATTCCATAAAGTTGGTCCGAGAAGGATGGAGAGGAGATTAACTGTATTAAATAATGCCGTCCTACTATCAGGAAAAAAAAGTATTTTCCAGGTAGAACGGTTCGGAAAAGAAAAAATATCAAGCGCAATCGAGAACAATAGAAAATGCGTCTTGTATAACCGACCAACATTAATTTCCACGCCGATACAGTATAGCCCCCAAAGAAAATTGCGCTTTTGGAAGGGAGGTTTTCTGACTAATAATTGCTACGTATGACACACAGTATTTATGCCTTTGTTCAGCCAATGTATTCTCAAAGATTGTTGAGGTAGAAAATCAATGAGTTTTCAATTATTAAGCAAGAGCGCAAATTTCAATAATTTTCCTTCGCGCAATTTCTGTGGGTGCATGTGAGCAGCCCCTATCAACCGCAAGTAATAACCAGCAGTATAGAGCCCTATGAGTCAGAACTGATGGTTCTCGATACCTTGGGCAAGACTTTAAACATCACTAATTCGAAGACTTATTCTCAGAACTTGGATATGACGTATTCAACGAAACTGCTACCTGTTTTGGTGTGCGCAATTGTTTATTTATTTTTTGGTAAACTTTTGTGTGGCTTTGTGCACCTATATTACAATGTATATAGCTGGGCCTATCAACTCTAACTGTAATATACGCCGATCTAAAATACTTTACGGAAATAAGCTAGTTGCTCCATGGTAGCAAGGATCCTTTATGCATTATTGAAAAAAAAAGATCATTCGGGGCTTCCAGTGGAGCACCTGAAAACTAGACGGCTCTACGAATTTCGCTGATTAAGTGGCAGTCCTTCAAAGTGTCAAGCAAAAATGAATTTGCCGTCTGCTTACTGCACTCTTCGTATGTATTTGTAAGCAATAATATACAGATTTAATCAATTCAATTTCATGCCAAGGACAACTTTGCCAATTGCAAAACGGCCTCCTTGGTTTGGGCACCCCCGATGAAGCCGGCAGCGTGAATGAAGATACACCCGTCGACTCCACTTTTTTGGCTCAATTCTTCATCTCTCAAACCTCTCAATTCCTCGGGTAATCCCAATCTGAATTCAAAAGATGTTGAAGTAACTGAAACAGTAGAAACTCTCCATTTATCACTAGAGTCCTGGAACAAAACAAACTTGATTTGTCCTTCCGCATTATTTTCTTTTTCAATGGAATACAAGTGTTCCTTCCAAGGACAGAACTGATTCAATACAACGATTTCGCCTGATTTATCTACATCAAATCTAGCGTGAAATGATTCCTCTACGATACTCTTGGCTGGCAACCAACCCTTACCGTATCCTTCCAAAACGCTGATAAAGGCCATGCCCATCAATTCAGAGCTCTTGAGGAATTGACGGTCGAAATCAGCATCTGTACAGCTTTCGTTCCACTTTGGGTTTAACTTGGATACCAAAGAAGGCAATGTAATGTTCTTGTCAGAGAATTTCTTCGTAGCTTCGACTTCAGTCGAGTAGTTGTTGATACCATTGTCATTAGCATCTAATGACTCGATAAATTCCTTGTAAACTTTCTCGTACAACAAGTCGATGTTCTTAGAGTCCTTTTCCGGGTTATATTCCATTACTTGCTGTATAATTTCTTTCCCAAAATGTTTGTACACCAAACCAGCAGAAGATAACTTAGTATTGTACTTTTCTGAAAAAGTCGAGTTGAATTCTCTTTGGTGATGATCAAAGAACTTCACACCATCGTATTTACCGCTGACATCCACTACAATGTCGCTTTCTTCCCAATCCTTGGGGTTTCTGGATCTGACCAACTCGGCGTCAGCAAACTTGGGCAATAACCTGAGCATGTATACAGCGAGAGATTCATCCGCATGGAAAGAGCCCGAATGAGTACAAATTCTAAACATCTTGTTATCTAACTTGATCTTTTTGGCTGCTGACATTATTTATCTACAATTTCGTAGTGAAAAATATTGTTAGCGCAAGGTCTTCTCAAGATGTCTAGATATTTTTCTTTACTTGTATACAATACTGAATTTTGTACCAATAAAAGGTGCCACTTTAGTAAGAACAAATATGTTCAAGGTAAGATGGACAGTATTCTTCATTTTAAGGCAAATGACATTCCTACTCTTTGTTTGTAATATAAAAATAATTGCTGATATATGATCAAGCGGTTGTGTTTTTGTTTTTTTTTTAATTTTTTGTACTAGTGCCCTTCGAACAGAGCGAGGATCGAGTTTTCAATCAGATCACGTAGTCCTTACAATGAAATCAGAAATTCCAAGAGATATATGTATTTTCTAGGTGAACACTAATCTATAAATAATATACTCAAGCATAACTGCATTACTACATAACTACATAACTACATAACTACATAACTCTCACTGAATAGAAGCTTTGCGCCTAGGACATTTGGATCTTGACTCCATCCTGAAGACACATGGTCAATTGAACACTCTTTCTAGGTGGATAAGGACCGTCATCCTTGCTCACAATATTAGGGAACATTTGAAGAAGTCTCACAATAACATAAGAGGCTTCAGTCAAAGCAAACTGTTGACCTAAGCAAATTCTTGGACCACCATTGAATGGAAGGTAAGCCCATCCCAACTTCCTGTTGTCAGCCCATCTTTCTGGCCTGAATACTTCTGCATCTTCACCATAGAATTGTTTCATTCTATGAGTGAAGTAAACACCGTATGCCACAGTTGTGTACTTACTGACAAATATGGGCGATTGGCCGTCAGGACCACCACCTGTAGGAAGCACGGTGTCTTTGGTAGCAACTCTGAAGTTTACTGGAACTGATGGATATAGACGCAATGCCTCATTCAAAACAAACTTCAAATATTCACATTTTTTCAAAGACTCGAATGATATTTCACTAACATCACCTTCTCCGAAGTCAGCATAGATTGCCGCCTTCAACTTTTCAAAGATTGCAGGATTTCTGGCCAACTCGTAGAAGGTAAACGACAAAAGTCCTGCTGTGGTATCTCTACCAGCAAGCAAAATATTCAACAATTGATCTTGCAAGACTTTTGGGTCTCTAGTTTGTTTGGCCAATTCGTACAAGAAGATGTACCCTTTCTTCGACTTTTCTTCCAATTCGGAATCTGACAATGCCAAGGCGTTGTTCACAAAGTACTGTGCTACCTTCTTCACTTGTTCATTGCAGTCTCTGAATTCTTTGGGATTGGTCAACCAGTAGAGAACCTGGGAATAGGCTCTAACAGCAAGATAACGCTGGGACGTGTTGAATGCTTCAGAAAAACTGGAAATACCTTCAATATTGGGTCTCTGTATGCCAATAACCTCGTCATGCAACGACTTCACACTTTCACCAAACAAAAATTCTGTAGCTGAGTCCATGGTAAGTCTGAAGAACAACTCTTGAAGATCAAAAGTGGTACCCTTTCTTGCTTTGATGTGCTTTGCCAAGGTCTGGATATGAGGTTCCAACATTTGGACATGAGAAACTTGTTGTCTAGCAAACTGTGGTCTTAACATAGCTCTGGAGTTTTTCCAACCTTCCCCATCCAAGGTGAAAATCCCATCTCCTAACAAAGGAGCGAAATGGGAATGTCTAAATCCAAGAGCGAAATTGTTAAATTGGGTTGCCAAAACTGCTTTGTATACTTCTGGTTCACCAGTAAGCAAGACTTTGACACCAAAAAGGTTAATGTATTGAGTGGTATCGGGATACTCATTGAAAAGTCTAAAACCTTCATCAATCATTTCACCTGTTTTCATTTTTCTAAGTAAGTCAAGAATGATAGGAATACAGAGAAATCCACCTTGTGTGAACTTAGTAGGATCCTTGCAGCCATGCTTTCTAATAATCAACTGCACAGAGATGAATCTGTAGAGGGCCCCAACGGCGACCGCAGATCCCAAGAGAACGTACCACTTGCTGAGGTACAGCAATACTATGAATGTTTTCTCAATCATCTGAGCACTTCCAACAGAATACGAATTGCACCTCTGTAGACTACAACTTCATTCTACTCCAGGCAATTGCTGGGGTCTTATATAACGTGTGTTGTGTTCCAGTTGAACTCCGCTCTAGGACTTTAAGGAGACATGAAGCAGCTTTCTTGCAGGAACTGATCGTTTAGACTGAAGTAAGCAGAGACAAAAGTGAAATTGACTATCATGTGAAAAGTTTCTCAGCCAAATTCACTCTTATCCAGGATAGGGCTTTAACTGTACGAACCAAGAACCGCAATAGTCACCATGTCTCAATTGATGAGGGGAAAACGATTCTGTCTATTGGCAGTTTCAAATTGTTCCATTCGGAACCCCAAGATGTCCAGACTTTTTAGAATTGTGATATCATGTCAAGCACAGCTCACATCTAAAATGTATTGATCCAGCAGTGAATCAGAACAGATCTTTGTTGCATAGTGAGGCATTTCCTTTCACGTATTTACGGGACAAGAGAGATGCCCTAATTTCAACCGGCCGAGATGAGTCTAGATTTTTTCCGCTTCCAGTTATGCTGGCCTGGATGGGGAAGGAGGGGAGCTGTGAAGTTGGAACATTTCTACAATACCAATGTATACACCTATAGTGTATTTGACCCTTACACTGCCTTCGACCATTACCAACAATTTTGGTTCCTGAAAAAATGGAAATCGGAGTAAACTTGTCCTTTCCTAACCTGCGAAATGTGGGGTTGAAAATGCTTCAAAGTGGCAGAAGGGCTCAAAATGGGCCAACTTACATGCTCTTAATCTTTCACATGATTATACACTGAATTCTACGTCAATCCACCTGATAGATAACGGATTTGTCCACGGTCTAGAATCAACGAAGATACAGTTGACTCGTTGAAGATAGAAATGGATCGCAACTATTGGGTCTATATGGGTGCAAAAGTGACAAAAAACAACCACAAATCGTGGATTTGTCCTGTGATATTTGAAAGGAGTTTGCAGAGAACCAGATATGAATGGCAACGTAAATGCATCCACATTAGGCGAATTATGGAGGCTCGTGCCTTTACGAGGGCTGACCGAAATCGACAAGAATTCAGCGACTTGGTGAAAAAAAAAATTAGTTGCAGAATCGCACATCGCGCCATTTTCTAGGAAGAAATCGGCATACTTACTACATCACCATATTTGGTCGCGAAAAATCGGACTTCGAATTTTACAATCAAATGACGCGATAAGAGCGAGAATCTATTTACATTTGATGACCTACAGCTTATCTAGATAGACGTCATGATATTCGTGGATCTTAATGCTAAGGTAAAAGAGTTTATAAAATGTAACGTGGTGAAAACGTAATACGATGCTAGAATTGAAAGAAAGCTTACAATGCCAGAATGTGAACCAACTTTTAGATTTAATGGTAGGGACAGTTGAATTGCTTGTACTGATTTCCACACTGTTCCATGTAGACCAAGCTGCTGCTGGGGGTTTCCAATGCTAGCATCTGCTTGGGATATTGTTGTTTATAGTATTGGCAGACGGAGTAATCGTCTTCGATCTCTTCTTCTGAGTGGGAATCCTTTCCACGCTCTTCATCATCACTATTGACATACGAATTGCAGGCGTCGGTTTCTGGAGGGGTGTTCAACTGAAAGTTGTCCTTGCCCGAAACCGAACTGCTGCTTCTCTTCTTCATGTCGTGGAAGAAATCACACTTGATGACTTCTTTATACAATTCAGGTAATGAGATTCTATCGTTAGGGTTCAATTGAAAGATCTTATCCAACAATCTGTTGAATTGAAATGAGATTGGCAAGATTGAGGAGAGGATGTTCTTGTTGTTATCTAACATGTAGCCTCTGAATACGTCGTTGTTGCCGTGGTTTTCATTGAATGATGCTATTGGCCAAGGGTTTCTTGCACAGGTAATGTTGATGAATAACACACCCAATGACCAGATGTCACCGGCCAAAGTTGGGAAGAACTTCGAATTGGATTCTGTCACTGTGACGTTGTTGATTTCCACAGAGTGATACTGTTTCATATCAACTAAGCCTCTGATAACTCTATTGGTATTGTAGTTGGTTGTTCTTTCTGGAGCCATGTAGAAACTGGAACCTCTGCAGGCATTGCAGCAGATCAAGTTGGAGCTCATGGCTAAACCGAAGTCAATCAAGACAATGTGGACTTCGTCGTAGTCAACCAATGGCCAGGCCGACTTTCTCTTGTAGCTTGAATTATAGCGGATCATAATATTTTCTGGTTTCAAGTCGCAGTGGTATACACCTTGTTCGTGGCAGTATTCAATAACTTCAACGAGCTGCAACATAACGTTCTTCATCAATAATTGTTTATGATGTTCGGGTTTATGATTTAAAAAGATCTGGTTGTCGATAATGTTGTTGAACAAATCACCTTGTTCAAAATAGTCCATCAAGATGACAATGGCTAAATCGCCCAAGTTCAACACTCTACGGATTGTTATGACGTTTGGATGCTTGTGGACCTTTAAGTGCAACGCAATTTCGCGAAGGAATGGACAATGTACTCCATCCTCTTTGATGAGGTCCAAATCAATATCCTCAGCAACGACTTGCTGATGGCTGGCAAAATAGTTGAAGATTTTGGCCTGGATATATTTTTTGCTTTCTGTCGAGTCCTTGGAGGCGCCCTGCTTTGGTGGTGGGTCTTTTAACACCATTTTGGCTGCGTACTGTTTGCCAGTACTCACATCTTCTACTAGGTAGATTAGGCCAAAGGTTCCGGCGCCAATTTTCTTGACGAAACGGATGTTTCCGTTCATAACAAAGTTGTTGAGATACATGTGTGGATTTGCTTGCGGTTTGGCGAGGATTGGTTTGGGAAAACTTGACTTGACTTCCGATATGGGAAACACGTCTAAGCTCATGCTATATTGAAGAATTGCAAAATTGGAGTGATTGCAAAATGTGAGTCGCTGTGGAGCGAAAAAATATTGTAGGCACTTCTGTAAAGGTGAAGTACGAAGGTGCTAATAATTGTGTGTCTAATAGACAAATGCCGATTGTAGTCGTAGTTGTTGTTGGACTAGACAATTTAACTCAAACGATAAGGGCCAAGGGAAATATATATAGTTAGAAGGCGAGTTGGAGCCACGCCAAATATTGGTATAGCCTACATTATCCATCACCTCCCAATGTGAAGCCAGGTGATTTCATAGGGCAAGTTAGGGACGAGCATTCAAAAAAATACGCGATGGGTCCATATCGGAAGTTTGAAAGTCTTCCACATGACTGCAGCCTTACCTCATTGGGAGTTTGACGTGCTACATGAATCATTCAGCACCTGCCGATGACAAAGTGGAAATGTTGGTTATCCTTGGCAGTGTGTGCAGGAGAATGCATCTCATCCTGGGCGCAATTCTTCATGGGGTGACTTTTTTCCGAAAAATCAGATCATCTCGGGTGCGAAAAATTCTTTCATGCGGGTGGAACAGGAACTACAACTAACTAGAGCTGGAGAAGTGCTTCCAGCAATGCTGCGGCTAAACGAGCCTGATAAACACTGGGTGATGCCTTTCTTGGCGAATGAGTTGTGAAAGTGCCAGCCACTGTGCAGGGTCACACCTAACATCATGTCCTATGGGTGAATATTGGCCTCTTGACGGAAGTGTACTGTCGATTTTTACGACGTAATCGTAGCTGCTGCTGCTGTCAGCGTGATGTCAACTCATCTATTTCTCCGAGGATCTCGTAGTTTATCTACTATTGGGGTAATGACATAACTATAGCCTAGTTTCAAATTGGGTGTGTACATCGGTGATGATGTATTTGCTACTATTCTCGTACGGCGGTGATGTAATGTGCTTCTGGAAACAGTACTATATTTCGTAATCGTCAGATAATCGTAAAACTCTACACAATAATTTTTTCTATGTAACAGGGCAGTATTGTTAGCCTAGGCTAGTTTTAAGTTTTCTGTTCGAGATTGTTGATTCCCTCGCTGATGTGCTATTTTTGTCCCTGTAGTTCGTATTCTAAATGCAAGCTGCATTTGAAATGTCATACCTTATCTACTCTAACAAGACAACACAACTTCCTGTAGCAGGTTGACTGTTGATAATGGCCTCATCTAGTTCCGCTTGGGTAATTGTGGGGAATTCAACCTTGAAGTATTCGTCCACAAGAGCCTTTTGTAACTGTGGTAATTTTTTGCTCGTTGACAAGTGAACAATGCATCCACCCCATCCAGCGCCTGTGACTCTGGAGCCGTAGGAACCGTTCTTAAGGGCAATTTCACAGATCTTGTTCAACTTCTCGTTGGAGGAATTGTTCAACAAGTCCAATGACTTTTGCGACTCGTTTAGAATGTTACCGAAAGCTTCGAGAAATTGTTGTGGGTTCTTGGACGACTTGCTGAACTCTCCCAACAACAGCAAGCATTCCAACACCTTCAAACTCTCTGCGTAGACATGTTTTGCTCTTTGGTACAATTTCAAGGTTTCGAATCTAACTGGAATCTTGGATAAGTACTTCTCTTTGAACTCTTCAACAGTAATTCCTAACTCCTTTGCTGCTTCTTCAACAGAGAAACCAACCTTTTGTTCAGCATTAAATATAGATTCTCTTTCAACAATATCCAAAAGGGTGTTCAAGTGCTTGATTCCTGTCTGGAAGTCATCGGCATCCCATTTTTCTTGGTTCAACACATCAACAACGTAAGAGTCCAAGACACCTCTCAAAGTAGCAGTCGAGACGTTGGAATCTCTGGGAGGACTGAGGTTCAACTTCTTTGCCAAAATATCAGAAGCAATTGCCATCTCCACAACTCTCAAATTGTAGTGGATAGGGGCTGTTTCGTGCTTGTTGGAAACTTGCAAACTATTGGAAATCAAGAATGTGAGTTCGTCGTCTTCAGCGATCTTTGGGAATCCAAATGGAATACCAATCAATTTAGGTCTGAAATGAATTAACAATGCCTTGGAAGCTTCACCATATATAGAAGCACATTGGTCCATACCACCAGTGTTGACTCCAACGTAGTGCTCACTAACAACAGTGATTCTAGTCAAGTCTGCCTTGCTGATACTGTCCACACCATTAGCCTTTAACACGGCCAATGTGGACGCAACACAGAAGGCAGCTGACGAGGACAAGCCACCACCAGTAGGAACAGTGCCGTCGAATGTAATGTACAAGCCCTTCAATGGCTTGGATCCTCCAGCAACTTTCTCGGGATACTTTTCGATGATGTACTTGTGGGCAACAATCAAACTACAACTGAAGTAACTTGCCCACGAGAAATGTTCCTTTTTAATGGAAACAACACTTCCATCTTCAGGAAGCTTTATGATTTCCTTCTTGAAATTGGCACTGTCCGTGTTCGTGATAACCATTTCTCCAGAGTCGTTAGTCTTCACAGCAGCAACTACATCGACATCAATAGCCATAGGCAATACCGAAAAGAAATTGTAGTCAATGTGGTCTCCCATCAAATTAACTCTTCCAGGCGATCTGGCGAAGAAGTCAGGCTTGACCTCGAAGTTCTTTATGAACTCAGCAGTCAACTTTTCATACCTGACTTTGTTCTCATCTGGGTGAGAGTAGAAAGATAAGTCGTTGAATGTAGGTACTACAGATTCGCTCATGGTAACAGATACAACAGAACGTGAAAACAGAAGAGATTTAAAAAGATACTATGACAGCTTCTTCGAAGAAAACATACGAACAATTCCAAACAAAACTCGAGTCTTTATATGAAAAACCTCAAGGTTCGAGGTATTGGCACTAAATCGGGGTCGGAGATAAAATATGTAACGTTGCATAAAAATTCTGGCCTCATCTCATACTTTATGCGTACCTTTCAGACACTAATTTAAAATCAACTATATAAATTGGTGTCTGCATATCGGAGAAACTTGGAGAGGTCAGTTTCTCCGACTATCCCCCAATATTGGCATGATCTGGTCGTGGAGCCACTTGTCACACCTAATGCAATTCGCGGATGGATTCCAATATATCTTCCCCATCAGCTTAGGGTAAAGAGTCTCAACACTCGATTTTCTGTATAAACGAGCGTATTGGCGAACAAAGTGACCAGCTAGAAGCCTTGAACAGCTTTGGCGCTTTAACAGACAATGCTGGAATTTTGACTGTTTGAGGACTCGTTTGAGGACTCTTCATTTGAGATAAAACGCCTAAACAGTAAATATATAAAAATGATAACGTCTAAATTGCCTGACATAGGCACACCCCGCATCGAATGCACGGGTATACCCCAGGCGGTTGAAAAAAGTGTAACGTTACAGTGCGCACGGCCATAGTAATATGCTCCTGCTCTTCGACCTTCTTACAGTCCGAGTTGGAGAATCTTCAATATATTCCAACACATTTATCCAAAAACACACTAAACGAAAAGTTTTCACGTTGTTATTCCTTCTATTCATCGTCATCTTTCAGAATAAGTTCTTCCTTGAAAACTTTTTCTATCAGATTAGCTTCTATCGAAACCTGATTCAGAACTGAAAAATTTCACTGCCATGTCAGCTCCGCAAGATTACATCCTCATCACTGGTGGTGCTGGTTACATTGGATCGCACACCGTGATCGAATTGGTCAACAACGGTTACAAAGTTGTTGTAGTTGACTCTCTTGTCAACTCCTCCTACGATGCTATTGCTAGGATCGAGTATATCGTTAAACAACCTGTACCATTCTACCAGGTCGACATTAGAGACGGCGAGAAATTGAACGAAGTGTTCCAAAAGCACAGAATTGCCGGTGTTATCCACTTTGCTGCCTTGAAGGCTGTTGGAGAATCTACTGAGATTCCTTTGGAATACTACGACAACAACGTCAACGGTACCATCAGCTTGTTGCAGGTTATGAACAAGAATAACGTCAAGTCGATTGTTTTCTCCAGTTCGGCCACCGTTTACGGAGACGTTACCAGATTCGGAGACAATTCTATGATTCCCATTCCAGAACATTGTCCTACTGACCCAACTAACCCATATGGAAGAACTAAGTTAGTCATTGAGAACATCTTGAGAGATGTTCATTCTTCTTCTTCCCTGGAGTGGAAGGTTGCTGTGTTAAGATACTTCAACCCTATTGGTGCTCATCCTTCTGGTTTAATCGGCGAAGATCCTTTAGGTATCCCCAACAATTTATTGCCTTACCTAGCACAGGTTGCTATTGGCAGACGCGAGAAGTTGTCTGTGTTTGGTTCTGACTACGCTTCTCATGATGGAACTCCTATCAGGGATTATATCCATGTCGTCGACTTGGCCAAGGGTCACCTCGCTGCCTTGAGTTTCTTAAATAAGACTAATGAAGGATCCTTCCGCGAATGGAACTTAGGTACTGGTAAGGGTTCTACTGTCTTCGACGTCTACCACGCGTTCAGCAAGGCTGTAGGAAGAGAATTACCTTACGAGGTTGTCGGTAGAAGAGCTGGAGATGTGCTCGACTTGACGGCCAACCCTACCAGAGCAAACAAAGAATTGCAATGGAAGGCCGAGTTGACCATTGAAGACGCCTGTAAGGACTTGTGGAAATGGACCACCGGAAACCCAACTGGATTCAAGATCGAAGGCTACGAATGGAAGTTGTTCGAAACTGAAAGCCACGCCAACAGATTGCACACATTCACTACCGGAGACGTCACCATTGCATTGGCAAACAGAGGCGCTCTTATCCAAGATCTCAGCTTCCAAGGTGAACACTTAGTTTGTGCCTACAGCAATGGTGAAGACTACAAGCTTCCAACCAACCCATTCTTTGGTACAAATGTCGGCCGTGTAGCCAACAGAATTGCCAACGGTGAATTTAAGTTGAACGGTCAGACCTACAAGACGCCAAAGAACGAAAACAACAACACCTTACATGGAGGTCTTGTTGGTTTTGACAAGCAAAACTGGTTGGGTCCTGTGATCAGTAAGAAGGAAGACGTCTTTACCGTAAAGTTTGCTCTCATTGACGAAGACGGCCACAATGGCTTCCCAGGTGACTTACAAACCATCATCACCTACACTATTGAACCAACTGCTGTCAGTCATGAGTACGAAGCCAAGTTGATCAACGATAAGGTAGATGCCACCATCGTCAACTTGACCAACCACTCGTACTTCAATCTCTCTGGCGAACCCACTACTGACGACACAGATGTAACCTTGTTTTACGACAAATACATGGAAGTCGATGATAAGACATTGTTGCCAACTGGTAACCTCATCAAGTATCCGCATGCTACTGCCAACGTACCAGTCCACTTGGATCAAGAGGCTTTCTTTGACTACTGTTTCATTGTTGACGAAAATGGCTGTGGTATCGATACCAGAAAGTCGGAGTTGAAGCCTATTTTCAAAGCTACCCATCCAAGAGCCAACACCGAGTTCCTCTTCTCTTCTACTGAGCCATCTTTCCAGTTCTACACAGGTGATGGTGTTAACACCAAGGGATTTGTCAAGAGAAGTGGTTTCTGTATTGAGCCAGCCAGATTTGTCGACTCTATCTCTTTTGAGAAATGGGCTCCACAAGTTATTTTGAAGAAGGGTGAAACTTACGGATCTCTCACTAAATACTCTTTCTCTAAGAAGCAATGAGTCAGATAAGAAATTTTACACTAGGTAGGAAAAAAATATAGATTTTGATGAAGTTTGACTTTCATAAGAGGTGAATATTACGCTGAGAATGAATAAAGTAGACTTCTGTAAGAAGAGAACATGTAGTGGGGTTTATAGAGATTGCACTCCTGGGTGCGAAATGTGCTTATATTTTTTTCTTTTTGACATGTACTAAAATCAAACTAAAATGGTACAAAGTATATAAATCTTCTTCTAAAGCATAACATGGGTTTGGAGGACACCAAGACATTAAAGCGGCCAGTTCATACTACTTAAAACTTTGGCTATATTTCAAGAAAATTGACAACATAGTTCTGAAGTATAAATAGTGCACGTGATTTTAAGTATTTACATTAAAATTGCCACAAATGCATGCTAAGCTTCGTTCCTCATGGCCCAATGGTCAAGGCGTCTGGCTACGATTACGTAACCACTTCCGGTTGGAACCAGAAGATTCCAGGTTCGACTCCTGGTGGGGAAGCTTTTTTTTAGTTATGAAATCGGAATATTGGAAATTAATTTTTGATTTGGGCTACACTTTCTTGTTTAAAGGTATTCTTTCCAATATCATTGTCATTGTAGTGAGCATCTATTGCTTGCATTTGGAGGGAACACACTTCAATTGATACTCTCAGCTTGGTATTGATTTCTGCAGTTTTCTAATCGCTTAGAACTTAACTTTTAATCTTGAATCAACATAATCCATTTCGTATATTTCGTGTTACCGGAATACACAATATTCGTCATAATTTATGAATCTGTCCATTTCACGTTACGAATATTTCCACTATTCACAGAAAACTATTTGTCTTTGAAGCTCTCCTTTCTGCAAACTTTGTGATCTTCAATAATCCTCGATTTGAAGCAATTTTAAAGCACCCCTTGTATAAAAATGAAAGTATACTCCATTTATATTCTCAACAAGGCTGGAGGGCTCATCTACCAGAATGATGTGAACCCGGGCCTCACCAAGCTTACTGCAAATGACTACTTAGTATTGGCCGGAACTTTACATGGTGTTCATGCTATTGCTTCTAAACTTTCAATCAATATAGATGGGATGGAATCTCACCAAGAAAGCACAGCAAATGCCAATTCTGCATTGTTAATCTCTGGAAAATCACAAGATGCCAACAACAATAAATCTGGTCTTCAGAGTATAGAAACCGATCTCTTCAACTTGTATGTCTTCCAAACGCTTACAGGAATCAAATTCATTATTATCACATCTCCCAATCCAGTGGTCCACAACCTACAGACAATTCCTAATGAAGAAGAGAGAAAGAGTGGTGATTCCGTCATTACAGTTAGTAAAGGTGAACTTAAAAAACTGTATGACTCTGCAAACGAAGTATTCAGACAGTTGTATATAGTTTACGCTGACTATGTGATGAAAGATCCGTTCTACTCATTGGATATGCCCATAAAAAGTTTTCTCTTTGACACAAAGGTTAAGGAATTTGTAACATAATACATACACGCTTTTCAAACATGTGGATATTTGTCAATTATAGAAGGAGCCGCACCTTAAACAAGTTATTCAATTCTAGAACTCTAGTAGTAATTGCCAGTTAGTGTATTTGAATACAAAAAGCGTTGTTGCTATAATCTATAAATACGCATAGTGAAATTCTAGTAACCTAGTAGATTTCTTAATTATTTAGACTCCTCATTACTTGTTGTGATTTCCAAGTTGCTACTCTATTAACAAAGAACTGAGTCCATCCACCAACTTAATTCTGGGTTTCCAACCAAGCTGTTTGATCTTGCTGCACGTAGTGGAGTACTTCATGTCGTTGTAATTCCGGTCGGGAATAAACTGTACTTTATCATTGATCTGTTCTTTTGTCAATTTTCTATCGTAAAGATGACAAATGAGTTTCACTAACGACAAGTTGCTGATTTCTTCATCGCTTCCAACGTTGTAGATCTCGTTGATGGACGCGTCATTCTGCCAAATCAACTCAAGGGCATCAAGGAAGTCCTGAACATGCAAATATCTTCTCTTGTTAGAACCGACTCCATGAATAGGGACTTTTATTCCTTTATTCAATCTTTCGATTGTCACTGGCACAATTTTGTCGGGATATTGATGAGGTCCATAGATATTATTTGGCCGTATTATTGTCACCAGTAGATCGTAAGAGCGCTGATATGAGTGGATTATAAGATCTATTGAAGCTTTAGTAGCAGAGTAAGGATTTGTTGGAAGAAGTCTTCCTTGTTCATCATTCAAAATGTCTGAGTCGCCATAGACTTCGTCTGTTGAGATATGTAATAATCTCACCAGTATCAGCAGATCTTGTTGCTTAAGTAAACGCATACATTCTAATAAGTTCTGGGTGACAAGGATGTTATTTCTCGTGAAATAGAGTGGGTCGGAAAACGACTTGTCGACACTTGACTCAGCTGCAAAATTCACGATATCTGATATTTGGTTGATCGGAAAATCCTCCACCAACAATTGCCGTAACTCGGAAAAACTCTCAGACAAATCGAGCTTGATAAAAGTAAAGTTGGGGTATCCTTTTAGTAGTGAAAGAGCAGCAGTAGAACATTGGCTCGCGTAGTTAAGCTTGTCTATGCATGTAAAGTGATAGTTGGGGTACTTTTGTACAAAATACTCGAGAAAATTGGAACCTACGAATCCAGCTCCTCCAGTAACTAGAACATACTTATCATAGAAACGAGTCATGCTGCATCCAGTGGTCTAACAAATGTAAATTTTGACAATAGTGATATATAAGGAGAAAGATAAAATGATGATGCAGGCTACCTATCTGTTGGTCTATTCCATATGTATATTTGAAGGATTATATGAAATGAGAGAAGGTTGTGAGATGATGAGGTGATAACAGAAAAGTGTAACGTTACAGTTTTTACAACGCGCCTGCCAGTACTGCCCCACGGTTCCAAGTAATAAAAAGCGGACAATGCAGTCAGTAGACGCTCATGCAGATTCATGATGCTTGGATTCAGATTTTCCGAAGATTGTTGCTGGAATCGAGCCAATGGAATCCCTCTATTGGCGTCGGACAAACCGCATGGCTGCGTCATGTGGGTTGTCTGACGTTTGGGAGTTTTCCGATTATTATTTGGCTCCGACTTTTTTTATGTTCGCCCGCAGACAAAAAAGCTGTATACATTCCAGACCTCTTCAAAAGTGCAACGTTACAGCGAAAATTTGACTTAAGGACCAATTCATACAAAAATTCAGCTTGACTCCATTATCAGGTAAAATCAGACATTTTCTTTCTAGAAGCTGGTTCTACAGTATATAAATCCCTGAAAATCAGTCTCCGAACTCCCAGCCAGCCATGAATGGAATGCAGCATCTTTTGAATCCACTAACATCAACTCCAACTTACCAACAGATGACGAACGAATTCGATTTTACAAACCACTCCCATCGTCGCTTCAATCCGTTGAGCAACACATACGTATTATGCTCGCCACATAGAGCTAAGAGACCATGGCAAGGTGCTCGAGAAGAAATTAAGAAGGTTACATTGCCCAATTACGATCCCAAGTGCTACTTATGCCCTGGAAATGTCAGAGCCACTGGGGACGTCAACCCTAAATTCGAAGCCACATTTGTTTTCCCTAACGACTATCCAGCAGTGAAGTTGGAGCAGCCTAACTATGTGGAAGAAGTGTCCAAAGATTCTTTGAAAGGAAAGTTGTTGAAGACCCAAGGTGTCAAAGGTAAGTGCTTTGTTATTTGCTTCAGTCCCAACCATAGTCTCACTTTACCAGTGATGTCGATACCAGAGATCACCAATGTGGTCGAAGCCTGGACGCTGTTGTACAACAGTTTGCAACGTGAAGCTCTCTCAGGAAATGCGCCCTACAAATATTTACAGATCTTTGAGAACAAAGGCTTTGCTATGGGCTGCTCCAACCCACATCCGCACGGCCAGGCCTGGTGTTTGGACGTGGTGCCTACAGAAGTCGACAACGAATTACAGAACATGCAAAAATATCACCAGGAGAACCATACTCATATGTTGGGTGATTACGTAAAGCTCGAGTTGCAAGAGAAAGAAAGGATAGTAGTGGAAAACGACTCGTTCATCGTGGTCGTTCCATACTGGGCTCTCTGGCCATTTGAAACTTTGTTGGTGGCTAAAGAACACCTCAGATCCACGCAAGACTTTACCGAGAAGCATAAACAAGACCTTGCCCAAGTGCTTAAGGTCTTGACTACAAAGTACGACAACTTGTTTAATACCTCTTTTCCTTACTCTATGGGTATCCACCAAGCCCCATTGCATTGTTCTGAACATGAGAAGGATGCTTCCTGGTTCCACATGCATTTCTACCCTCCCTTGTTGAGATCAGCTACTGTCAAGAAGTTCTGTGTTGGCTTTGAGATGTTGGGTGAACCCCAGAGAGATTTGACCAGTGAACAGGCTGCTGCTCGTCTCCAGGAATTGAGTGGAGATGTTCACTTCAGCCGCAACTAAGCACAAGAAACATTGAAATGTACATACATATCAAATACATATAAACACTAGTTTACAATCATAGATGTTGCCTTCAGATGATTGATTACTGCTAATAGCCGCAATCGGGTCATTTTTAACTTTGAACGTTGTGCAACCATGGGGCTTCCTATAGACTTACATACAAAAATTGACTAATATGAGCCATCAGAAACTGTTACGTAGCCACAAAAAGGAGTATCTGCCTATGTTTTCAGGATTTTGCATTTCTGTAGGAGTAGCTGAAAAATTTTGGAACCATCCTGCAGCTAGCTTTTTTTTTTACATATCAAAAAAAGAAATCGTTAATGATATATTGCATTTTCTGACATCGACTACATCAGCACGGCAAGCTAGTTAAACAGGTAAAAATGACAGTAGTGACACCTGTAGAGTCAGACAGTGAAAATTTGGCCTTTTCTGAGTTAAAAATCGAAAGCCTGAAGCTGCAAGCCCAGGCTGAGACTCCAGAAAAAGAATCCAAACCACCTTTGGAGTCTAGAATAGGCAAAGACTCCCCGTTCACCTTCGGTCAAAGATACTTGAAAAGTGATGAAGATGTTTTCAACCATAATGCTTGGGACCATGTGGAATGGGGTGAAGAGCAGATCGAAGAAGCCAAGTCCATGATAGCTAAACAATACGACCATCCTGTAAAGGACTTCGACAAGAAGCTCTACAACTCCAACCCGGCCAAATACTGGGACATTTTCTACAGACACAACAGAGAGAACTTTTTCAAAGATCGAAAGTGGCTTCAAATTGAGTTCCCATCATTGTATCAGGTTACGGCTGAAGACTACCAGGAAAAATGTACAATTTTGGAAATCGGATGCGGTGCTGGTAATACTTTTTTTCCAGTATTGAGTCAGAATAAGAACAAAAACTTGAAGATTGTAGGCTGTGACTACTCGAAAGTGGCCGTAGACTTAGTCCGCTCTAACGAACAGTTTGCTCCTAACAATGAGAAGGGTATAGCATTTTCGTCGGTTTGGGATTTGGCAAATCCTGAAGGAAAGCTTCCTGAAGATTTAGAAGAAAACTCGGTAGACATAGTCATTATGGTTTTTGTGTTTCTGGCACTTTCGCCAGACCAATGGAAGCAGGCCGTCTCCAACTTGGCCAAGATTTTGAAGCCGGGCGGAGAGATTCTCTTTAGAGACTACGGCAGATACGACTTGGCCCAAGTAAGATTCAAGAAGGGAAGACTCTTAGATGATAACTTCTACATCAGAGGAGATGGTACTAGAGTATATTTCTTCACGGAAGAGGAGTTGAGACAGATATTTTGCATAGACGGTCCTTTCACCGAAAAAAGAATTGCCACCGACAGAAGATTGTTGGTGAATAGAAAGAAGCAGTTGAAGATGTACCGTAACTGGTTGCAGGCTGTGTTCAGAGCTTAACGGCCATTGTAAATTAGAGCTAAATAATTAGAACTATTGTAAACTAGAACTATTAGCATGAACTTTTAGAATATTGAACCATGTTAATCATATAGTAGTGTAACAATAGTAATTAGGAGGATCGCTACAGTTGGATGTATGTTACAGTCTTAGTATGACCACAACATAGAGGAAATTGTCCAAATGTTTGAAGATCTCCCAAGTTTTTAACAAAGGCTCGTCTAGCAACGACTGGGTATTGATCCCATGTATGTACGGTAAAGCAATTGCTTCTCTTTCTCTTTCAGCAAAAAGATGTGGTAGATGTAGCAGTAACACATCTCTCATAGAAGTTGGCCCTTCTTTCCCATACGGAAAGATAGGCGCCTGGACTATGGTTGTAGTTCCAGGAATAAATATTCTTACTGGGATCTTCTGTGCCTTATCTTTCGGTATGATTTTCTTGTTTATGGAGGTGTAAGCCAGCAAATTATGATCTACAATGGACATCCATAGCTGGATGGAGTTGGATTCGCTGAGACTCATAATGGGTTTAGAATTCCCATTAAGTACGAAACAGGACTGTTTAAGTTGGTTGACTATCACCTCCTTCAATGACCTGTCGAAATCAACAGTACCGTCATCTTTCTTGTAGATGAAAGGGATGATGTAATCACTTGGATAATCTTCGTATCTCAAGTAGACTGTCCAAGAGCTGCTATACTCGTAGCTATCGAGAACTGAAGGAAGATGCAAATAGTCATAAAGCAAACCCACGGGAAGATTCCATTTTATGGGTACTCCTTCGTATTCAAACCAAAGCTGTTTTGACAGAAGCCCCTTTACGAATGCCAGAAAGTACTCTACAATAGCTGGCAACTTCTGTGTTATGTACGAATTTCGATAAATAGTACATAAGTACTCGATTTTCTGGTCTTTATGGGCCAAAACAACCCGGAGGTTGATATGGCCGTTCCAGAGCTTTGCCTTGATTTCGATTATATCTGAATCTGCCATTATCAGTCATTGAAGAGGCTCTCTGTCTGTGTATATGAGAATTGAATGTGAATTCATTAACATGGAACGTGACTAACGTCTGGATAGAATCACAATCCAAGTAAAATGGCTGTTGTCTATCCAGCTATGATCCAGAACCAATGTCTGAAATCAATTAATTTTTCAGTTTCACAAAAACCGTTTCTTCTGGTAATTACAGAATCGTTTCGGAACAATTACAATTGTTTATTGTTGCACTGGAAGGTGAGTAGAATTCGAATTGCACTTATTGACCATTCGCCAATCACAAAGAATCGTGTAAGTTTAATCTGATTCTCTGCACTATATTTAGCTCTCCTCCATACAGTCTCTCATATTTAGTAGTGAAATCACCTTTCCCAGTTAAGGGGATTGCAATTGTGGCAATAATCCACATATAATTGTCACTCGTATATTTGAATAGAAATCCACGAAAATTTCCTTGAAAGTTATCTGGTTTATCTTTTCGGTCACTTGCACATGTTGTTTTATCGAAGAGCCAGTATCCCTCTACTATATCACTGAAAACCTCCCAGAAATCGATATTCAGAGAGGATAGCATAATGAGCTCACCTACCCTTATGCTTTTCAGGTCAATCTGGGGATAACAAAAACATTCTTTGCATCTCGTTAACTAAGACTGTCCTTGTTATTTTTAGTTGCTTCCGTGCTCTATTGTGACTGCCTTGTGCTGGCACAAAAAATGATCCAAATAGGGAAATTGCAGCCAGCCCCAAAAAAATGGATGCGAAAGCCAGCCATCCCCACAATATATTTGAAACATTCGCTTGATGCGGAAAGCAAGATAATTCCATGGAATCCTTTGGCGGCATTATATATAGAAAGCAGCATTCCAAGTGAGCTCGTACACCACATTGTAATTTGTAATTAATTGCTATAGACGCTATAATCCAGCTTTTCACCAAAATTACTTCGATTTCCTCTGCATAACCATTCTATTTTGATACAATTCATAGAGACCATAATGAAGAAGTCGCCAACAAAGCAATTGTTGAGCCCTCTTGACGAGCCCAATAAAATACCAGCAGCTGGAGACTTCGACTTTTCCCATGCTGTGTCGTCTTTCAAGCCCGGAAACTATGAAATAGACGACTTGCCTAAGAGAATCCCTATTTTCAATCCCAAAACTGGAAAAATTCAGAGATTTGTCAGGAATAGATCTTCTATTCCTGCAAGAAGAGCTATAAGTATGCCCGTTTCTTCTAAAACGTCTACTGGATCATTCCCATCTGCATTCTTCAAAGAGCTTCCATCCACTCCAATCTCAGATGCTGACAATGAGAGTGGATCTTCATCTGCCAACTCTCTGCTCTCTGAACATAGGGTCATTTCTATGTTCACGTATCCAACTTCTTCTGTGAATAGATATCATGAGTCATTGCCTCCATTGCCCCCATTGCCATCTTCACAAGATAGTGAAGATGTTTCTTCAGAATCTAGTCTGATCTACTCTGATCACAAAACAACTTACAGCATGAAAATATCTTCTCCCTATAAAGCAAAGAATGTTATCACAGACGATGACGAGAGTCTATTCTCTGAACTTTCTCATTCTTCAAGAACAGATACTTCCTCGGACTTGAGTGAACATTCCGATTCTCCCAGCTTTATTGCCAAAAGTATTATGTATGTGGTTCATGAATACTCGTCTGCTACAGACTCAGAAGTGTCTTTGGCTACTACTGGTCAGAATATACCTGTGGACGATTACTACTGGATGGATGATCTTCCTGACAGTCTATTCTCTAATAATGCTATGGAAGAAGAACCTAGACAGAAAGTGACCACTCCTTCAAACACCAGAAAACTATTAGAATCAATCAAGATAGATGCGACACCAATACCTCAAAAGAATAAACCATTGCCTTTGCCATTGCCTATGCAAAAATCAAGAAAAGGAATTCAGAATAATACAAATGAATGTAATAGCAGCACTATGTCTCTGAAAAGTGGAGAATCGTCATCTTTCACGGAAGCAAAGCATGGATTGGCAGCCTATGTGAGGCAAAGACCATTCAACTACAGTTTGGATACTCCAAAGCAATACAAGCTTTCCAGGTTTCCTTCTACTGCAGTGCCCAAAAAGAAAAGAGTGCAATCGGCATACTCTACTAGCACGCAAAAATCCACAGAAATGGCTCCTTCCTCTAAACCAAGAACCGTGTCAATGTACTCTGTTCCATATCAAACATCAAAAATGCCAGCAGTGGATTCTTTAAAGCAACCTGTTACTACTGAAGCAGTGTCAGGACAGAAACCGAGGAAAATATCTGAAGGCAAGACTAGAAACTCAGCTTTACCTAGTCTTCCAGTATACCCATCTTCCAGACAAGGAGAAAAGGAAGAAATGATCAAGAACCATGTCCTGTCGTTCTTACTCAAGATGAAGAAGATGAAGAAAGAGCAGGGGGGTGCAACTGTGAAACGACAGGGCAGAGCTCCTTCCTCAACTAGCAAGAGTCTTCCCCAAGTGCCCGAACTAGAAAGGGATAACCGTTTCAGAAGAAATGCCCAGGGAATGAGGTGGTAGTGTTCATAGAATGTATATAATTCTAGTTACATCTACTGTGATTGTAACTATGTGAGACTATGTCAAACTATTATATTAATATATCTATTTAAAAGTTAACTATTGCTTCATTTACTTACAACTTCACTATCAAGTCATTATCCTTGTATTTTGCAACCAAGTCTTGGATGTCGTATTTGGCAGCGATCTTTCCATTAATGAACCGTCCTCCAAGATAGTGAATCTTCTCAGAACCATAAGACACAAACTTCTTAGCACATGGTTTTGGAGCTGTGAGACTCACCAACATTGTAGCCTTGATATCAAGGTCTATTGGACCTTCGTCTACGTCCCATCCTGATGGTATATCTACAGAAACTATGGGAGATATCTTTCCATGATTTTCTGAAAGAAAGGATATTAAATCTTTGAAGGGTTCTCTTACGGGAGGCTTGAACGAGAATCCAAACAACGAGTCAATGATTAGGCCCGTTGATTCTTCTAAAGCCAATTGCTTGACTTCATCCAAAGTTTCAACTTCTCCTACATCTAAATCTTGCAATTGAGTCACCAAATTAGCATAAAGAGGATTTTTTGTTCTTTTTGGATAGTACAAGACGGGATCGTAACCTCCCCAGAGTTTTAAATGGCGAGCAGCCACCAAGCCATCACCTCCGTTGTTTCCTGGACCAACAAGAACCAATACACGGGATGTCTTTGAAGCTGTCGGAGGTGGATATTGTTTATATATGGCTTGGGCCACTGAAAGTCCTGCTAATTCCATGAGTTGATCGATGGAGAAGGCACCAGTCGACATCAATTCCTGGTCGAGTTGAGCTGCAGCTTTGGCCGAAAGAGTTTTAAAGGAGGAACGAAGCATTCTGAAATATAAATGGGTTATTTGCAATGAAATCGATAGAAACAAGGCGATTCACGAGACAATTGTAAGTAAAACTTCCCTTTGAAATGTGTTTACTGAGAAGAATGATTTTGATAGGATTTATTTATTCGTTGTAAAAGTAAAAATTCTCACTGATAAAGTGCTGGGATGCGCTCTTTCTAAGAAATGGATAGAGGTCACTCCAAGGATGCAGCTATCAAATGATAGTATGATGATTTTCTTTCCGATGGTTAAGGAGAGTGGAACGGAGTGGATTGTGGTGGATGGGAGAATCTATGTGAAAAAAATAAGTGGTGCGATCCGAAATCCGGGGAAAAGGTTGTGAATTACCAGCGTAAGTTAGCGAGATTAGCGTCTCCTCTGCTTGATTGCGGGAGTTATGAGATCAGATCACGGTAAAGGAACTCCGAGCCGACAATATACTTGTCCATTGTTCAATAAGAGACGTGTTCCTTGAGCAATGCTAGCTTTATGGAGCAGCAGAATGTCACTTGGGGAGGATCGCACTAATGCGCATCAGCTCTCGCTATCTCTCGCTATTTAAACAGACGTTATCTTCGCTATTCTCACTAACTGTATACTGAAGCGCTGTCCAGTCACGCGTTATAGTAAGCAAGCCCAGTACAATTGCTGTGCTACTGCATGCCTCGCTCGCTATTTATTCTCGCTGGTCTCTATTCTCGCTATCTTGAGTCCTTACGCGGCGTCCCTGTACTGCATGCAGTACACTCTCATTATTCTCATATGACACCTGTCATAAACGCAGGCTACATTCTCTTACCGAACTTGGCCATGGCTGCTGCCTCTGGATAGCAACCATAATTTCTCCTCAGTCGCCTCTGGTAGCCATTACAATGCAGCTATCAACACATTGGGCCTCCCCATGTTGGTCTGCAGCCTCTGTTTGCCCAGGAAGTGCCCGAATCTCATTTTTCAGACCCAAGTAGCGGTGATGGCTTATGTCAGCCGCCTCGATTAATCGTCCTGCAGAGTCCCACCTTGGGCCAATAACAGAAATAACACAACAGCAAAGAACATGGTGTCTTGTGGAAGAGAGTTGGCAGGTGTTCGTATCAGTGTCTAGGTCCAGCTGCGAAAGCTTGCAATATTTCAATTAGTACCGTGTGTCACTAAACATGCAATTGGAATCAAACACGGCTGCGAAATTTCGCGTTGCGACTGGTACAAAAAAAATTTCAGAATCCGAAATATTGCACAGCGTGCAAATCAGTAGCACCAGGGACGCGAAGAAGACACCGAATCCCTAGAAAGGCGACTACTCGTATCAGCATAACTCAATTGGATTTCCATAGTGATATAGGATTGTCACTTTGTCCATCAGCACAAAGAGACAAGAGAAATACAGATATACACGCCATCTGTGTCGGTGTGGTTCTGGCAGCTCTCACTAAAATTCATTTTCTCTCACTAAATTTTCTTTTTTCGCTTGTGAGACCTTTTGTTTACTGTTGTGAATTCGTCTTGCCATATTTTGAATTTTGGATTCTGAATATTGAAATTGGATTTGAGTATTGACTATAAACTGAATTTTCATTTTTCTTTACTGATTCCGCTTTCAACTATTTTTTTTTTGCTTCGTGTTCACATCCACCTCGTTCCACATCAACATATAACGCTATGAATCTGCTGTACTACGAGTCACCCTCTATGGTAGCCAACTCGCCCATGATCAACTACAGAAAAGACGCCAAAAAAGGGATCAAGTTCACCTTCATGGTGGTTGGCGAGCTGGGCACGGGAAAGACGACCTTTATCAACTCGTTGTTGAACAAGAAAGTCGTATCTCATCGTTACGAAAAAAACGGCAAAGCCACCACCGACACCAAGACGTTGGCTTTCACTTCGGCCAAAGCTGTCGCTCTTCCCAACACGTCCATTTTGACGAGAGACGAGTTCAATCCGGAGACCATCCATGAAGAACCGGGCATTGCCTTGACTGAAACCAAAGTCGAGATGGTCGACGACGACAACATGAAATTGTTGTTGAATATCATCGACACGCCGGGCTTCGGTGACAACTTGAACAACGAGTTGTGTTTTGTTGAAATTGAAAACTACTTGAAGCAACAGTTTGACTTGGTTTTGGCCGAAGAAACGAGAATCAGAAGAAACCCCCGCTTTATCGACACCAGAGTTCACGCCTTGTTGTACTTTATCACTCCTACCGGTCATGGCTTGCGTGAAATTGATATCCAGTGCATGAAGCGCTTGTCGAAGTACGTCAACATCTTACCGGTAATTGCCAGAGCAGACTCGTTCACAGCCAAGGAATTGGACCACTTCAAGGAACAGATCCGAATCGACATCGAGAAATTCAATGTTCCTGTGTTTCAGTTCGACAACTACTTGAACGAGTACGACGAAGACGAAGACTACGAATTGATACAGGAGTGTAAGTTTCTTGCTGGTTTACAGCCATTTGCCATAATATCGGCTGAGACTGAGTATGAGATCAAAGATCCCAAAACCGGGGAAGTCAGACGCACTAAAGCCAGACAGTATCCCTGGGGTTTGGTGGATATCAACGATCCCAAGATTAGCGACTTCTCAGTGTTGAAATCGGTCTTACTAGGCTCCCATTTGCAAGACTTGAAGGACTTGACGCATGATTTCTTGTATGAGACATACAGAACTGAGCGTTTGACCAAGGTTACGGGATCCAAGACATTTGAAACTGACGAAGACGAAAATGAGTTCCACGACACGGTAGAATCGATTCCTGAACATCATAACCAGTTTTCTGCCAACAGCAATACCATCCCTTCGCTTTCAAATTTGGCCCAACTCACCAACATCTCTGCATTGAACAATAGCGTAAATGGTGACACGACTTCCACCACATCTTCTATCCGTAAAAGCAAATCTATGTTGCTCGATGAAGATGGAGAGGAAATCAACGTTACTCCAAGGTTCAAGGACACTGCATCTTTCACCTCTTCCACATCGACAGTTTCGATGGAACTCTCTGCCAGACCACCTGACAGTCCCCAGTCATCCAGAACAAACAACTCTTTCAAGAGGAAGTCTATTGGTCCACAACGTAGTCAGTTACGTCAAATATCGGAAACTGTTCCTTATGTAATCAGGCACGAACGGATTTTAGAAAGGCAGCAGAAGCTTGAAGAGATGGAGATGGCTAGTGCAAAAGAGTTGGCTCACAGGGCTGCTTTGTTAGAACAGAAGGCTGCAGACTTGAAGGCCAAGGAAAAGACGTTGATGAAGAGATTGGAACAGGAAAGATTGCGGAAGCAGCAATCCATCCTGCAAATTCAAGAAGGTGATGCAGACCGTGAAGAAGGTGAAAATGTGACGAAGTTTGAGGGTTTACCCACCGAAGAAGAGGCACACAGAGAGATTGCGCATAACTCTACGCTCAACAAGGACGAGACGATTACAGATTTGCACTCGATAGTTAGTCAATCTTGAGGAGATGACAGTGTATTGATTGATTTAAGTAGTACCATTACATAGAAAAATAAGAGAACTAGAATATGTAGTGCAAGACAGTTTAAGAGAAGTTCAAGAATAGTATAGAGAGAGTATTGTAGCGATACAGATGAAGTTAGCACTAGTAAAAGCTACAGGAGAACAGTATATTATAGGATGGAGAGGTTAAAAGTGCTGTTACTGGAAGAGAAAGGAAGGTCTGAAGTCTTGCAATAGAATTTGTTCCATGTTCAAAAGTGGATTAGTAAAATATACTGAATAATAGTCGACTGTAACAGTGTCGAGGGGGTAAAGTAAACTTTTTATAGTTTAGAGGGAACCACAACAGTGTAAATTGTTCTTCTACTGTGTAGAGGATAGAAGCACGGCTACAGCTCGTGTAGTGGAGAATAGCTGGAACAGAAGTAGCAGTATATATGGGACTTCTCAGTAATTTTGTGCATGCAACAGACTCCCACTGTTCTTTCGTGACTCAATCAGATATCATTATTGCGTGGCAAAAGGCGTCAAGATCCTGTCATCTCTTCGGTCTCTAAAAAGGCTGTGTTGAAAGCCTTCGCAACGGTGGAGTCCGCTGGAAGTTATGGTGTCCCAAATGCGTGATGAGGCTAGGCTGTGAGATACGCGACTTCAGTGTGAATTTTGAATTGATCCGGTGACGATTAGCGAGAAAAGCGAGATATCTCACTACGACTGGGGAAGGGGTCTCCCTAGGAGTAAATCTTCACTAGCATAATGACGTCAGCTAAGCTTACAACGACGGAGGAGCCAACTCTGTAATAAGAGACTGGCTAACTCACTTACCATTTATTGACCTACTGAGTGAGAAAATCTACAATTTCTTTAAACCTCCTTTCTTTCTTATTCTGCCCACAAAGTCTTTTCTCGCATCTCTGGCCCTATCACCTGCCAATTCTCTTTTGGCCATTCCTTGTTCTCGCTAATTCCATCTGCACACAGAAAAATTCTCTTCAAGAAAGTTCAGCAAAAATCCACGACAATAGAAAAAAACACCAAATACAAATCCTCAGCTTGTGAAGACAAACTTACTCTTCTTCTTCTAGTTGTACTATCGTTGTTCAAACTTGTGGTTTTTTTCGCTAGACATACTCTACGGCCCTGTCACAGAACAGAACCGCGTCGTGTCTTAGTCTGCTTCGTCTCTTCATACATATTTGGCTGGGATTTTCAAGAACTGTTGTGTGATCGAACTTGATTTAGAATCAATCTATTCATTGTCGTTTTCTACACCTATTGATTGGTCTTATTGAGTCTTTGTAGGCCACAATAGCTTCTTTTATTTGATTTAAGACCTGATATTGAATTGATTTTGTTATCGAATTGAGCATTTTGGTATACACATCGTTACCATTTCACAATATTGAGTATCATTATCACAAAAGATCACCATTCTTCAACTCATAATCAACTTCATTTTTGCAACTTCGTTTAAGTAAATCTTTTAAAGTTTACCTTATTTTTATTGATTCGCCTTAACTTCAACTACTTTCCTTCTTTCACGTACAATCTCATACATATTTCACAATGGATATCATCAAAGTGTTAGAAACCGCGTTGTTGGACCGCGACCCCAACAAAAGAACTGAAGCTGAATTGCAGTTGAACCAGGCTGCAAACCACCACTTTGGTGAATACGTTACATTGTTGATCAACGCCATGTCCAACACTGACGCCAAAACAGAGCCAAGAATGTTGGCAGGAATTGCGTTGAAAAACCTGTTGACCGCCAAAGACCACAAGACAAAGTTGAGCTTCCACGCTCGTTGGATCGAATTAGACTTCCAGACAAAGACAGCCGTAAAAACTGTTGCTTTAGAAACCCTCAAAACTGCCGACGATAGAGTCGCCAGCTCTGCTGCCCAGTTGGTAGCAGCTATCGCAGATATCGAATTACCTCGTAACGAATGGCCGGAGTTGATTACAATCATTATGGAAAACACCAAACCTGAGAACCCCGAGCACGTCAAAAAGGCATCTCTCTTGGCTATTGGCTATATCTGTGAAAGTGCTGATCCAAACAACCCAGCTATCATATCTCAGGCCAGTGGCATCTTGATTGCTATCGTACAAGGATGTCAGAGCAGTGAGCCTTCGAATGTCGTCAGATTGACTGCGTTAAATGCTTTGGTCAACTCTTTGGAGTTCATCAAATTCAATTTTGAAAAGGAAGGGGAAAGAAACTACATCATGCAAGTAGTCTGTGAAGCCACTCAAGCTGATGATAGTGATCTTCAAGCCAGTGCCTTTGGTTGTCTTGCTAAGATCATGTCGCTCTACTACAGGCACATGTCACTCTATATGGAAAAGGCATTGTATGGCTTGACTGTCTCAGGTATGCAAAGCTCGGACGAAAAAGTTGCCTGTATGGCTGTAGAATTCTGGTCCACAGTCTGTGAAGAGGAATTGGAAATATCTCTACAGAGACAAGAATTGGGCTTGGATGCTGTTGAGATGCCTGATTCACCTGATTTGATCACTTATAACTTTGCCTTGGTTGCTATCCAAGATGTCTTGCCTACTTTGTTGACTTTGCTTACAAGGCAGAACGAAGACCCTGAAGATGACGACTGGTCTGTTGCCATGGCTGCTGGTGCTTGCTTGCAGTTGTTCTCGCAGAATATTGGAAACTACATTGTAGAACCAACTCTTCAATTTGTTGGTGCCAACATCAGTAGCCAAGATTGGAGAGCTAAGGAAGCTGCTGTTATGGCATTTGGTTCTATCTTGGATGGACCAGACCACGACCAGTTGAAGAGCATCATCGACCAAGCCTTGCCTCCAATTCTTGCTTTGATTGGCGACGAGTCTTTGCAAGTCAAGGAGACTGTAGCCTGGTGTTTGGGTAGAATAGCCGACTTGATTGTAGACGCGATTGAACTCTCCAAGTTGCAAGACTTATTACAGGCTTTAGTAATAGGTTTGAAAGACCATCCAATGGTGTCTACCAACTGTTGTTGGACCTTAATGAACTTGTTGGAACAATTGTGTGCTGATGCTCCGTACAACGAAACCAGTGTGATGTCCGCTTACTATCATACTATCATCAGCATTTTACTTGAGTTATCTGACAAGGAAGATAACGACTTCAGTTCAAGAGCCTCTTCTTATGAGGCCCTTTCTACTTTCGTGACTTACAGTGCCAATGACACCATGAATGTTGTTCAAGGCATTGCAACAGAAGTATTGTCCAGATTGGACAAGACCATTCAGTTGCAGTCGCAGGTGTCCAGCAGTGAGGACAAAGGTAATTTGGAAGAATTGCAAATCAATATTTTGTCGTTGTTGACTAACATTATCAGAAGAATTGGCTCCGATATTGCCGCTGATGCCGACAGTTTGGTCACTTTGTTCTTGAAATTGTTGGAAGCGCAAGCTCCCAACTCTTTGATTGAAGAAGATATTTTCATTGCCATCTCTTCTGTTTCCGGTGCCATTGGTCAGGGTTTCATCAAGTATATGGACGTTTTCTTCCCATACCTAGTCAAAGCTTTAGAAAATACGGAATCGCCTACTTGTTCTACTGCAATTGGACTTGTAGCAGATTTGTCGCAATCTTTGGGTTTGCAAATTCTACCATACTTGGAAAAGTTGATGAACATCTTCTTAATCATCTTGAACAACGGTGACGTGAAGCGAGAATTGAGACCGGCCATCATTTCATGCTTTGGTGATATTGCAACTTCCATTGGTGATTCTTTCCAATTATATCTTGAGTTTGTCATGGGCATTTGTAGCCAGGCTTCACAAGTAAAAGTCGACGACTCTTCTATGGAATCGATTGACTACGCGTTGAATGTGAAGGAGTCAGTGTTGGATTGCTACGTAGGTGTTGTTGGTGGTATGGCCGAGCACCCTCAAGTAATTTATCCTTACTTTGGAGCTATCTTCCAGTTTATTGAGGGAGTTGCTATGGACATCAACATGTCTTCTACTGATTCTATCGCCAGATTAGCAACAGGATTGTTGGGAGATCTTGCTGCTATGTATCCTAACGGTGATTTCAAGCAAGCATACCAACAAGAATGGGTCACAGAGTTCATCAAGAAGACCAGATCCAACCCAGTCTTTGAAGAAAAGACCAAGGACGCTGCTAGATGGGCCAGAGATCAACAAAAGAGACAGTTGGCGGGCTTTTAAGTTGACAGTCGAAGGCATCTTCGCTTCAAGTTCGTGCGGCCATCTTTGGCCCTCATTATTTATCACATTCTTCATCACCTCTCATATCTCATCTCTCATCACATCTCTCATCTCTGATATTTTCATGTCTCGTCATTTCTCTGATCTCTAATCTCTAATCTCATATTTGATCGACTCTTGCCAGCTCGTCATTTCTCGTCATCTCTAGTTCCTCTCATATCTCTTATTCATCTGTTATAATTCCATTTGTCTTCTTCGTTTGATTTTCGTTTAGTTTTGCTTTCCCTCGTCATCTCTTATACATACTCTATATACGTTTACTTCACCAGACTCTCTAGCAATGGATGCAATCCATCGTTATTGGATTTGTTGATTAATTCACGTCTCTCATGTCCTCTAATGCCTTCTCATATAGCCACTAATTCTAATATTGCAATTAATATACGTATTCAAGCAAATTCAATAGAACGTAGTTTTCTGTCATAGGTAGTTTCTTCGAATTATAAATTGATAGTTGAATAGTTTGCAATACTACCTATTTGGGATATTCTGCGACCTTTTTTGCATTCGCTATCTTACAATTGGATCTAATTTTTACTGAAATATAATTTTTAATCAGACTTCAATAGAAATCAGAAACTTCTAAATGTTTTGAAAAGAATTTGTCGGCATTCAGAGTTTTGTAATATATTCTACTTCTGTATTTTCTGCCTTGAAATTGCTCTGCTCTTCAATAACGTGCTTAATTCCTAAATTTTCTTTTGGCTGGAAAATTCGCGACTGAAATGGAACAAAATCGTACTATCTCGGATACTATTTTGGAAGTTCCATTGACTTATATTTCTTTGCTAGTGTCTTCATTGACATTCTTTCTGGAATCCTAAGTGCTGCTGTTTGTTCCAGTTGGATTTCCTATTTGTTTTGCTGTGAGCAATATTATTTGGTGCCACCATTTGGTTATTCTAGCTAAATTAAAGGTTAGTGCAATCTACGAATTTAAATTCAACATAATCTTCATATTCCAAATTATTTCACTCGATCTCTGTTCCACGGGCATCCCGTATTTGTCTGCTGGTATCTTTGTTATTTCTGTCAACAGACGTAAAAAGCACGTCTATTGTATTAGATTTTTTCCTTTGGGCTAATCATTTGCTGTACTATTCAACATGTCTACTTTTGCATCAGAATACAATCCGATTCCGTTTGATCATACATACGTCTTGTATGATCCTAACGATATAATATCCATATTGTCGGTTCACTTGTCGTTGCTTCCCATCTACGTCATGGTGTTCTATACCTCGTGGTTTCTCATAACTAGAGAAATAGAACCTGTGGTTGTGGTAGGCGGCCATTTGGTAGGTGAAGTCTTAAACAAGATCGTCAAGAGAATTATTAAGCAGCCCAGGCCAGACTTTCACAAAGAATTTGGTAGTGGCTCCTTTAGCTTGGGGTATGGAATGCCCTCGGCTCATTCACAATTCATGGGCTACTTTGCTGCGTACTTCATTTGCATAGTCCTATTCAAGGTCAAGCACTTGAGGAGATACCAGCGTTTCTTGGGCTGCGCCTTTCTTGTAGTTGCATCCATCTTAGTAGCTTCTTCTAGGGTGTATTTGTTGTATCACACCGTCCAACAGGTAGTTGTAGGTGTCATGCTTGGTGCGTTGTTGGGGTTGGTTTACTTCCTAGCTACCACATTTGCTAGAGATATAGGACTAGTTGACTGGGTGTTGCTGTGGCCACTAGTTAACTACTTCTACGTCAAAGATTCGTATTTCCACTGCTATCAATCGTTTAGGGATGAATACGATACGTTCTTGCGGTGTAAATCGAAAGGCTCGAACAAGAAGGTGTAGATTGCTAATCATGAAAAGTTTCTATACATGTTAATCGTGCCCTGATCCAGTATAAGCTATTGATTACTAGCAAAATAGTAAGTTGTTATATACATATATATACAAAGAAATGGGTACATGGCTCTACAAAGATTCACAAAAATTCAAAAAATTCGCTATTCATCTCACTATGATGTATTCATTAAAAGCTATCGAAGAATTAAAAAACATGAATTAATACAATAGTTTATGCATTTTATATACAAACGACAGATCAGCATCTAGAAGTCATCCCACTTGTCGTCATCTTCGTGTTTGCTAGCAGCACCTCCGAATTTGGATCCACCACTAACACTGCCCAATGAAGTCTTTTCCTGGGGTTTGGAGAATCCAAATGCAGCAGGAACCTTTTCTTCCTGTTGGTTAATTGACAAGTTGTTGAAGAGCTTACCGAACTTGTCTTCTACAGTTTTGTTTAAACCTCTTTCGTTAACCTCAGCGGTGAAAGTTTGAAATGTCTCGGAACCGTATTTGCCTGTTTCTTGCATCTTCTGGCCGAATTGAGCCATGGCTCTTTTGGCTTCATTTGTGATATCAGATTCTTGCAATTGCGAGATACCAGGCTTAATGACACTTTCGGTCACCTCGTTAACAGACTTCGCCACAGTGGACGAAAACAATCCCCAGCCCTTAGAAAAAGTTCCAAGAGGGTCGGCTTGCAAGTTGTCAAGAGTAAACCCTGCTAGAGAACCTCCAGCAGCAGGTTTGGGAGCAGGAGTATTTCCAAAGCCGCCATACTTTCCACCTTGAGAAGGAGGTAAGTGGTCTGGTCTCAGATCGTTTTTGGACCCCAATTGTGCAAAATATGCTTCATTCTTCAGCTTCTGTTCTCCTTGCAAAACAGGGGTATTTCTACTGGAACTGATCTGTTCCTGGGCTATGCTGGCAGAAGAGTTGTTACTTGTGGAAAGGTTGTCCAAAGTGGGCAAGGTCTTGCCGGAATGGTCTTTGGCTACGAACTCCCTGCCTTCAATTTCACAGGTCAACAACTCCTTGTAGTCTTCTGCTACGTAGTTGTCGTACTTAGCCTTAGCTGGCAAAGTCAAGTCTACACCGTTAGCAGTGAAGTAGGTCTTGATTTTTTCGTTCCCGCCCTTTTCCATTCTCAACGTCTCTTCAGGCTTGAACTGGTCCATGGTAATGGATCTGACAAACGAAATGTGCACACCCAAGCCTCTGTGGATACCAGCACATTCCAAACAGATGAAGATACCGAACTTGGGAGATGCCCATTGTGGGTTAGGAGCACCGCAGTCGGCACACTTCTTGTTGTCGCCGTTCTTCTGAAGAAGTAACAACTTTCTACGCGTTTCTGGATCGATAGACATTCTGTGCTTGTTGTTATGTCAGATAGTGATTCCTTAGTGAGATACCTGGATTTCGATGAGAAATTTCTGATGAGAAAAAAAGATTAGCTCGGCAAATGTTTCGAAAAATGTAGGAGATTGTATCGAATGCAAAGTTGTGGAAGAAGAAGACAGTCTGTTTTCCGTGATCTACAACAGACTCGTAGAAATTCTTGTCTATGAACCGGCGTAGTTTCAACTAAGGTTTCAGATCCAGAAATTCTAAAAAGAACACACCCTCATTAACAAAGAACAGGAACGGCGGAACTGATTGATTGGAAATTGTGAGCACGCGTTTTTCACACGACCACACACTGATCTACGCGAGGCCCAGCCACCTTCAGATAACAAGGTAGGTAGATGCTGGAAAGTCATGAACATACAAATGAGAGAGGCGTTTTCTGGAAAACTGAGTTAAGTATTACTTGTGGTATTCTGGTTGGTTGCGAAAGAAAAGAGACCATACAAGAAGCTTTTGTAATTTATGCTACAGTGTTGCAACTTCTTATCATTTTTCAACTTCTTTCGCAGCAATTCTGAAATATTTGAAAAGAGCCGTGCACTCGATTTTACTTTTAGATTCTCTAGAAATGTACAGACAAATACCGTTCTTGACAAAACAGTAGTGAACTCAAAAAGGATACAGTCTGAGATGTTCGACTACATTTTTCTACATCTTGTTTCAAATCTCGTTCAATCAATATATTGATGTGCAGCTAACCTACAACTTAGAGCCTGGGTCCTCATTCTGATGCTTAACGGTGACTGGGTAAAGATCGCCTACGCCAGATCCTGTCTGCCAAGAAGCACCATCGACAACGGCCACTGTACCGTTGACAAAAGAAGCAGCTGGCGAAAACAAGTAGACGGTAGCTTCAGCAATGTCTCTAGTGGTACCTAGTCTTTGCAAAGGAATTTTGCTGATGGTATTTGCTCTGTCCTTGACCAATCTCTCGAGGCCTTCAGTGCCTTCAATAGGACCAGGTGCAATAACGTTACTTCTAATACCCAAAGGACCCAATTCCACTGCCAACGCATTTGAAAGAGCATCAACACCAGCCTTAGCGGCACCTACATGGATTTGGAATGGCACACCGTAGTAGTGCAAAGTAGCACTGACAAAGATGATGGCACCCTTGTTCTTCCTCAATTGTGGGAAGGTGGCCTTGACGGTGTTGTAAGAGCCCAATAAATCGATAGATATCACAGACTTGAAGGCATTGGAAGATAAATGGTTGAAGTCGCACAAGAAGTTACCAGCAGCCCCTGCGATAACATAGTCGATTCTGCCCAACTCCCTCACGGTCTTCTCAGCAGCCTCAACGAGCTGGCTGACTTCTCTGACATCAACGATACAAGATATGACCTTGGCATCTGGTCTCAATTGGCCGAGTTCAGCGGCTGCCTTGTCGGTTTTTTCCTTGTTTCTACCAATGATAGCAGCATTGGCTCCCAATAAGATCAATGCTTCGGCTTGAACTCGACAGATGGTACCTGCACCGCCAGTGACAAACACGACCTTACCCTTGAAAATGTCTGGTTTCCAGACAGAGTTTGTAACAAACGACTGGTCTAATGTGCTAGGCATATTTCACTTGTAATGTAGATTAGATGGAACTGAATAGCAAGCTATGAGTGAACAAAGTTGGTTAAGCTGTCAAAAGTTACGTTAAAGTCAACTCGGTAGTCGAAATCGAATTATCACCAATTATCAACAAGTTCAACAGCTGATAGTGCCCAGTACCATGCCAATTAAATGAATTGATGGGAATCGTGGAGTTAAATACCAAAAGAATATCCGCTGACAAGTGTAAACCGTCGTGTGCATACCAGCAGATTCTCTTGCCCCACAACTTTCTTCAGGTATTATCCGAGGATCAGCCTGTGATATCTGGGGAAATGCGAGTGAAAAAATGTTGGATGTACCGAACAGTTATACCGAATGGTAGACTGTGCAATTTATGACAGATTACTTAACGGAAATTGGCCTTAAGGAAATCAAGCTGTAGCTGAAAAATGTCCGAGGAATTCTACTTAAAATATAGTACCGATCTCTAACTCTTATCTACGCTTATGGCTGCTCCCGAATCTCCCGTAGATTTTTCAGGTTCTGGTTCTTGTTAACATGTTACTCTTGTAGCTATCATCATCATCAACATCAGCATCAGCATCAGCATTAGCTACCAATTCTTTCTATATGTCATTTCTATCCTACTACATTATTCCTTTCTGAACCATTCGACGTCAAAGCGATCATCTTGCTAGCGTTTGCAATATTGGAAACAACGTTCGGTGACAACTTCACTTCACCTGTGCTATTCACACTATCGGCCATATCGGATTCATCCGGACTCTTGTCGGATATACCATTCTTGGTCAAGAAAACTCGCTGATCTTCTGGCTCATCGTCGTCCTCTCTAGGTCTCTTCTCCGCATTGATCAAAGACTTAAGCTCAGACTCAGAAAAGAGAACATTTACTCTATTTCCATTGCTTGATTCAATATCTTTGTTAGCAGCAGTTGAATCGATAGCATTATCATAGTTTATTGCATTTGAATTTGTTTCTTGATCTTCTTCTATCGTATCATCCTCGTCATTTAAAGGAGTCGAGACATTGTGACGGTCCAAAATATCATCGTCAGAACCAAAGCTGAGATCGTCGTTTTTGATAGTATTCTCAGTAGCACTGTTATTGTGACTGTGGTCTTCATAGAATCCATTTTCAACTAGTTCTATTAGTTCCCTTCCCGTGTTGACATGGTTGATTTTGGTGCCACAGAATTCCTTGAAATCTCTGTAAATGTAGTTAGCTAGTAGTTTGAAATTGTAGCGTTTGATGGTGACAGTGGAATCGCAATTTTTGACAATGGTCTCAATAAAATCAAGACACGTTGAATTGGCCATGTTGTTTTGTTCGGCGATCTGTTCAAAGTAGTCAAAGAAATACCTCAACAGGTTAGAGTCAATAATGTACCGAGTATAATAGTTATCGTTGAGTAAGGTGATGTTTTTTAAACAGCGTATAGCGCTCAACTTCAACGTCGTCTTGCAGTTGATGGCTACTAGCTTCCCTACACCCAAGAGTATATCCTGCTCAAGGAAAAACGGTCTTGAAATACTAACGTCATGTTCCTTAGTACAGAAGGAAATAAGATCACACAAGTGGTGGTATAATAACTCATCGCCGGTGATAGCTGCTACGACAGGATTGCTGGAAGTGAAGTCTTCCGCGGATGCAAGGACTATTAGACGCTTGAACAATTCAGGCGCCACTTGTGAATAGAATGCTTTGAAGTAATTGTTAGTGTTGATATCATGAAAGTCATCACCTGAGTTGCCATTGCTATGGCTACGAAGCTCGTTCTTGAGCTGGTCAATCTCGATATCAGGACTCGAGTTTGAAGCTATGTTGGAATCCAAGAGTATTCGCAAGGCTTCAAACGCCTGAATCTTTAATCCTGGATTCTTGTCCTCCACCAAAAGTCTGGTCAATATCGATATCAATGTCATATCGTCAGAAAGTTTTAGCTTCAAGCTCTTTGTTTCCTCTTCATTTTCTCTAGGCTCCATCTTATGGTTGTTTGGAGGCTCTGAGTTGTCTATAGTTTCGTCGTTGTCGATCGAATTCACGATGGAGGTGTCTTGTTCTATTATAATCACGATCAATTCAGTTCCCAATACCCGTATGGAAGTATCTGAATCGTTTAATGCAAAACTTGTCATTCTGAAGAGTCCACTCTTGACCAAAAGACTAAAGAACTCCAGTTTCTGATGCGACTGGAGCGATTTGGCAATCAACACATACTGGTGCAACATCCTTACACCATCTCTCTTTCTCGCGAGATTCTTATTGTGATGCGAATGCGAGTCCTTCTCTGTCAGTTTGGCCCTGGGATACTTTATCATCTCGTAGTCCTCGTATATGTTAAAGAGCTGCTCAAGTATGAGTGGATCCTTCAAATAGTTGATAATCTCCACTTGGTTCATGTAGATAAGAGTCGATATCAAATTGAAAGTCTGGTCGTCTAAGAAACGTGCTAGAACTACATCCTTCAAGAAGTTGAGATGAAAGTCCTTCTTGAAGATATTAAGGTCTTCTACGGGGATTACGGTCTTGAACGACTTGTTGTCCAAGGACTCTCTATGGCATGCTTTGAAGTTGGGATATTCTGGGTCGTACTCTAGGATGCCCGCTAGTGCAAAAATGTTTTCTTCTGTCAGGAGAAATTCTTCTATCAACGAGGACTCGTTGTAGAGTATCAAGGTCTTGATGATTTCGCTGATAGTGTAGAGATTGATGAGGTTCCTGTCGTTTTCAGCAGCATTGAATGAATCCACGAATTTATGGAAATAGTCGTTATCCAATATATATTTCAGAATGCTTGTACGTGTGAACTGGGAGTTGGAACCCTGGTTGATGATTTCTAGGATCGACTCTAAGTTCGTATTGCTAGGCACCTCTGGGTACGTGATGGGACCCGTAATTAGTTCAGTGATATCGTCACCCTCAGTTATGTTAGGAATTACGTAGTATAAGGAAATATTAGGAGATAAGCTCTCCTGCTGGACTTTTATGATGAATTCGCAGAGATCAGCACATCCCTCGGTTTCCTTGAACGAAAGCGCTAGATCTTTGCCCGAGAGATCTGTCCATACTATAAGCGTTTCCTGTTGTCGCTGGTACTGTATGCTTCCCTCAAGAAACAGCTTTAGTATCACGTCATCTGAGTCCAACTCGTTTCTCACGAGGAAATATGGGGCGCCGTTGTCGATTTCACCAACGCAGTAGCCAGTACCATTATCGAGCCAGTCTTCACCTTGAAGCAAGTATACCTTGACTCTTCGCGGTGTAGATCCTGGAGGGTTCACAGGATCTGTATCCATTGTAAATAGAATGTGAGTAATGATCGGTGTTGCACTAAAGGGATTTACGTATTGCTTCTGTTTATATGGATTTGGTTATGGTTTTAGTAACCGTATGGTATGGATAATGGTATGGGTATATGAATATGTTTTATGATAGTTTCTGTCTGGTGCTCACTGGGAATTGAATATCTGTTCTACTTCTCTACCTTATGAACGAGAACGAGACTTCGTGGAGCAGGTGTATGAGCTGTGGGGTTACACGAGAAGAAATCTCTATGTGGTGGAAGTGATATAGGACGGGTATGGAGAATAGATGAATATTCTGAGACAGTGCCAATATTTAATCCACAGATAAATTACCATGTCGCACTGTTCTGTATAGGAATAAGTCTCAGGCTAATAATATTCTAACAGCTATCGGTAAAACGCGTCCTGTCCGCGATCGCTTGACATATCAGGCGATCAGATTGCTAAGCCTAAGGTCGGAGGACAAGATGACGGCAAAATTGAAGATCCATCGGTGTGAGTGATGGAAGCAGCTGACAGTATCGACGTGGTTGTTGTAGGTAGAGCTGAAATTTGAATTCTATTGTCGTGAAAAAAATCAGTTTGCCGAAGAACAGTGCGACATTAAATCCATTTTACTTCGATGGAGTAATAGTCAGGGTGTAGACCAATATAAGCGTAGACACGAAGATATACAGATATCTGAAGGTAAAACACGGACAGGGACTGATATTTTCATACTGAAACACACTGACTTATATGAAACTCAGTTGTACATTGTACAAATAGGCACCAGGGCTTTTATGTTCATGTAGACATGTGTCGCTTTGTGTAGATATACAAGTAGAATATGTTTGTAGATAAAGAGTATATGGATACCAAAAGGCCTCTGCTACAGCAGTGACTACTGAACACTCATATGATACAAAATACAATTTCTTTGTATGCTTATTACTATCTATTTAAGTAAGCTCTATTCTATTTACAAGCTAATGGCACAACAAGGCTGCGCTGGTCAAGTTTCTCAACCAGTCCACCTTGTCGACATCGTGGGTGTCTTCGACTTCACCCCATTCGCGGGTCTGGAAGATGGTCTCCATGTTGCCCAACTCGACGATTTCCTCTATGGTCTTGTGGTAGTAGTCACCTACATAGTCTCTGTTGAGCTGGTAAACTTCCTTCATCAATTTGGGGTCCGATTGTGCAGCGTTCGACCTCAACAATGTTACACCACATAAGAATGATTTGGACGTCAAGATGGCTTTTTCAAGCGCTATCAAGTCGTAGATGGGTAAGAGGTGCAACCACTGCAAGACTGCGTTCTGAGTAGTGATGCTCTGTTTATTTCCTCTTAGTCCGTCGGTTTCACAATCAAGATACTGTAACTTAATCTCAGCCTCTTCGCTTGGAAGTAAACCTTTGCTATGAGCAAAAATCGTGAAGAAGGCCTCAAACTCAGCAATCAACGGAAGGTACAACTCGTCCTGTCTCTTTCTCAACGTACCTCTGTATTCGTCTCGGGTAGTGAAAATGAGACAAGTGTCTGTATCAAGGTATCTTAACATGTTGAACTTGATATCGTCCAAGTCGCCTACCTTGGCTATCATTTCATTCTTCTCTGAGCCAGCTTCTTTTTCATGAATATTGATCAAGTCAATGGAACGAGCTGCTATTGAGGTAAGAGGCATCATGTTGGTCTTGATTTTCAAGTCTGGCAAGTTCGCCCATTCGTTTGCAATCAAGTAAGCAAGCTGTTTCTTAGAAGAAGGCAATGCCAATGGGAAACCCAAAGGTGTTTTCAATGTCTTCCCGTCTAGCTGAACTTCGTACAAGTCCTTTGTAGCATCATAGTGGGTATCGACCTTTTCCCAGAACTTGGTCAACGTCTTGGCCAAACGGTTTGTATCGGTCTTGGCATTGTTTTCCACTGTCTTGTCGAATCCCAACAGTGATGCTTGGGGTATGAAAGCCTTAACTGAACCGGAAGTAGAGTACTTACTAATGGATCTCAATAAATGAGAACCACCAACTGCATTTGTACGAATGAACGGTTTAATGGCTAAGACTCTGCCCGTAGCCAGAACTTTAGCAGAACCTACTCTGAGCATGTTTTTAGTGGACTTATCAGCGGTTTCTGAAGAATAAGAAGTGTAGGTGCAACTCTGGAAAATGTATGGATGTCGTGAAAAACGTGAAAAATCGAGAATATAGCATTTTTTCCACGATCAGAATCTCTACCTCAGCAATTGAAAGCAAACACTATTTATATTCAGTAATTGACATATCTACACTCAAACCGCTGCTATACAATATCATTGGTCAATATATATCTACGGTATCTCTTTACTATCCAAAACTCTACTTCGTGAAAAACCTTTCCGCAATCATTTTCCTAATATTTACATATCCACCATACAACAGTTAAAATGGACCAACAAGCCCTACAGAAGATGTTAATCGAGATGGACAACCAGTTGAGCAAATCCAGAGCTGAGTTGTCCATGGTGAACCTTCAAATGGAAAGAGTAGACACCAACTTGAACATGATCAAAACCACTACCGGATTATTAAATAAGCATTGTCAACCGAAGGAGAAGGTATGGGAAGGTGTAGGTAAGGCATTTGTAGCTATCGACGTAGATGACTACAAGAAGAAGATACAAGATGATGAAAAGGAGTTCTTGGATTCCAAGAAGAGCTTAAATATCAAGAAGAACTACTTGGAAACTACATTGGAGAAGACCATGGACACCATGACTCAGATCGTGGGTAAGAAGCCTTGATTGTAATATAGATTTATATTTTAATAGAAGAAAGAACATATTAAGCAGTAGGTGAAATGTAATACTATGTTCCATATCATTTTCATGAGATAAAATAGTGTACTTCTCGTTGATTCTAAGATTCATTATAATAGCTATGTACTATGCCAATTTATCAACTCCTAATTCTATTAACATTCGGTACGCATAGATCTTATTCTATCCTCGTATCATGTTCTGTCTTCCTGAAATTCTCATCACGATCGCTTCAAATATGCTCAATTCATTAATCCTCCTCATCTTCATCCACACCATCATCAAGAATTCGTCTTTCGATATCCTCCTCTTCTTTGCCAGTTATGGCCAACTTCTCCAGCTTCATTCTCTCAGTAAGAAAAACATTGATCTGATCCTGAAGAGTTGTCAATTGTGCTCTCAAATGCCCCAACGGAGTATCTTTGGCTTCACTTGGCTTGTCTCTGTCTTCTCCACCAGCCTTTATGACAACTTCGGAAATCTGCGTAGTCAGCCCGTCAGTCGTATGATTTCCATCTCCAGGATGGAACTCATGTGGCTGTTCCAAGTCTGGTGAAGAGTACACAGCGGTTGGAATTAAACTCATTGCTGTAGTTGTGAAAAGCAAGATTGAAGGCATCCATAGAGTAAAATGTTAAATATGAATATAGTCACGTGATTTAGTTTTAAATGATTGCAAAATTTAAAGAAGTATGTAGAAATTTTGACAAAACTTGAAAATTATTATGAAATAGGCAAATATGATCATGCTGCAAATAGGTCTCAGAAGAAGTGAAAGGCTAGCAAAATTTCTGATTTTTGTCGTTCGTACATCTGCTGGATCTACAAAACTAACAAAGATAAATAACGTATATACATAGAAAGACCATACTTAAGGCACTATTGTATGTAGAATCATCAAGCTGTGTAGTCCTTGATGGGGATCCTTTCAGCCGTATTGGAGTAAGCGTTGAATTTGATCTCAATGATATCGTCCGTAGGGAAGTTCAAGTAAGGAATATCGTAGCAGACGCAAGACATCAAGTAACCGTAGAAGACCTTGAGAATTGTGTCATCAGCGATGATCAAGATATCGCCGCTCATGCGTTCCATTTCCAAGATCAATGGCTCAATCTTGATGGCCAAGTCGTGGTAGGATTCAGCACGTGAGAATCGGTAGTGATAAGGATCCTTGATATACTGTTCGTATTCATCTGGATACTTGGCCTGGATTTCGTCCTCGGTCATATTTGCTACTACACCAGGATTTTTTTGAGACAATTGAATTCTGTGTCTGATTTTCACATTTCTGTCAGCAAAGTACTGAGTAGTTTCAATAGTTCTTTGCTTTACAGAAGTCCATACTACAAGTGAGTCCTGGTCGATTCCGTCTACACCAGCAGCAGGCTGTCTTTCGTCTACGGAGAGTTGCCTTTTCAAGACTGCTGGTCTCAAACGAGCTAGATCTGGGTTTTCCTTGTCTTCCTCATCTCGGAAGTACGATCTGCCGTTCTTCTTAACGTGTTCGATCAACGACTTGGTCAAGTTGAAGGCGTACTTCTTCCCTGCATCGTCCAATGGAGGATCTTTGGTGTAATCCAACAGGTTCTTGTAGCACCGAGCAAAGAAAACCGATCCCAGCTTGATTCGTGAGTTCATTAAGTAGAACACAACCTTATTGATCAAGTAGCCGTAATTCGAGTTGTGCAACTCGATCCGCTCGCCGAAGTTGATGAACTTGATGTAAGACAAAGTCGCATCCTTCTCGCCCATATTTTGGTAATAGGGTGCCAAAGCATTGATTCGCCCACTGTAGTCCTTATAAGCCTTGTCATAGTCCCAGTTGACATAGTCAGGTGACGAACGCGCCGCCTCCTCCATGTTCTTCATGATGATCGCATCGTCTGTGACCAAACTCTCAATGAACAACACTTGGATGTTCATATCAGTGAACTTTTTCTGCAACGCAAGTCTGTACTCCGGCAAGGCGTTGACGGCATCATATATGGCCACCTGGCCCTTATCGTTTTTGAAGAAGTTCAACATGTCGTTGAGACACTCGTCCACAATCTTGTTCCGGATTTCATTCGCACGTTTGCTGTTTGGCGAAGGAACAAAAAGATCATGCGTCACATCATCTTCGGCACTGGCTCTACGGTAATTTCCCAAGTGGAACGAATGAGTCTTTACTCCAAGCCATCTTAGGTATCTTGTCAACGATACCGACAAATGGGTTTTGCCTCGGCCAGGCAAACCTGCCAAAGCGATACAGATCTTGCCGGCATGGAACAACCGGCCAGACTCCGTGGAGTACAACTGGCCTCCTCCGATAACTGAAGACAGTGCATCCTTGTGGACGCCGTCTTCGCCTGTGATGTCACTGAGTCGACGGTGAAGCTGGGCGATGTCGGAGTCCATGTCGACCAAGTTGGGTTTGTCGTTGTTGTGGAATGACCATCTCTTGGTTGTTCTTCGCTGGGAAGCTGTTCGAGAGATGGGCGCGGAGCCAAACCCGTTGAAGAGCTCACTCTCGTCGTCAGAGTGGATAGCGTTTTCAGACATGATAACGAAATCGAAATTTAGGAGATCGATGGGATTACTATAATTAAGTAGTGAGATAACGTTCAGAAATTCAGCAAAAATTTGGATTCGATACTCGGACAAAAGACGACAGAAGTCAGTAAGGCTCGATATGAAGGATATATCAAAATGTATCAAGACTGGATTAGTATGAAGGATACCTATCACAAATTCGGAACAGCACTAAAAGAGATACCTCTTCCGGAGAACTGTTATAATCAGCTGTCTCCTGGATGATAACCTTCCCCAGAGTGAGCAGTGTGTGGGAACCAGAACGAGGTTTAGCGAGTAGTTTGTTGAATTGGAGACTGGAAGGAGAAGTAAGCAAGGGGCCACCGTTTCTAGTATTTGAAAGAGTCAATACGTCAAGAACTCCAATGTGGTTATGGTGGAGTTGTAGATACTGATTTTTTTAATCTCAGTTGATTCATTTTTAGTTTTCGTATGGTTGAAGTATGTGAATCCTACAAACGCAAGCTAAGTATTTCTGGGCTGACTATACTTCCTGGGCCCGTCACCAGAACAAAGGGCTGTTCTGAGACTATAGCTCTCAGTAGTAGAGTTATTTATTCGACAAGTAGCCTAACAAAATGAATTTAAATGATACGATTGGAAGTATGGAGCACCTGAATCAAATTTGCATGAAAAGGAGTGAATTAGAAAAGCAATGGCAGGATTGACAATCGTGCTATTAACTGCAATATTGCTGACTGGTTTAATCGTAGGCACTTTTTCTGAAGCAGCATCCAAAAAAGAAGAGAAGTTATACAAATCTTCCGTAGTCTGCCCAAAAGAATTGCAAAGCCCTTTCGCCAGGGTATAGCCCTATGTGGAGGTATTAAGGAATCTAGAAAAACAAGGAATACCACTAGCTGATAGAGTTGATCATGTATAACAGCATGTCTACGCAGAGAGACAGCTGCACAAGTAGAAGAGTTTGAATAGCCAATAATTTCAATTTCATGCTTCACTAGCAGACTATTTGCCATGAATTCAATCCAATTTCTTACACACTATGTATCTCTTGAAGTAAGTTTATTAGAACTACAATATGCAACTCAATACGGAACCATTAAAATACATTCATATTATATAAAACACAGAATTTAGATGTCTCGGATATTCATCCTTTATGTATAGAATTATGACAATATGAAAATAATTTATTCGAGCTTACCACCCTTTCTTTGGATCAAGGCCTTTCTGTCCTTGTCCAAGTGCAACTTGGTGATGACAACCTTGGATGGGTGAATGTTGATTGGGACGGAAGCACCGTTGGACTTTTCCTTTTGTAACTTTTCAATTTGGACAGCGAACTTCAATCTGTAGACGGAGTTGATCTTACCTTCGGAACCCTTCTTGGAACCTCTAACAACCAAGACTTCGTCTTCCTTTCTGATTGGCAAGGACTTGATGTTGTATTGTTCTCTTAATTCTTTAGACAATGGAGCAGATAACAAAGCTCTTCTTTCCACAGAGGAGGAAGTGAAGTAAGCTTTTCTGGCTTTAGAACGAGAAGAAGAAACGTCTAGAAAACTGTTAGTATACTGTATGGTCATATTTGTATAATGCTTGAACATAAATCGTGCAATCGTGCTGAGTAAGTATTGAACATGTTTGAACGTCAAGTATCTGGATGAGGAAATTCTGGATATCTCAGAAACGAAAAGATTTTCAGCTGGTCATTGGGAACTTAAATGTGAACTGGAAAACTCTTGCTATGTCTTGAAAGAAACTTCAAAATTGGTGATTAAACTTGGAAAGACACTACAGATTCGCTAGGTTGAACGCCCTCATCTTTTGTTGATATCCACACAACTGCTTCGACAATCTTATTTAACTTGGAAGCTACAATCTTGTCTTTTTTTCTTATTGATAAAGTGATTACTGCTCAGCTTGGGTTCATTTCTTCGTTATCTTCAAATAGGGAATGTTAAAACCTATCCAACTCTCAAGCACTCTTTTACGACTATGATGTATTCCGCTTTCTTGAATCGATATTTACCTTGACTGATTTTGGCCATCTTTAATGATACTAGTACTTAGCAAAAAGGAGTTACCTAAACCTCACAAAGTGTTTTTATTAAAATTAAATTTTCACCATACTAGCAGAATCCAGGTGAAAATTGTTGCTCACAGTGTGAAGGCTATAGGCAGTCTCAGCTCAGTAGGGAGAAAAATTTTCGAAAGAGAAGTGCGAGTACCATGCTTAGGGCGGAAGCCCTAGTATTATAATATTCACGTGATAAGTTTAAGATAAAAGTTCTGGGTGCAAATTTCCCTTGACTAACAGAATCATATTAGCATTCAGATTGATGAAGCCGAAAACACCTTTATTAAGCAGACTTTACGAAGCAAGCTCCATCAGTGTGATACAGGTACATTTTATCAAATATCCATATACAAATATTTGGTATGTCATGCTCACTGTACTCCAGGCTGTTCATATGGTTTCGTACACTTGTGTTGATCTCAATGCACTTGCCACACTAGAATACTTACATGACTGGAACTATGGCTCAGATCTTTTAATAGGCAAAAATAGTAACTAATCCTCTATTATTCTCTCTGGGATTGTCTTCGTATAGCAAAAATAGAAAAATATAGTTATTACTAGCAAGCCCGAGGCGGGACTCGAACCCGCAATCATTATCTCCGGAGGATAACACCTTAACCAATTAGGCCACAAGGGCTTGTTTGTAACCCATGAGGGTCACTTTTTCCACCGTTCGATACCGAAACCTCAACATCCGTGCCGCAAAAGTTAACAGCAACTTGGTTTCTTTCTTTCTCTATTCAATATGAGTTCATTGAAAATTGGTAAGATGGACACGAATATATTCAGTGACTGTTCCTAAAGACAGTCTGGCAAACCAATGCTTGTCTTTGTATCGAAATTGTGATGAATCGAAAAGATGAAGAACTTCTATCTCCGTCTTCATGTCTCCAAGCAAAATTACTTCAAATATATTGACTCAAGAGTCAACCTTCAAGAGGAAACAGTTCTGATATCAACCAAATCCATTCAGATCTGTGATATCTTCATACTTAAGCATTTTTACTAGTTGTACGGGTAAGCACACATTTGAAATACATCGCGGTTTCTTGTGAATGTCTATCTTCTTCCACATCCCAGTAACAAATCAAAATTAGAACTTTCTACAACTAACAAGAGCATTCAAAACACTTTGCGAAGACATACATTCCCTAATTAGACTAACCCAAGTCTCCAAATTGCAACAGCCATTGTCCAAATTTGCAGCCGGTTGCATGGGCAAAATGAATTCTCACTAAAAGTGAGCCTGTCAAAAGAGCCCGAAAAAAAAGTTGATAAAATGGTCAATTAATCATGCCCCACTTAAATCTATAACCAATTTCTATTCTTCTTCAGAAACATCCATTTCTCTGCACGAACTGTTTGCTCCTAACCATTAGTAGATATTATATCTATTACCTATAGTACTTTGGCTCATTTTCAGCTTTTTAGCCCTATAGCTCATTGTTCTGCAACCATGTATTCCGTTCAAGCTGTAGGAATCAGATCTGTGGCCACGGCTTTGGGCAAGTCCCGTATCTCATTGAGTCCAGCTACATATTCATTAAGATTGTACTTCAACAGTTCAGCCTCATTGGCCAGTCCTTCCAAGGCCCCTCTTCCTATCAACTTCGATAAAATTGCTCCAATCAACTCTAAACTTTCACCTAGTTCATATTCTACGAATTGTAAAATTTCCACATTGGATTCCAGAACTTTTAGGTTCTATTCTACAAAAACTGCACCTCCACCTCCACCTCCTTCTCATGATAAAAATGAAAAGGGCAAGAGAATCCTCAACAAGGCTAGCCGAGCCTTTACGTTCTCGTTATCTTCTGTCATCGTTCTTGCTGCTACTGCTGTTGCCGTCTTGGTGGTGTATTTGATCTTGTCGGAGTTGTTTCTTCCTTCTGGCGACACCAGAACATTCAACAAAGCTGTTAAACTTGTAGAAAGGAGTGAAATTGCCCAAGAGATGTTAGACTTCAAACCAGGTCACAGATTGAAGGCATACGGTGAAGTCCCTGGCGATAGATGGGTGCGGAATAGACCTGTCCAAAGTATCAGAACCAAGGGCCAAGATGGTAAAGATCATCATGTGATGAAATTCCACGTAGAATCAGATGCTGGAAAGCATGCAACTGTCATTTTGGAACAGATAGATACTTCATTCTGGAGCTCGGAGTTTGCATACATTGCCTTAGATAAGCCAGGCTCCAAGAGAGTTTACATCATAGAGCCTAGATTCCAGCCTAAGAACTACGTACCTCATCTTAAGGATAGCAACGGATTCTTGGGTCTAAAATGGGGCCCTAAGAAAGATAATTAAATCTGTAAATACCCTAACGTCTTACGATTAATAAAAGGATTTAATGATTGGCTGTTGATTCGTAGATACGCTAAATCGATAAAAAACACTGTAAAAACACTATACTGATCAGCAGAGAATACCATCAGAAACACAAGAGTACTCCAATTGCTATTCCAACGGGAACTAGACAACTGAGAGCTTTGGCAGTTTGAGTGTATCCACCATCGTTCTTAGCAATGGACCCATTGGTGCCGTTGGCTAAAGGAGCAAGAAGTTTGGGATTCAGAGGAGATTGCTGTACTTGTCGATTTTCCAAATGGGGGTATTGGACTTGAGGATATGTATTTTTGAGGAGGCTCCAGAAGTAGCTGTATTCCAGCCATTTCGTTTGTCCGTCTTCTGCCAATTTGGTGATATGGACTTTGCATGAGTCTGTCAAGGACTTGTTTGACTTCACAGAGTCATCAAGAAGTGCTTTACCATCATAATCGCATAATTCTGTCTTGTTTCCTCCTTCATTGTATTGTTTGTTTAAAATATAGGAAAGTTTCTGCTGGAGCAGGCAATCAGAATAAGGCCCATACACACCTGTAGTTCCATTGGCACTGATTTCAGAGCAGTCAATATTGGAACAAATCTTCTTCAACAAGTCATTATCAAGATTGGCAGGATTAGCGGTACACTTGAACAGTTCATAGATACAATCGCACTTACCACTACTGGGAATTAGGGGAAGACTGGTGTTTGCTTTCCAAATGTCATTCTGTCCCAGACAATTAAGTTTTGGATTTTCTTTTGCTGACTCTTCAGCAGCAGTTACACCTTGTGGAAATACACTATTATATCTCTGCTTAAGAAACTCAAAGTCTTCCAATTTGGCAACTGAACCGTCATCATTTTCCTTGACCACTCCATAGTTGTTAACTTCTTGAAAGTATTCATAGACAATTCCTCCAGACCAAACTTTTGCCATAGTACTTCCGTAGAGAGCTTCAACTTCTGTAAACGGACGCGGAGACACAGCATTACAGCCGAACTCACTAAAGAAAATTGGGACTGGAAACTTGGAATATTCAATGGTGAGATCACGATAGCCAGAAGTGGCGTAAGTGGAATAGCCACACCATTCATAAGTGTTGAGCCCAAAGAAGTCAGCAGTGCTACATCTCGTGGCTGGGTCTTCACAGACAAAGTAATTAGAAAGCAGCTTCCTAATTTCTGGATCGTCGTTAGAAGCATAACCAAGAGGAATCTTTCTGTAGCCGCTGTTCTTAATGTACTTCCTGACATCCCTAATTGCGGCTCTCACAAAAGGAGAAGCATCGGTATTATACTTTGTGTTGGTGACTTCGTTACCTGCAATTAATCCCAACAAATTGTTGTATTTGTGTAAAGCATCGACAACAGAAGTATAACGTGTATAAAGAGTAGTATCCCAATTTGGGTTGTTTCTGACAATTGACATTTCAGATTCTGCCATATCAGCCAAGACGTAGATTCCCTTACTTGCTAATGCATTCATACAAATGTCATGGTTAGCATTTGGATCAATCTGGTAAACTCTTATAACGTTGACGCCAAGTTCAACTAGAAGAGGCAAATCCCTTAAACAAGTAGTAGTATTGGCTAAAGAGTCAATGTAGGGGACTTCTTTACTTCTATCAAAGTCCTCCCCTTCTCTTCTTGATCTTTGATAGGCAATGCCCTTGAGGAAGAATTGTTCTCCTGTATCATTGTAAAAGAACTTGTTTCCCACAATATCTATAGTACTGATATCGGAATTGGTAACAGCGGCTAGAGAAAATGCGGTCAAGGCCACGAGAGTACTGAGAGTAACAAGGAACTTCATTTTCTGATATATTTGGAGAATCTTTTGTCAGTTAATAATAAGTGAAAGTACACAAGTAACGATTGCAAAAACTAGAAACGGTTGCAAAATTTACATTACCCGCTTGAAAATTGGTAGCGCACGCATTTTGATTCTATAATCGTACATTATCATAATTACTTTTGTAAGTCTAAAAACTAAAAGATGCCTATCAACTGGTGTAATTCCTTGCGACCCTTGCATTCTATCATGAAAATGTCATCGTTTGTGACTTTAATAAGTAAACCTGCTTTTCCAATTCTTTCGATATGTTTATACATTTCTGCATCACGAATCAACCAGTTGAACTCTGTTTCAGCCTTGCTGTCTTTATCAGTCTTCTTCAACACCAAGTTGAAATATGATTTGTTAGTGAAGGATTCGGTAATCAGGTATACAGTTAAAGTGTACATGGAAAGAATTTTCCACGAAGAAGGCGTGCTGATGCTGTTATAAGATTCTAACTGCTTTTGTAATCTGACGGGCATCTGGTTCAACAATATCAATTTAGTGTTGTCTGGGTTGGTGAGAATGTTGAGATTGGCAGCTTCTTGGGAATTGATGGAATAATCTGAGCCTCCTTTCTTCATTCTCGAAATCGGTTTTGCCGATTTGGTGGTTGACCTTGATTCACTTGAACTGAAGCTGCTGTAAGTAGTAGATGCACTTGGCTGGCACTTGCCATCCATTATCGAAGATGCTATAGTAAAAGAAGAAGGTGCTAACTCCGAGTTTTGTAAGGATCCGTAATTATTATTTTTTGCATTTGCTGTCAAAACCCCCATAACATTATTGACGTTGGTAAGAATGCTATTTCCCAATGCCGAAGTCTTGCATCTGACCATAATTTGCATCTTTTCAGAAGTAACAGAATTAATGGAAGAGATTTGCAAGTCCAAAGCATTAATCTTGACTGAAGTTTGGCCTCCAACGATGTCCAACAATAAGATCGGCTTATCAATTACATCATTATTTACATCATTATCCTGTTTGAAGAATATTATCCAACTCTTGTTAAGATAGTAGTTGGTAACAATTCTTGCAAACAAATTCTCGTTGACTGTGATCATTTCCCACTTACCATACTTAGGCTTCCATTTTGACACCTTCATCGCCTTGGGCGTGGCTTCGGTAATGAAAAATTCTATTGAATGATCGTCATTGATCATGGACTTGATTTCATCAGACACAAGCAATTCTTCCTCTGTGCTTTCTAGAAGTTCCAAGTTAGTCTGCGAGTCGTTGTGATGACCGAAACTTACACTTGAACCATTCTTGTACTGTTTGAAAAAGTATGTCGAGGTTGAAGAAGGCAATGCAAACGCAGTTGGAATCGCTGATCTACTGGATTCAGTAGAAGGAGTTGATTCTTCACTATTATTTGTAGCTTTTCTAGCATCAGCCAGATCCCCCTTGCTATCCTTTGTTGAAGAATTAAGAGTTGCATCTGAGTCCTTCTTCATCAAGTCGTTAGTAGAAATACTCGAAGAAACTGAATCTTCAGAGTCTTTCTTATTCAAAATACTTGAAGAAACGGAATTAAAAGATTGATCAGCAGCGCTGAAATTATTTGAAGACATGGCCAACGATCTGTTTGTTGTATTGTAGACGCTTGAAGTTGAATCCATTGATTTGTTCGCCAAGTTGGTATTTGTAGAGAATGAATCCACCGACTTATTCACCATTTGGAAACCAGCCACATTGTCGTTTAAGTTTGCTTTTGAACCTTTTTTGAAAAGGTTGAACAAAGACTTTTTTCTTGTTGGCTTCTTCTGAGTTCCCGGAGTGCCAGACCCAACAGAAGGAGAAGATCCTTTTCTAGAATTTACGGAGATTTCAGGCTCAGCAAACGTAGGACGGTAATCCTTACCGAAATTAGTAATATCAATCTCAGAGCCAGTCGACAATTGATACAAATTTGAACTACCTCCAGTGGCAAGATCAGGAACAGATGAAAATTTAGTTTGCTGTCCAGTATGATGTTTGTCAGACAAAGATAGTCTACCAGTTTCCGTTACAATATCTGGCAATGTAGGAGCCTTTGTCATTACTGGCGTGCCTTCCACATCTACGATTTCTCCCTGAGAAGAAATAGGACGTCCTCCCTCATCGCAGTCCAAAGAAGATTCCATTGTTCTCTTGTTTATAACCTTGGTTGGGCTTGTATCTCCATCTGCTTTTGTAGATACCAAACGAGCCAAAGTAGTTGTAGAAACGGTTTTCTCTATGATACTCAAACTGCGATCATATTGAGTTTTTGCTGAGTCGGAAGAGTCTTCAGATTGAATCGAAGTCGAAGATGGTTTTCTCAACTGGAATGCTGGAGGAGGAGGAGGCAAGATTGGTATCTCATTAGTACCATTCAGTTTATGGACCGAGTTGCGGAAATGTTTTTCCAACTGTGACAATGGTGAACTCGACTGCTCCGAAGCCTCTTGGATGTAGAGCTTCGGTTTCTGCGGAGTGTGGTATTTCTGCTGTTCTTCTCTGTCTTTAATATCCTGTTTGTGTTCAGAGTCAGAAAGAACATTGATGCCTAACCCTGCCATCTTGGTGGGACTATTTACAGGGGTAATCAAGAAGGAGTCTTCACTTACTGGCGAATGGTTTGCTTCCTCAGGGAAAATAGCTGTGAGCTTCCTGTACCACTTATACAAAACCAGAGAATCCAATCCAGTTATGGAGATAACCGAGTCTGCATTCTCGGGATGAGAGAAATTGATAGCTTTCAAGTACAATGTATCCCTCTTGAAATCTACAGTTACCTCGTTGACTCTAAAGGGAGGAAACATCAATGATCTACTGAACTCCTTTATTCCAGAATGGACCTGGAGAATAGCTAAAGAGTTGTACTTCTTACCATGAGAACCTCTGCTGCCACCAATATCCAATAACACCATTTCTATAGGAACCTCCTTGTGTTCCTTGTCGTGAAGCAAAAGAGGCTCGTCCTTTGTTCTTTCGACTATTTGTTCCAACTTGAAAATACCCGAAACCTTAGGAGGGCCCCTAGAAGGAGGCTTGTGTGTTACTGTAGGTGTAGTGGGTGTCACGAAAGCGTTGATGTTGCCAAAACCGATATCATTCAAACGGTTCAGCTCGAGAAGCTCACGGTAATTATTAAGAAGTCTTTCCATGAACTCCTTGATTGTGGACAACTTATCGATGACAAACGGATTTCTCAAAAGATTAGATGTTGCAGCAATGAAATCAAGATAATGTACACAGTTGGTTATGGGTCCCGCAAAAGACTCTGCTTTATCCAAATTTGTGAAGTTGTGGTAGCTATCCTTACTGGTTATGAAGGCTGCGTACTTGTCAAACAACACCATCGCATCTGCATCAAGCCAGAGAATGAAACTGTTGACAAACCCTTTGAAGGTATCGAGTTCGAATTCAGGATTGTCTATGACCTCCTTTATGTCTGAGTCTAAGATAGTCAACAATTTTGCGTTCTTGGTGTACAATCCTCGTACTATGGACGTGATAGTAGACTTGGAGGAGCGGGCAGGCTTAATAGCGCCGAGAATTTCCACTAGGCAGTTGTTTTCGGCCTTCTCAGCGGCTTGGAGCAGCTTCAATGCTTCAAGTATGGAAGGAGACAGCACGGTCATGATAGGGGTCAGAATTTATGAAAGAACGAAAACGCGAGCTAGTTGGTTGAATGTCACTAGATACCGAATGAAAGGATGAAGAATTGATTTTTCAGCAGGTACCAGATTGGGTAGCTTGAGTCGATATCTACGATAGCGATGGAGTGGAGCTAGACGGAAACCGATTTTGTTGTTTCAGGCTGAAACTGTTAACTATTGGAGGTACGTTATTGAGCTCAAGGAAGCAGACTCCAGCAGATGAGTGCAGTGAAAAATATAAAATTAATGCTGGGATAAACAAACAAGACGATTAGGAAAGGCAGAAGCTAATCGCAACGTAGTGGCAATGTACGCTACGGTAGTCTAATAGATAGTCAGATATATCCAAGAGACAAGCCGACACTGATAACCGTTCAATTGTTTCGTACACTGAAGAAGAGCTGAAGACCCTAATTATATTCGCCGCGGGCCAGGCAGGATAGCACAATAATTTCCCAGACAGAGGCAGCTATTGTGTTGATTTACTTTCGGCCCTTCTGCTTGCAGCTTTAGTTTGTGTTTAGATGCAATCAATTAGACAACACCGATGGTTAGCTTGGCGGATCTGCATTGGTGGCCCATACTTTGCCCCAAAGAAGGAAAATTCATCATTGCAATTTGACGCGTAAAGCCTCCTTGGACGCGCTTGGAACGCGTTTGCGAATTTTTCGTCCTTTTTAATTTCATTATTTTTTTGTTCGAGACGTGTATCGAGAAGGGCTCCAACATATAGAGATTTACCAATTGTCTATTAAATTGTTTTACACATACAGAAATACGACGGCAGCAGGATAAAATACACACATAAATTAAGTTGCAGCTTGCTCCCAAGAAACCGGCTGAAATGGTGTAATTGTAGAGTGAGTCTCCTTCAATCTCAGGTACCGACTACGCTTGATGGTGAATAGGTCCCTATCTTATCTGCATCGTGTCAATGGCTGGCTAACGCAAACTCGCCTCTCCCCCTTTTTCATTTGGCGTTCTGCCCTTGAAGCACTGGTGCCAATCGGGCGATGCAAGTGTTGTAGCCCAGTTTAGACACATATACTACTGGGCGACTTCTGCAGGCAGGCTGTTTCGGCACTGTGCAGATAGAGCAACCACCATACCAATGGGAGGTCTTCTATTGTTGTAAGTGCTTGTGGTTCATTCTCTAATTGATCTCTGGTACGGCCCCGGACATCGCCAAGGTATGCATCGCCAAGGTTAAGAAACAGGAATGGCCAAGAATGCTCTTCTACTGTTGTCACTAGGCTGTTGTGCAGCATATTTCGCAACCGTTTGAATTTGCAATCTTGCATAAGCAATGTGAAATTTACAAACAACTGTCGTACCATGTCTTCCTTTGGGAGTTACAGATGAATCAAGGCAATTTTTCAGTTTTTGGTAGTCGGGATATTGTTTGAGACTCCAGTTTCCAGATGCAATTTGGAGTACGGTCCCCACCCTGCGTAATTGTAGATCTAAAATACTTTCATTACCACGATTTGAAACCTTTCAATACTCCACTTCTTGTCCGTTCTTGATTATTCTACTTCGAAAAACTCTTGAATCCATTCAATCAACGTGATCTGAATTCGCTCTGTAGACTTACCAACTGCAACAGTTATCTGTGAACAGCCTAGATTGCCATTCCATATAGGCGAATGTGTCTAGGAGCATAGAAATGTATAGGCTGTTTCAGCACCTGGCAATTTGTACCGCTGTATTCGTGTATTATGCAAGATTGGATGCAAGGGTCGCTAACCATTGTGATGCCGTATGTCCCTGGAATGGACTTAGTTCTACGGGTATGTATGGGGTCATGTGCACGTGATACTAATTGGAAGTGAACTTGCAAGAACTAGTAAATTAGTCAAAGCAGGCTCGAGGCTTCTAGCCTTTCACTTATGTTTGGATGCCCTACTTAATCATGTCTATTGGAGACTTCTGCATTAGATTTTTCAGTATTTTCTTGAGGTGATCCAATCAAGAACACCATGCAAACCTTCACCTGTCTTACCGCTAACAAGCCGAACATCCCATTTGTCAGTCTGGGGAATTTGTGCTTTTAAGTCCAATGTCTTCTCCACAGTGTTTTTGATAGATTCCAACAGACTCCTGTCTGCCACCAGATCAATCTTGTTAATTAACACTATTAAGTATACCCCTTCAAGCCGATCTTGTAGAATCACCTTCTCTCTCAACTCGTCGTAGGACTCTACCAACCTTTCTAAACTTAAAGTGTCCACTACCCAGAGGACTACATTTGTTTTCTCAAAGTAATTACCCCAGAAACTTCGTATCGTAGTCTGCCCTCCTATATCCCACACATTGAGTGTGAAACCGTTATGAGTGAAAGTACTGATCTGGAACCCCATCGTTGGCGATATGGTGGTGGTATCCTCTCCGAGTATATTCTTGATTATGGTAGTCTTTCCTGAGTTATCGAGACCTAGAGTAAGGACTCTGATCTCGTTGTCTTTGGCCTTCTGTTTCTTAATGATAGTAAGAAGTCCCATTGTAGTTCTTATGAGATGAATGTATCTAGATTGCGTAACTCTATGTAAATGTAAAAGATTTCAAAAGTTTTCGAAATCTTCTTGGATACCAACGTTGACTGGATCTTTTTCAAAGTCGGTATTCTATTTGCTATTATTCGTAAGTGAACTTTTAGTATACGTTTGTCTTAGATTATCAAAGCAAACATTCAATTGGGGACGCTTCTCTGTAACCAATTGCTTCTTCTAATGTAGATGTTATATTCTCCAATCGTCACTCCAGACTATCTGGCTTTATAGCAGTCAAGAGAGCAAGATCATTTATTCAAGAATACAGATCCAATCTTTCTATTTTGGTTTCGCACTGTATATTTTTGATTTCTGAATCTTATCAATACAAAATTTTATGCCAAATCTAAAATTGCAGCCCTTTTCATTGTAAAATCGTTTCCTTTTATTCCTCCTTTTCTTCCGACACACCAATAACTAATATCTATTCCAGATTTATTGCACTATGTATACGCATCAATGAACTCCCGTAAACTGTCTGCTTCTGCTAAAAGGCAGAGCTCTCTTTTTGAGTTCACTAGACCGCGTCGTACTGAGTCAATTGATTTGACCCAAGATGAGAATACGAGAGTGAACTCTAATGTTTCCCTAAGCAACCGTGCAAGTCGCGGAAGTGCCAGTGATACAGTGGTAGAGTCTTGTATGCATTTGAATTTGGATACCAATACTGAAACCAAAGTTGAGTCGAATATTGATCCCACGGAATCCGATTCGGGGTCTATAATAGAAACATCTGTTTCTTCCCTCACCAGCACAGTAAAAGTTTCTTCTACTGAAAAGTACGAAACGCTCCTGTTTGGAGACTTTATTGAAGATACAGTTAAATGTCCAATTTGCAATTACAATATCACGTACTATGCCATTGATGACAGAACTAGGCACGTTGATTTGTGTCTTCAGAGAGTTACGAATCTTGAAAGCAAGCTGCCGGGGCCGCAAGATTCATTTCCTAAAAGACGTAAGAAAGTAGAACCGACTATAAACAAAGAAAAACTCCGCTATGTTAACGTTATTGCTTCTTCTGGGGATACATCTTCAAATGTAGAAGTGAAGCAAAAACAATCCTCTGAAAGTATAGAGATCTTGAATGCAACTTTAGCAACTCCCAAAGTAAAGCAAATACAGCCTCCTACAAAGATCATTAATTCGAAGCAAAAGAATCCAATTCCGACACTCAAGACGTTGACTTTTCCAGTAGACCCATGCAGCAGTTACGAAGTGTCAGTCGATGCATTTTGCTACGCCCCACATGCAACCATAGACCAGTATTTCTTGACTCATTTTCATTCGGATCACTACGGTGGCATATCCAAGAAGTGGAGTTACGAAAGAGTATTTAAGGAAGACACAGACTTTGACAATGACTCCAAATATAGAAGAATCATTTATTGCACCAAGATCACCGGCGTCTTATTGACGCGCTGTTTCAGCGTGGATCCTCGTTTCATAAAACCTTTGGAAATGGAGACAAGATACATTATAAAATCGTTCTTAGACATTACTCAAAGTACATCATATCTTAAAGATGGTGGATTCCCATCACAGAAGTGCGAACCTGGTCTATATGTAACTCCTATAACGGCCAACCATTGTCCTGGATCAGCCATTTTTCTCTTTGAATCCTACGGAGTAGATGGGAGCTATCGAACAATACTTCATTGTGGAGATTTTCGTGTCAATGAAAGCATCTTGAAACATCCCTTATTGTACAAATTCAATATTGAAAATGAGAACTCGATACCTCTTGACAAGGTCTACCTAGATACAACCTACATGGCTCCAGAATACAATTTTCCCAAACAAGAATTAGTTTGCGAGACTATCGGCGAGTTATTCTATGATCTCATCTATCAAAAAAATGTCGACGAAACACTATCTTCAAACTCCTTGTTCTCTAATTGGTTTGGTGTATTTACCCAATCGAGGATTACTGACTTCTGGAAGACTGGTTCTTCACAGGCTGTGAGCAAGAAAAAGAAATTTTTGATCCTTGTTGGGACGTATCTTATTGGAAAGGAACGTCTTGCAGTAGCCATTCTGAAGCGATTGAATTGTCCCATTTATGTTCTGACCATAAGCAGTAGAAGAGATAAAATCGAAATCGTAAGATCCTACGAAGACGAATATCTTAATTCCGTCCTAATAGAAGACGACTTGGCATTGCAAAGTGAAGCTGAATGTGTAGTTCATTTGGTGCCTATGAAAATAGTTTCTTCGGCTAGCGAATTGTCAAACTACTTCAACTACAACAAGTACTACGAGCACTTTGAACGATGTGTAGGACTACGTCCTACGGGTTGGAGCTTTGTTCCTGGAAGTCGGGGAATTGATGCTGCAGTTGTTGATGAAGATCGCGAAAGAGAATTAACAATAGACGATATCAATCCAGATACAAACCACCTTTCACAACTACTTAGCTTGATGACATTAAAACCTCTGTATTCATACATGAAAGATATTTTGCCCCAAGCTCCATTACCCAGAGCTGTACGGAAACAAAAGACTGCTCCTGATAAATCGTTGTATAGAATCTATTCTTTGCCGTACAGTGAACATTCTTCGTTTCGAGAATTGGCGTACTTTTCAATTTTCTTCAACATAAAGCAAATCATCCCAACGGTTAACGTCCATAACTCAGAGTCGATCCGTCTCATGAAGGGCATAATAGACACCTGGGAGCAAGCCCGAGAACTCAAACTACATGGGAATGCTAGAGTAAATTATGCCGGCATTGAAGATAATTTAGTAGAACTATTTGGCAAACTTAGTCTTGAACAGTTCTAGTCAAGTATTTTACGAAACACATGAACAGTTCTGACAAGTCTACAATCGAAATGCTACAGTTTTGGTATGGAAGCGTACATATATGTGTTTATCAGTGTATACCTTTATCAATGTATATATATATATATGTGTGTGATGTGATTTGATATTTGTTATGAATTGAATGGATGCAATTATAATTGAAACGGTCTGTGTATCTGTATCTGTTGCACCTGCCTTACAAGTCCTGTTAATGCTACGCAAAAGCTCTCTAATTACTATTACAATGGTTGCTATTCCTAAGCCTTAGGTTTCTCGTCTGCTTTTGGCTTTTCCTTCTTTGAGTCTTCCTTCTTCAGTTCTTCCTCCTTGGGATTTTCCTTCTTGGTTTGTTCTTTCTTGGGTTCCTCCTTGTTTTGCCCTTTATTCTTTGGTTCTTCCTTCTTTGGTTGCTGCTTTGCTGCAGGTTGACCTTTGGCCTTAGCATTTACTTGTTCTTCAGCTAATGCTGCCTCTTTGGCCCTGGCATCATCGGCAGCTTTAGCCTTGGCCTGCTTTTCTCTAGCTTCAACATCAGGTTTGTCTGTTTTCGAGAAGTGCTGACTCAAGATTTTTGAACAAGAAGTCAAAGTCTCGCAGTCAGACCACTGCGCTACAAAATCACCTGGAAAATAGTGAAATTTGTCTACTATTTTATCAAGGTTGACTGCACGGGAATGGGCTGAAGCAATCGTTCTAGCTGGAATAATTGTTGTTTTACTCAACATGAACGGATGCCATTGAAGAATGTGGGTTAATGCAGAATCGGGCCCATAGCCAAAGTTAGGATAGGTTAAATACAATGGGTCTCCCCAAATTTCCAACATGGCTCTACCTATATGGTCGTTCTTGACCAAAAACGAATTAGATTCTATTTTAGAGTCGGACTGAGTTATTATCAATTTGATGGAGTCTGCTCTGGCATTCTTATACGTCTTAATTGTGCCATCAGGAGGTATTATAGGTATCTCTCTTTGCATAATCGGATTCAAGGCATCGTTTTCTAAGATGTATTCCTGGATATTGATGGTCAAATCCATGATTAAACCATCCTGGTCTAGATACCAGAACCACTTCGCATGCGGGAAAGCGTGCATTGCTGCTCTGGTAGCATACAACCGAACCCACTTGGCCCTTTCTTTGATCTGCAAATAACTAAGCGAGTTCAAGATAGGCAAGAATTCCTGGTACCAGCGTACATAGATACCATAATTATGTTGGTGAGCATAATTGACTCGGTTCTGAACGATCTTGGTCAAATCGTCTACTGAGTACTTCTCAAAGTCTACAGCAGTCACAATAACGACTTCTGGGTACCCCTTGAGAGAGTTTGGTCTATAAACTATTTTGTCCTGATTCTTGAAATAGTTTTTGGCTTTGGCGAAGTCGGAAACAGCGTTCTCTTCATCTTCTTTCTGTTTCTGAATGATAGGGTTGGGGTCGTCAAAGATATTTAGTGAACGAATCACTGTCTTTTCTACCTCTGGAAAATTGTGGTCTCTCACACGTGATTCTTTGATGAGCTGGTGGACAGTCAATTGCTTCAACAACGGCGCATGCTCGATATTGGGGTACAAGTATCGCGAACTTGACGGAATTTCTTGCTTCGTGGTAAGAGGATGAGGTGGTGGGTATGTGTGGTCTTCCTGCGACAAGAAGATACCAGAAACAGCCAGGAACGGATTGAAAAAAAGCCAAATCACTACAACTATAATGGTTAGCACCGTCAAATTTCGACGATGGAAGGTGTGAATACGTCCAAAGGTTGCTGGAAGCGGTAAAAAAGCCTTTGGCAGTTTGCCATATTTGCTGGGCTTGAATGTGGCGCCTAGCATTGAGTGCAAAACTGTAGATTTCTACGCGATCGGAGTCTTTGAAAATTCAATAGTGAAAATTGAGATTGCAGAATGAATCCGTAGAATTTGAGACTTAGGGAACTTCAAATTGATGGAAAACAAATCTCTAACGAGAAAAACGTCGATATTTCTTCGGTATTTCGAATGTATAGCCAGTTGAATCTGGTGTGTTTTGTTTTTTTGCTGTGTCAGATCGGTGTGTCTACGTGAAAAAAACGGATCTGATATTCAATCTACCGAGCTCTATGAAAAGCAAAAAATGTAAAAGCAGCACACGTGACTGCTCCTAACCTGCTCGTATCAACAGCTCAGACAAAAACAATAGACAGTCTGTGTTCTCTCAATACAAGAAAGCGCTAGTAAGAAGATGCCGCATTGAAATTTCTATCTATAGCACCCACTCGAATTGGCATTATTATCAAGTATTTCTGGCACCGTGCGGGACACTACCTCACGTGATTTTTCAGGTACCGCGCAGAGAAGAATCGAGTAGGTGGAAGAGCACGGCCAGAGACAACAAACGAAACAGAGCACATGGATGTTAAGTGGCAAGAAGCTTGGGCATGTAGCAGATTCAAACTTTGGTTCACTGTCTACCACTTTTTGATTACGAATTCTTCATCGATAGCTTCCTTGTAAGTGTTATGTCTGAAAGAGCACATTTTACTCTATACGATCCTCGGACCTGCAGGCTGGACCAAGATGTAGAGTTCAGCCTTATGACGAGAGCTAGTGAAATGAGCTGTGTATTGCCCTGAAATGACAACTCACCCAGATGTTCTGGACATTTGGAAGGTTGCATAGATGCGAGTTGCAGTAATGATCTAATAACCGTGAAATATTGCGTGTGCAACTTACTCTATGTACTTCTATTGTTCCCTAAATTCTTGACTGCAACCATATAAATGAATGAAGGTCGATATATATATATAGTGTTGTAAATATCTATTGTATATACAATTGTCATATACAATTGCGTAGTTATACTAATAAAACAGTCGTCTATGTGCTTGAAGTTGCAGCTTCCTTGTTAATTCTCTCTTCGATTACCTGTAGAGCCACTTGTCTTCTTCTCTCTGCAACTGAGTTGGCTACGCTCTTCTGGGCCTGGCTGACCTGCTCTTGTCTCTTTTGTGCTCTCAAGTTACTCTGTTCCACTGACTCGTCGTTAAATGGGGTCACAACTCCCAAAAACACAAACAACTCGTAGCCCTTGTCAAATACTACTGATAAGTATGGTTTGGTTATAGAAGGGAAGAACTCTACTAGCTGGAAGGTATCCGAGGCATCGCCTGTTATCAACGAGGAATTTGCTGCATCTGAACTGGAACTTGTCATGGGCAAAAGGGGATCGACAGCAAACGATTGGTAGAACCGTAAGTAGGTGTACGATATAACAAACGAATTCACACTGGGAACGACAGGATACAACGACCTGGTGACCAATACCGACCACACCACAACGGCAATTAGTGCTGTGAAAGGTAAATGCTTCACCCGGAAATTGACCAAGCCCTGGAACAAAACAATGTTGTGTTCCGGGATCAATTGCTTGAACACTACCAAGAAGCCAAAGTAGTACGAAATGCCTCCACCCAACGGCTGGTCCATTCCAGCAACATCGCCTCTCGCAATATTACTTACGATGGTGACAATCACAGACACAAAGTTGGTTATCGAGCCTACAACCAAAACAAACTTGATGACTTCTTTCCAGCTCCAATACTTCTCTACATACTTAGTCAGGACATATAGCACCACTACAGAGATCATAAAGGCTATGACCGAAACCTCTGCGAAAATGGCTGTAACGACAACCCACGGGTAGAACAACGTGAACCTAGGTACCAATTGCAAATAGGGAACTTGGATGTTCTGGAAAGAGACGACTCCGTCAGGACTGTTGGTTGGGGTAGGCAGGATAAGCTCTTCACGGTAGGTGTTGAACTTTATAATGAAAATGAGTCCGGAAATGGCCGCCACTGCTCCGAGCAAGAACCGGGTGGAGCGGGGAATATTGTGGATGCGAATAATCCCAGTCATTGCATAAATAAAAGACGAATTGGCGTATCAGAAAAACTTGGTACGATTAGGTTTGTGAATAAATACAAAACACGATAAATAAATAAAGATTTGACTGATATCTGCGGAAGTTTGCATCATGTGATATTAGTCAGTTGACCTTATGTACTTAATCCCTGTATACTGTATACTGTACAACAAATTTTAGGTTCCTATAGGTCAAGGACAACTGGAGTCTTTTTGAACTACAGTAGATAAGATTTTGGTACGTTCGGAGTATCTCTTTAAGGCATGTCAAGAGATGCATTTATGAAGGCAATATTTGAAGAAACGAGACGAAATATTACAAGTTAAGTTCCATTTTCAGCCTGCATATCTCATCACCTAATGGGTGCAAAAAATGGACATTTAATTACTCTGGTCCATATTTGAGTCACTAATATGTTCTGATTTCGCAAGAGTCCGTCAGAGTTTCTTTTATATCTACTGTTCATCATTTGTCACAGCATTAGTTTGGATTTCAGTATGGCTGTAGAAATTAGGATACTTCCTACTGTAGGAAGTTTTATTAATTCAATCCTTTAGATTGTTCATGGAATATAAACCAAATCAAACAAACAAGTAATTCAAATTTTTCCGGCTCCTCATACTTATCTCCACACAAGAACCTTTCAACCTTCTTATCGTCGTACTTCATTGCATGCATTGGATACACAGCTTCAGCTAACACCTTGTATTAGAGCATTGCATATTTCAAACAAACACTCTGGTCAATCTTCAGAATATCCTGACCATCGAGCTCTACTTTCAATCTACAACACCGTTCTTGTTTTATCGTAAAATAAACCTGAATTCAAATGTAAACAAAAGTATATAAAAGTTGTATAAATACACACTCAAGTAATTGGTGAAAATAATGTAGCAGTAATCGGTCAATATACATCACCAAAATGATTGACTTTTCCAATGTGTGGGATGCTCTAAAAGGCCTTAGTGGTGTAATTGTGTGTTGCTTGACTCTTGTTGCTCAAGTATGCTGGCCAAGTGTAATGGTTTGGTCTGTTTGTACCTGTGTCATTGTTGTCAACCTTTCTTGGTTGGAACAAACCCTTGGCAAAAGAAATATCAAGGTTAGCACCGAGGTCTTTAGAAAGCTTCAGGCCTGCAACAGCTGGACCTGCAATAATAGCAACGAAGATAACCAAAATCAAAAAGTACAAAGAACAGTACTTTCTGACCATTCTCTTTCTCAATCTTGCTTGCTTCAATGAGTAGATTGGAGGTCTGATCAACCTTGAAGGCTTCAACCAGAATAACATCGTTGAGTGCCATCTGTCAACCAATGGAATGAATAAAATAGGCAATTGGCAGAACAAGATAATATGAGCCAAAATAAAATCACCTGCAAACTCAGACATTTCAATAATCTTAGCACAGAACTCACGAGCAGGTTGAGTAAATGCCATCCAGCCCATACCAGTACCATACCACTTACCTGTCCAGAAGGCAGTGTTGGCTTTGTCGTGCTTAAATTCTCTGGTCAAGAAGCACAAGGTCAAGAACTTGAACAACAATCTCTGAATATAGATCATAGTAGCAAAACCCAACAACATTCTGGCAAATACAAAACCTTCCAACACCCACATAACGATGAAGAAAACAATGTGAACAATGACAGCACCACCGTGGGCAACACCAGCAATGACAGCACCAGTTTTCTTGCAGCACATTCCCAACAAAGGACCAGCACAACATGCCAACCCAACGCAGACAGCCAAGATACCCATGTCAATAACCACTGGAGCTAAAGCACAGATGACAACTCTTAAGGTAGAGTTGACAGGCACGACGTCTCTTGAACCTTGAACATCAAATGCGTACTTAGTAACACCAGTTTGAGCATTAATAAAAGTGTAGGCGACGAAAAGACCAGCAGTATAGATAAGAGTTGGAAGGAAATCAGCAAACAAGATATTGGATCTGTGAGCCCTCGAAGCGTCACCAGCATCCTTTTCAGACACATCACCAGTTAATTTACGCTTGAAACCGGTGACACGCGATCTTGAAAGTCTGACATAACCAATCCATGAATTTCTGTGCCACTTGGTGTTACCTCTCGACAACCATCTAATGAAGTCACGGTAATCAATGAAGAAATCTTCCCACGCGAATTGATGGGGGTTAAATACAAATGGCGAGAACATCAAAGAAGACAATGAGGCCCAGAACCATAACAATGGAACCTGCCAGTGTGCAACAGAACCAAACAACAAGATCAACATCAATCTGGCTCCCATATAAATAGAAGAGTCAGCGAAACGAGAGTACAAGATCGAGAAGGGAATTCTCGAAGTTGCAAATCCTCTACCTGTTGAAATATATCTAGCACCACCTACAGTCAAATCAGTGAAAACCGAGGAAGAGTAAATCTGGGCAACGAAGACTTCGAACATTGGTGACAATGAGATAAAGTGGCGAACGAATCTTTGGAATGCCTTCCAGACACCTCTTTCGATCAATTCTTGTACTACCAAAGGAATGAAGGAAATGAAAAAGACAATGAAAATCGACAAAGTATAACGTCTGGTCCAGTCAACAGCTGGAGACAAGTTGTAACAGCCGAATGGGAACATGACGTCGGTGATAGGAGAGTCTCTGTTGTAGTAACAGATGATAGATTCGTGGGCCAAGGAACTCAAGTTGGCCAATACCAATATGAAAACTTGCAAAGACAACTGAATGAAAAGATTGTTAATGTGGAAACCTGGATGTCCATAGTAGAATGACAAAAACCGGTCCAATGGCAACTGAGTAGATAAATAGTAATATTCTCTCGACAACATCTGTTCACCCATACCAGCACCAATCTTGGTGGTGAAATTCAAGATGGAGCCGAAACCCATATCTCTACCTTTACCACACTGGTAGTACTCACAGTGCTTGATCTTACCACCTCTCAACATGGCAGTCATACCAGCGTAGATATCTTCGTTCAAATGTAATCCTTTTTGGGCCTTCGAAACACCACCTCTGGTAAACATAAAGGTAGCATTCAAGAAATCAGGATGACCATAATGCAATTTACCACCAATCTGAGCCAAGGTTCTGGCGAACAAAGTTCCGAAAGTCTGTTCCTTACCAGCAGCAACATCACCTAACACACCAGAGTTCTCTGAGAAAATGTACTCTCTGGCACCCAATATGGCAACGGGATCCTTCTTCTTGGATTCATCGGACTTCAAGTTAGGAGCGTATGGGTTTACGTACTCTACATTCAATTCTTCGAACTCGGCCAAAACAGATCTAATCTTCAAACATTCTTCCAAGTAGTTGTCCTGGTTAGCATCGATCAATTGAATGTACTCACCTCTGTGGAAGATGATTGCGTGATTCTGGTTATCAGATTTACCGTCACCCAAGATAGGGTTACCAGACAATTGCACTCTAAACTTAGGACGTCTTCTGCCATTTTCCAACATTTCACAATGACCGTCCATCAAAGCGGAATAGACTCTTGGTTCTTCTTCTTCGTTCAAAGGAGGCTCTTCGTCCAAGTAGGCAATTTGCAAGTCAGGATAAGCACGTAACAAGAATTCTGCGTTTTCCATTTCGTCATCCTTGAACTTGGACAATCTTTGCATGGAAACCAAGAATCTGAACTTTCTTCTAGCCATCTTTTCCAATGCTAATTCTAAACCTTCTGGGTCACCTCCAAAATATTGTACTAATTCGGGATTCTCGACTCTGTACAATAACTTAATTGCTCTAGCGTAGTTCATGAAACCAGAAACAGTTCTGTACAATGTTTGCGATCTCAATGAGGCCCATATTCTAGTTCTCAAGGTATATTCCGGAGCAGCAGACTTGAAACCAATACAGTAAAATGGCAAATCGTCAATCTTGGACTTCAAACCATTTTCAGATAACTTCTCAGCATCATCCCCATTTTCGTAAGCAGCTGTTTCTTCGGCCAATATCTTTGTATCATTGACAAAACACTCCCACTCGACAGGATGTAATTGTTTCAAGTACTCTAACAATGTAACTCTCGAGTACTGGTCGTCTTCTCTGATGATTTCTCTTAAAGACAATAAGATCTTCTCCGAATAATGAGGTGTGAAAACTGTAAAACTTGGCATGTTGTCGACTGGCAAAGGTTCAGGGATAGGAGTAGCCAAAGATTGGGCAAAGAACGAAATTCTTCTCTCGGCTTCAGAGTTACGAGGAAAGAATTCTGTCTCAAAGTTGTTATCATCCTGACTGACAAAGAAAGTAGGAGCTCTCAAGGTTCTCTTACCTTCAATTTCAGAAGGAACCTGGTGGTACAATAACTTCTGGACGTGATCTATAGCTAACAAATGCTCTCTGTACATGGAAATAACTATAGCATTCCAAATCTGCGAGATCAACACCTTAGGCTTGTACTTGATTTCCATCTCGGTTGTGGCCAATATCTTTGAGTAGATTCTCTTGGGCAATCTGGTGAAGATATTTCTCCAAGGAGTCAAAATTGAAATACCCAAGTAGAAGGAACGACCAATTGAAAAAACACAGTTACAGATGATGTACCACATGTAGGTATCCAAGAAGAACAATAATAAGTCTACGAGATACATCAAACCCAAGACGATCTTAGCCTGGTGTTTACACAACTTGTCGCCGAACCAGACTTCACCAGTACATCTCATGGTCATGGTCGATAAGATTCTGATAGGGTCTCTCAACGACAAGGTCAAGAAGAAATACGATTCAAGCAACTTTGCAAGGAAAACCAATACCCATAACAAGTACGACATCCACATGTCCAAGCCTCTCAATTTAATGAAGTTGGCAGTGAAAGCTTGCGAGGACAAATATCTTCTGGATCTTTTGTTCATGTACGACGTGAACAACCCTCCTAATGGCATAACAGCAAAAAATACCAAAGTAGCAATGGCAACAAAAAAGCCCACAATCGATAAAACATGAGCAGTCTTTGAAATCGCAGATAAACCAGCCCAGTAGAAGGTAAACACAATAGGAGCCAAGTTGACTAAGAAGATCAATAGCAAAAACATCAAACGACGAGTCAAATGTTGAGCACCAGCCCATTCCCTAGGGACGAACATCCATTCGAAAACGGTAGCAAGAATCTGTATAGCTGAGGCAATAACACCTCCAATAGCAGCAGCAGCCCATCTGGAAGAAGCTGTTGGTTGCGGGTCTTTGGTTTGAATATAATGTTGAGTGTATAATGTAGGCGAGTTGTAGGCAGTGTACATCCAGTAGACAGTTCCGTGTATAATCCAGATTCTGTTGAAGTTAGTGACGAAATGCAACCAGGTTCTGATTTCCTTGTAGGTCTTGAAGAAGACGTTGCTCCATTCGACTTCGCCCAATTTCAAGTAACGTTCTTCCTGAGGAATGTCTACCAATCTCGTACCATCCTCAAATATGATTCTGGAAATACCTTCAGGATACCAGAACAACTGGTTAACATCATCGTAACCAATAATTTTGTTGTGGTCCTTTTCACGCTTGACGAATCTACCCTCGTAGATTTCATAAACTTGCGATCTGAGGAAACGGTACAAAGGAGTAATAACACGGTTCAAGTAGTCACCCTCTGGTACTGGTTCCTGCCTCTGTTGGCAGGCTGGTGACAACAAGTAGTCCTTAGCTGTCTTGTAGATGTAACACAAGGTTTCTGGAGTAAAACGGACTTGGTTAGCTTCACCCCACAATAACAAATAGAGCGAAATGTCACGGACTCTTTCTTCTGGACTCAACGAGTTCATCTTGGCCTTCCATCTGATCTCAGCGGCTTCTAAAGAATAGTCGCCTTCCAACTCGTTGGCCAAGGCGTCGATATCTTCGCCGTGTTCTTCAGCAGCCTTTCTGGCCTTCTTGGACTTCTTAGAGGCCTTTCTGGCCTTTTTGCCGATTTTGCCCAAATTCATGTTGGCAAAACCAAGCGAATCGTCCAAGTCCTGTTGCGAGGCAAAGAACCACTTTCTGTAGTTGGCGTTTTCTCCGCCGATATAATCGGCATGCAAGCTCAAAAGAGCCTGTGCTGGCGACATACGTGAAGACCTGGAGTCCAAGAGAGTCATAAAATAGTCGAACATGTTTCTCATAGAATCTCTCTGAAAACCAAACTTATTGGTCAAGTCAATGAAGATATCTTCAATGTGCTCAACCTTGATTGGAGCCTGTGGGTCAGCCGACCAAGCAGGATAAGGCAAGTTGGACGACATTTGAAACTGTGTTGGGTCGTAGCCTTGACCCTGGCCGCCGTATATAGGCGTGGAGGCGCCGGACGATCTTGGATCACCACCATAGCTCATTTGAGAAGGCGTATATTGGGTTCCATATTGGTCGTAGCCAGGAGTGCCTGGGGTTTGACCACCATAGCTGAAATCAGAAAAGGCTTCTGGATCGGCATTGTAGCCTCCCTGAGGATGCATTGGCTGGCCGCCATATGGAGCTCCGTTAGGATCCTGGTAGCCTTCCATGTCATATGGCTGCTGATGGTACTGAGAGTTGGGATCATAGAAATCCTGCTGTTGCTGACCTTCATCGTAGGGCTGTTGTTGGTAGTATCCGTCACCAGCAGGAGCGCCCTGCTGGTTGGGATCATAATAATTATGATTATTATCGTTATACGACATCTGAAAAAAGGGTTAGTATTGAAAAATACGAAAAATCAAGGAAATGGCGAAAGTTTCAGTTTGTTTCTGTTAGATCAGATAAATATCTGAGACAAGCGAAGGAATGAGGTCAGAATAAACAAAAAAGTGAACGTGGCAGCAAAAATTGTAGAAGTAGTAGCAGTTGAATAGAGCTAACGACAAAGCTAGTAGGATATAGACAGTACGGTACGACTGGTACGATATCTATGGTGCTTTATCAGCTAGAACTGGCGCGGAACACTTCGTCTCTATTATCAGTGTCAGGCTCAAGTTCAAGACTCAGGAAAGAAAAGCAGCAGTGGCAGTTACTCGAAAAATTCACCCGATTTCTAAATGATATTTATGAAAAAGTCTCGAGTGTGAAGTGTGATTTTGTGTCTGATTTGAGCGATGTTCTCTCCGAAATTGTCTGTCTCATTTCAGTAAAGTCGTTTGCTAAACGGGACTAAAAAATAAAGCAGAACACGAAAAAGAAATTCGCCCACCACCGCGCCGCGGGATAAAAATAGACCGACGTAAACCTCAGGCTGGTTGGTGTAAATCAGGGCCCATGCACTTCTCGCCGACCTCTACGTCCATCACTTCCAAAGGAAAATCCACTGGTATTTGTCTACCTTCTAACTTCCAGTATCTGCTACTACTTGACAAGAGCTGGGAGTACTGCCAAACGTCAGTAGCCACATCCTTCGGATTCGGCATCTGCTCTCCGGCGCTGAAATCTGTGTATAAAACTGGTCGTGCAATGCACAAAGTTACCACAATCTCTACTTACACGAGAATGAGCTTATCTGGTCCGGTTTCTATCCGAAGAAAAAGTGGCCAAGTCTTGTCTCTCCGAGGAGTGGCAAGCCACTGACGTCCGCAGTGTAGTCGTTGTCGTTGTCTGATGCTGGCAGCATAGACTCACATTCTCTAACGAGTCTCATCGGCTGCCTGCTGGCAGCTGCAATCCTTCGAGCATTCACGTGACGATTGTTCCTATTGTCAATTTTAGGTCGTTTCAGGGTATTCGTGCGCCGACCAGATCAAGTCGAGACGCCTGTTCGGGCTGTGTACTGTCTGCAGGGGGCCATTGATTTACGCCAATAGACACCAATTCACAGAACGACAAAAACACATGGAAACGGTCTGATTGGATGGCTACAAGGCACAAAACACAGAATCTGATGGAGACAAAGGGTCACCAAGGTCTGCAATGTGTCTGTGAGGAAACAGAGTTCTTTTCGAGCGAGAAACGGGATTCTGGAGACATCTCACGGGAAATTTGAGGTTCTCAGCAGTCTTGCTTCGGATTTTGTTCGCGTTTTGGGGAAACTGAAACTGGGAAGAGGGTGGAATACATACCTTAATCTATAATTGCTATTCGACGAAGTAGCACAACGATAATGATGGCCAACAGTGAAGAACAGAAGAAAAAGACTTGACAATCAAAAGTTTTGAAAACGAAAATCCGACACAACTGTCAGAATTCTCATGGGACACAATGTGTTTGGTATTTATTGAAGCTGGGATTGGTGCACCTGCATGTATGGCGCGCCGACAGAAGAAAATTTTTGGAGCGACACGAGAACGCGACTATGAAAACCAGAAGTTGCAGCGGCGGTCTGCAGGCGGTGTGTTTTGAGATATAATTATAGATATCCGGATGTGGCAGGGGCTGGGCAAAGCAGGTGTTCTGTTGGGAAGATAAGGTTGGTGTATTATTAATGGAGCGCTGTAGGCTGCGGGTCGGAAGTAGCAAATAGAGCAACGATAAATAATTGCTACGAAAACAAATGATATTTACTGGAATACAAGGCAAAAATTGGCTTTTCCTTTCAACCAAAAGCTGTGCAGGATGTACAGTGAAACTAATGGCAATTCTACGGTGTAAGTTCTACAATGAGCTTCTTATCCATGAAGTCTCTATTGTATGGCATGTGCGAGTCATTTCTGAGTGTGCGCAAGTGTGGGTCTGATTTGATACCGTATGGTGTTCACTTCAGTTTCGAGACAAACACTATCAATTGTGATTCATGTACACATGTACAATGTGCAAACATCCAAACTTATCAACGTACCATGTACAAAGTGTATATTATGTAGTAAGTACCTAAACTCTAGTCTATTTGCAACCATATATTGATATGGGCAGACTAAGACAATATCAATCGACGAGAATGTCACACTCATTGAATTCATTCCACATCTTTCGGTGCTTCTGAATCTCAAACTGTGCCGACTATTCCAAATCCAAAAACACCAGGTTAAATCCGACGAGTTGTTCGTTACTTTCTGGTATTTTCAAACGCGAACATTCGCTTTCTTCGTTTCAGTACCTTCAGCCTTCTCTTCCGTGACCTTTCAAGATGATACCACATCGGAATCTCGGTGTTTCCAGCTCTTGACTTGCTCGCGTTCTCGCGTATGCTCGGTAAACTCTTCATCCATTCCAACTTCTCTTCCTGGGCCCTCTCTTGGTGTGCTGATGGGCGCTAGCGTAGACATATTTTCTGCAACGCTGCCTGTATTCAGCTTTTCCTTCTACTAAAAGCCCAGAATTTTGGTACTACTTATATTACTTTCTCGTTCTTTCTCCATATTGCACTTTTGCTACCTTTCAACATCTACAAATTCACGTTATTCCAACTGCTCTGTCACGATTACTTCTGGTAGGGCTACCGTTATCACCCTGACTAAGCTCAAGAGCTCCTTCAACCGCCTACCTTCCCTATCAGGACTCAAACGCGACTTCGGCTCCTGTCACAGACTGCAGCATCAACATCTATATCTCCCGGTCTTCTCCTCGCAACCGTTTCCTGCATAACGCGTGACATTCTCATGTTCCTGTGCTGTTTCCATACATTGCGCCAATGTCGCTGAATTTGCCCATTACTATGCCCTTTTAGGGCGTGTCTCATCTCATCCCAGAAAGAAGATCCCTGCCGCAATACTAGACCAATTCCCAAATTTTTCACCCATCCCGAAGTTTCCATATTTTCAACTCTTTTGTTGAGATCCATTCTTGCTAATACTTTTGGTCCATTTTCCTTCACTTTAGTGTTATTTGTGAACGCCTAAAACCTAAAAGTCTCTTTCCTGTTTTGGAAGCTTTTCATGTAGCATTAATTGATTATAGATGATGGGATTTTCTTCACGGTAGCTTATTGTACGGTAGCTTATTGTAAAGTAATTAGCTTATCTTCTATCATATATTGTGGAGTGGCAGTACTCAAGATTTTATGATGTGCCGTAGTGGTACATGTCTATAGTTCTAGTCCCATTTTACAAGAGACATTCTACTCTGCTATATTTTGAATTTTGGTCTGGACACCGCAATGCCTACATTATTTATATAGATGATAGAGTGTATTAGAATGGCATAGGCAGCCTAATCGTTCCAGCCCAATGCACTCAACTCCTTTCTGATGTCCTCCTCCTTGTTGATTTTGCTGACCTGGGTGTCTTCCAAAGGTTCGCCGCTGGCCTGCTTCATCTTCAAGGTCTCGATGGCTCTCAACTTCTTCAACAATGATCTGATTTTCTTCTCTTCCAACAGCGCAACACCACCAACAACAACACCTCCCTGAGAGGAAGTAGCTGCAACAGCAGGAGCCACTGGGGACGGAGTTGCTGGGGCAGCTGGGGCGGAAGCTGGGGCAGAACCCAATTGGCCAAATCCTGGTGGTGGAGCCAAAGGAGCAGATGGTGCAGGAGAGCCTTCTATAGAGGGAGAGTCTTCCTTCAGGTTCTTCTTAGCTTCTCTCTTCTTTCTGTTTTTCTGAGCTGTCTTGGATTCCTTTATCTCTACAGGGTTTGCACCTGGAACTACACGGGCTCTGCCACTGCTAGGGTTGATGCCATTACGCTGCTGTTGTTGTAACTTCAAGTTGTTTTGAAGCTCCTTCTGGTACAAAGAAGTAGCTGTGCTTGGAGCAGAACTTCCCCTAGCATGAGGAGGACGATAAGCACCAGCAGGCTTGGAAGCAGCAGTAGCCGAAGCGGCAGCTTTCTTGGCAATATATTCACGTGCCGAGTCATGAGCTGGTGGAGCAGGCTCCAATTGCTTCAAAGGAGGAAACTCAGCTATAGTCTGAGGCTTCCACCCGATTGCATACAACTCTTGGTACTCTTTCAAATAAACCAATTGTCCAGATGCATGCCACACTTTCAAGCCATTATCCACACGTAAACGAGGAGAGGTCGTTGCGGTCAAGATGAAACGTCCACAAGGAGACCATTCGCACACAGAAGTGTTAGCAGCTTCAAAGGTTACGACTTTACTGAACTTGTTCTGACGATCATATACATCTACAGTTCCTTGCAAATTGCCAAAACCGGCTACCAACACGTAACGTGCGTGAGGAGAATACAAGATTGTGTTACGTGGAGCCGTAGGCAACGAATGGATAGTGTTACCACGAGCATCGAAGAAAGTCGTTTCTGAAGGCATGTAACCGTAGATAACAGCAAACTCTCTGGCAGAAGGAGACCATGTGATGTCGTGAATGGGTCCTTCTCTCTTCAAGTCTATTCTGGAATCATATGAACCGGCAATTCCCAAGAGATACAAGTTCGTTTCACCATAGTACGACTTGTTACTGGTATCGTGGTCGGTAGATGCCAATGCCAACAATGCCGTACCCAAAGAGTTCCACTTCAACTGACACCTTTCAGCCTTAAAGAAGTTCTTGCTGCAGGTGGGTTGGTTGAAGTTTGGCACATTATAGATCAACACCGAGGCTGGTTTGCCGCTAGATTCTGGGATGAAGATAGCAACAGAAGGGTTTAAACCAGGTGAGATCTGGAAGTTCTGGAACGGCTGTTTGGCATCAGCCACTTTGTACTTGTGGGTAGGCTGGTTTATATTTATGGTTTCTTGCAGAGACGTGCTGATGTCAAAGAAATGGATTTCCTTGTTGTTGAAGTTTTTGGCTACAAGTTTCTCGTCCTGGGTAAACTGGGGCTTCCATCCGCTCTGGTGTTTTTGCAGCCATTCCACTATCAAAGACTTGGTCTTCAAGTTGAAAATCTTCAAATTGTTATTCCACGTTCCATTTTCGCGGTTGATTTGAATCGGCTTGCACCATAAACATAAGAACGTTCCTTGAGGTGAGAAATATATATCAAACACCTCAGGCAATTCGATCTTGTGATACAACTCAGCCTTACTTTTAGTGTTCAATACTATCACCTCGTTGGGCTGGGTGTAAGCAAAGAAGGCTCCATTGGGCGAGTACAAGGCTGAACGGCATTCTTCCGCCGCTTTGGGCGACGGCGTGATTTCCTCGTAGTCATGTGTCAATTCTATCGACCGTGGTAGACGACCTGGATGGTTAGTATAAAATGTTGAGGATGAAGAGTATGAGAATGAGAAGTATTTCAAAAGTTTCGTATTAATAGATGAAATTGTTGATTTCGTGGATCTGTAGAATTAGCATATTGTAGATTCTGATCACCCTGAGGATTCTGAAAATTTTTGTAGTATGAATTTACTGAAATTCAAAAGTTCATAATTCTTGTACGTGTGCTCAAATGATTTTCAGATGCATTCATAGATTTCAGATGAGAGATGAGATTCACTAACAGTGGCAATGCCATTATTTGGATACCTGTATTATCTGTATTATCCTCTATGCTCGTAGTCATATACCCTTGTAATAATAACAAAGCATATCTCTGGGTGGAAACCTGCAATAGTTTCATTACAGAAATATTCTTCTCCATAATTTCCAGAAATTTCAGAATCAAATCTATCAAATTAGCCGTACTACACTAATCTCAATTCTCTTTAATTCTCACTAGTCAGGCTTACTGCCATTCCTTCTTTCAAAGTCAGATACATACAGAAGAATTCGGTGGATTTGGACATGGTTTTGTTTGCTTTTATACTTTTGTTTGTGATTGGGAATCCTATCTGGTTGTGAATTTTCTAGGACTCTAGTAGTAGAGAACTAAGTGAATAATCGACGGAATTCAGCTGGAGAAGTGGCTTACAAGGGCTAAATCGGATATTAACGATATCAATCACACAGTTGGGCTTGTTAGTCCCGTTTCGACACTTGTTGTGGAAGAAAAGTCCTGTCACAAGGTCTTTTTTGGCTCCGGCAAAAGAAGTAGAAACGGTCTTCTTTCAAAAAGACGTCCACTACCAGGAAACTTTTGTGGTCGTGCGCTACTCGGAAAGTAGGTGTGTGTGTGAGAAAAATGCAAGGGTCTGGTTTGGCCTGGAGAAAAGTATGGTAGAATTATGTCAAATAAGGAAAATGTATTCAAGGAGGAAATAAAGAGCTTAAGTGTGTAGAAATAAAGTGCTAGATTTAGATTTCATATTTGGATTAAACTTGTAGAAAAGATTTTTTTGGGTTGTATTTTTTTTACTTTTTTACGAAAATTTTGCAATCATTAATTCTGCACTCCATAGTTCTACATCAAGTCTATACAAATTAGCCAAAATCCATATTTCGTACATATACTCAAACTTTTTGTTAAAACAACATTAATATGAAAGAAAACACAACTATTGCTTTGATCCTTTTTCTTGATTGTGATTCACCACTAGTCAAATTTAGTTATCTGCTATATTTATGCTAGTAATGTGGCCAACCTCACTTTACCTCTCCAAAGCTATAATGTCCTGTCTCCTCCGCATGCTTGCTGGCACCCGTTTCTCCCACCAAAATCTCGTAGCAGTCCAAGCAACGCACCCGGAACGTCGTAGTGTTGGTCAGATAGTTGCGCGATTGCAAAAGTTCACACAATTTATGGCTGGCTTCTAGAACAGCATGCTCTTCTTTACCCCCACAACTCCAGGAGGTGATGTCATTGGCTTTGTCACCATCTAGGACCGACAACGTGCTATTGATGGCCACTACGTCGTAATGCACTCCACTGTAGATTAAAATGATAAACTTGTCAGGTTGCGGACCCTGCTCTTTTTCAAACGTTATGAAGTTTCCCAGCTCAATATCCAAGCAATTGATGCGGATCCCGAACCAGTCCGCCAAGATTCCCAACTCGATGGCACCTCCCCACGAGTCCTTCTTGATGATCCATTTGCAGTAATCCTCTGGCAGCCGACCCAAAATTGCTTCGCTATATAGTTCTGGCAGATTCTGGATATATGATACAATTACAGAGCGCAACTCCAGTGGTGGACTAAATGTTCCATAGGAGCTGTAACCACTTAGAGCATACGAAATAGAGTTGAACATACATGAGTTATCGTCGGGAATATTACGAAGAATGAGGTAATTATCCTGTTCCGGAATATATACCGAAGGTATCTCGGTTTCTGACACAGTTTCAGAAGCTTGTGCTGGTTTAATAGACGGAATTGCGTCACTGGCAGGTGTATTTCCTCCAGATACGGTAGATTCTGATAGAGTCAGCTCTCTGGGGTTCTCGTTTACCGCATCCATTTCGCCAAATTCAATTAAGAGCTGATCGCCATCTCTGATGCCCGATTCAGCCAACAACTTCCAGGTAAAAGTTATGTCTACAGGCTTAGGAGGAAAACCTGTTTTGATTCCAGTTACAACATGACTTTCTATCTGCTTTAACTCCAGCATGCTGCTAACGGTATCTAGGAACTGACCAAGTGTCTCTGTCAGATTTGGTGCTACTGTCTTGACAGCTTTGTTAGACTTCAATCTTAATCTCATGATTTGTCATAAAGCCATAGAGAATAGAAAGTCAGATTTGAAAATTGAAAATACTCAAACAAATTGCAAAAAACCAAATTCTAGATTGTGCTACTGACTCAAAGTACGATAGATCCTGCTATGTTCCTCGATGCGGTTAATTGTAGAGCAACGGTCAAGATTGGTTTCGCCGCCATGTCAAATTCAAGATCTCTACTCCGCACACTACTCCTGGCGTCTTGTCGCAAGATGATTTGCGACATGAATGCGACAATAAGTCTAAGCTAATCTGATCCATGCTAAATGAACGTATACTAAATGCTGCTTGCTATACCTTATATATGTCTCGTATGAATCTCATGAAAGTCTCATATATATCTTAAGTAGTGCCATATGAAGTGGCGATGCTAGTGAAATGAAAAGAAACTATTGTACAATGAGGAAATGAAGAGTCTGAATTAGTGAAGAATCGCATTGGATAGTGGTAAAGTCACTAGAAACCTCTGAAACTTTGCCTATAGAAACTGTATTTGCTACTCTAATCGGTCATTTCGACTTCGGACCTTTCTGGCTGTTGCTGATTCTGATTTTGCTGTTGTTGAAATTCCTCTGAGGGGACTCCCGTTATTATAGCATCCAAAGTATCTTTCTTCTGGCCAAGAGCCTCGGCAAACTCTTCCTTATTTTCAGATTTGAACTGTTCCAACTGCTTATACTTTTCGACTGACTCCATGAACTTCAACATGTTCACTCCGGCAGCAGCCTCGGCTTCCAAAGGTGTATATGGTTTCTTCTTTAATTCCTTGACTCTTCTCTTGTGTACTTTTCCTTTGTTATGACGGTCCAAACTCAATTGGTTCTCGAAGTATTTAGCACATTCTACACAGTAGTATTGGCCTAATCCTGGTTTGGTCTCATCTAATGGCTGGTTTTTGAGCTTGTGTATAGACTCTTTAGAGGCCATGTCATCGTAGATAAGATCAAGATCTCTTGTTCTTCTCTTCGTCTTATATCTCTTTACACTGTATCTTCCCATGCTGTCTGGAGTATTTAGAGTGTGCTTCCTTACAAATTTGTCAATTTCTTGTGGAATATCGAAATCACAGCTCTAAATTAGTGAAATTTTAATTTTTTTATTAAGGGCGATGGAGCAGAGATGGTACGTGATCCAGAGCATGTGATCATATACAGATGACCGGAGCACACGATACATATCACATGACATAGACACTTCTCTTTCTCATTTCTATTATCCGCATCCTTCGCATTTCAAACTCATCGCTCTCATTTTCTCAGGAAAAAAAACAGTCACATTGCACGTGACCATAAAATCACGACGACCGACACAGATGTCGGCAAAAGCGAACATCACGTGACCACTCCATTTGATTACTAAGTATGTCTCCCATAGTTAAGCTCTTTGGTGTGCCCTTCTATCTGCAGTCACTATGCTCACTTTTTTCAGTTCCATAGAAAAGAAGATTTTTCTCTCTTTTTCTAATACAGTTTTTTCCCCTACTAACCAAGTGTTAATAAAGGTATGTGACCTAATGATGAGCACGAAGGAGCTAAAAACGACGAAGAAGACTTGAGCTACTACTACAAAGCTACCCTAGTTTTCCCAGAGAGATTTCCGTTGAATTTCAAACGAATAAAGGCCATATTGGAAGCCTTCCAGATTGATTTGTCATCTCCAATTATCAGTTGAGGAAGTATAAAAGCAGACCTACAACCACATTTATTTGTCCTCAGTCCGGTCCTAGGAGATCATCAGAGTAGCCTAGCGTTTCCAAACGTGTGTAGATAGCCAGGAGTTAATTTCGGTTCGTTTTGGCGTTCCTACGTTATGCTTTGTTTCCATTAGTAAGCATTTTATACTAACATATTTTCAGACAAGATGGCTAGAAGACCAGCTAGATGTTACAGATACTGTAAGAACAAGCCTTACCCAAAGTCTAGATACAACAGAGCTGTCCCAGACGCTAAGATCAGAATCTACGATTTGGGTAGAAAGAAGGCCCAAGTCGATGAATTCCCATTGTGTGTCCACTTGGTTTCTAACGAATTAGAACAATTGTCCTCCGAAGCTTTGGAAGCTGCCCGTATCTGTGCCAACAAGTATATCACCAAGGTTTCTGGTAGAGATGCTTTCCACTTGAGAGTCAGAGTCCACCCATTCCACGTCTTGAGAATCAACAAGATGTTGTCGTGTGCCGGTGCCGATAGATTGCAACAAGGTATGAGAGGTGCTTGGGGTAAGCCACATGGTCTTGCTGCCAGAGTCTCTATTGGTCAAATTATCATGTCCTGTAGAACCAAGGACTCCAACAAGGAAGTCGTTATTGAAGGTTTGAGAAGAGCCAGATACAAGTTCCCAGGTCAACAAAAGATCATTATTTCTAAGAAGTGGGGTTTCACTCCTTTGAACAGAGACGAATACGTTGCTAAGAAGCAAAACGGTGAAGTCAAGGATGATGGTGCTTACGTTAAGTTCTTGTCTAGAAAGGGTAACTTAGAAGCAAACTTGAGACAGTTCCCAGACTACCAATACCAAGCTTAAATGCGATTGATTTCATTCAAAAGTATTTACTGTTGCTATTGTAGCTGATATTGTCAATTTTTGTACATTTTAATAACACACCTTGCTTAAGAATAATTGTAGTGATGATGATACATCGTAGGATGCCTTTGTAGTGATGCTGACCTTGTTTAGTAAGATAACTAAACCTCTATTGCACATTACAGAGATGCTGGTGGCGAGCAGATATGTCAGAGGTTGGAAATCCCTAAAGATGTAGAGTATACTGTCGGTAGTGCCTACTAAGCTCTTCTTGACAAAGTGTAGCACAAGATGTAATATGCTCTTCTCCTCAATATCTCTGCATAAGTATCTACGATGAGTCTAGCTATCGCCATACTCGTTCAACCTTGAGCTACTTCTTTGTGTGAAACCCAAGTACATCCTTTGATCTTCCGATGAGATTGCTCAAATTCCATAAGCAAATTGAAACTTTTAGACTAGCAGAACCGGACAATCAAAATAGACTACAATTAGGACTTAAAACCTTATGTAGCTGAAAGGAAGTTTAGACAAGGTCTTGCATTATATCCGATACAAATCTGCCTTTCTAAGTCCACTTACTACCAAGAACGTTTGGGTGCAAAATCGTAGAATCCTTAGTTAGATAAGCTCTGCATCGCTCACAAAATCAGTACCTGAAATGTCAGTAAAATTCTGCAACCCAACGCAAAGTCTGCTGGTGTCTGCAAATCACATAATGTAGTCCCAACCGTCAACTTAGCCCTTGGAATCATTCTATCATCTCTTGTGTTTTAGAATCTGATTTTCCCATTGTGATGCCTACTGCACCACGATGGAAAAATGTGTTCCCAATTCGGAAAAGTGAGACAGACAGAAGAAGACACCTCTTCACCACAACAGCCAGCGAACGTGTTTCTCAACAAAAAAAGATCAGGTTCACCATCCATAGACGTCCAATCAAGATAGGTATCCAAAACACACTTAGCCCCAGTTAGAAATAGGTCTATAATTGTAATTACTAAGCCTTTAAATTAGTTACTTCGGACAAATAAACTTGTGTCTGAGAACCACAGCACTGAGCCTCAAAAAATATACACGGTGTCGATGAAATTTTCGCATCTGAATGCAGGAGACAGATAAAGCTTTCGGACAATTTTCTTTCAGGCTACTATAAATACAAACACGAACAGACATGTGTTCACTTTTTTCTTCGAAGAGATTGAACTTGAATTGACTTTGATTTTTAACAAATCTCACTTCACAGACCACTACTCATTATATATACAAAATGTCATTTACCAATAAGGAAAACCCAAAGACTTTGGTGTTGTTTGATGTCGATGGAACTTTGACTCCAGCCAGATTGGTCATTTCTGACGAGATGAAGAGCACTTTGGAAAAGTTGAGAAAGAAGGTCGTCATTGGCTTCGTTGGAGGTTCAGACTTGTCGAAGCAAGTCGAACAGTTGGGCCCAAATGTTTTGGAAGACTTTGACTACTGTTTCTCTGAAAACGGTTTGACTGCTTACAAGTTAGGTAAGGAATTGGCATCTCAGTCTTTCATTGCCTGGATCGGTGAAGAAAAGTACAACAAATTGGCCAAGTTCATCTTGAAGTACTTGTCTGAGCTCGACCTTCCAGTCAGAAGAGGAACATTCATCGAATTCAGAAACGGTATGATCAATGTTTCCCCTATTGGAAGAAATGCTTCTACCCAAGAAAGAAACGACTACGAAAAGTTCGATAAGGAACACAAGATTAGAGAGTCTTTTGTTTCTGCCTTGAAGGAAAACTTCCCAGACTATGGCTTGACCTACTCCATCGGTGGCCAGATCTCGTTCGATGTCTTCCCAACCGGTTGGGACAAGACCTACTGTTTGCAACACGTTGCTGAAGAACACTTCGAAGAAATCCACTTCTTCGGCGACAAGTCCTACAAGGGAGGTAACGATTACGAAATCTACGAAGACAAGAGAACCATTGGCCATGCTGTCAACTCCCCAGCTGACACTATTAGAATCTTGAACGAAATCTTCAAATTGTAAGCTAACTCTAGATAGCCTAAATTATAATTAACATACTCATAGACAAGATCAGATTAAAGTAAACATAAACAGTAGAACTGCCGTACTAATATGGAAATGTAGAAGAATAGAACTTGCGCATGTATTAGATTATAATTCAACTGTAAAAAACATTGTTTACATATATTAGGTATGAAGTGAAGTAGTATGACGAAAGTTAACATGATTTAGGTATGAAGATTGGCATGGTCATTGCCATGCTTAAGCTTGATTCATTTTCTGAATCTCAAAACAAGATAGCTGCCCAATCTATAGACAAAGATTATTGCTATGAGTACTCCAACCCAAAGACCCTTAGAGTAGTTGGAGTAACCCAAGTTATCCAAAACAGCAGTACCTTGGACCATACATTGTTCAGCCAAAGGGGAATCGAACATACAATGGCATTGAGAGTCACAGTCAAAGTTACGGTTGGAGAATTCGTTGAACATCATACCCTGGAACACGTATCTCTGGTAGTCGATCCAGTAGAAGGTGTAGTACCAGAACTTGTTTAAAATGTTGGAAGGAACCAAGAAGCCACCCACAGACATCCATAATCCGTTGGCAAACGCAGTGAGAGCTAACGAGATGACAAAGTTTGGGAAGATAGAGGCAATAAAGATTGTCATGGACTCGGCTGCTACCAAGTCCAAGAACAACCACATAAGATAGTAGAAGAAGCCAGTGGCACTTTTGTTGAAGTTGCACATGAAGTAGGTTATAATGCTAAACACCAGAGCAATGAGGAAAAGGAATGGCAATCCAATAATAAAATTAGAGACCGTGAAAGCAAATGGTCCATACAAACCATTTAAACGTTCCTTTTTGTACGAATGATAGTCTTCAATGAAAGATGGGATATAGGCAACTGACATGAACGACATAAAAGCCCCAGAGAAGAAAATAGCATTAATAAATGGCTGGATATTCTTCTGGCCACTTCCCAACCTTAACCAAACAGTACCCATAAGAATGGCTAAGCCCAAGTACATGAAAAGACGAACATAGTAGGTGAAGATGTCTCGTCTAGCTTTAATGAGCAGTCTCTGGAGTAACACTCGAGTGTTTAGAACTTCTTTCTGAAAGGATGTTGACTGCTGGTATCTTTCATCAATAGCATCATCTAATTTCATTTGCTCAAAAGCATTGTCCGCTTCAATTGGCAACACATGGCTATTCCATTTGTCGACAAGAATGCCGAGAATGTCCTGGCGGTCATCATCAATGACTGAAGATGAAAAGTCAGTATTGATCAAATCCAACACAAACTCCGAAGGATTGATGTAGGCTGGAATCAGAAAACCGATCGACTCGAAATACTTCACCAATTTGTCGACCCTGTCGTTATAGACAGTTTTCCCTCTGGACAAAAAAAGGACTTTGTCAAACAACTCGAATGTGTACGTTGAAGGCTGGTGAATTGAACAGATAACAGCCATGTTTTCTTCTTCAGCAACCCGTTTGATCATGCTGACCACTTCTCTTGAAGCCACAGAGTCCAAACCAGAGGTAGGTTCATCCAAAAACAAAATGGATGGGTAGGTGATGATCTGCGAAGCAATACTGAGTCTTCTCTTCTGACCACCAGAAATACCCTTCTGAATAGGATTTCCAATCAAGACATTCTTCTGGTTCTGCAATCCCAATAATTCGATGGTTCTATCTACGGCTTCCTTGCGGTAATGGCCTGTGAGCTGTGAGAAACGAGCAGAGAAGTCGACTGTTTCTTGCACAGTCAACGAGCCAATCAACGAGTCTTCCTGTTCCACATAGCTGGAGAGCTGTTTCATCATCGACAAACTGGCATTTTCACTGTTGATATATATATCTCCAGTCTGCACAGCCAGTCTGGGGTTGTTTCTGTGGGCCAACATGTTTAATAGGGTTGTCTTTCCGGAACCAGAAGGGCCCATGAGGGCCATAATTTCTCCAGCCTTGACTTCGCCACTGGCATTGTCGATCAAACAGACCGAATTGTTTTTAGACTTGATTTTTAGCGAGACATTGCTCCATCTGAAAGACTCTACTTTAGTATGCATTGGGAATGGCTGCGAAATGATGTGTAATTTTGCAACCCAAGATAACTACCACTGAAGCAACTGTGGCGTATCACGTCAGATGCGATGACTAACTGTGGATTTTTTTCTTTTATAGACATAGCGACAAACCCCGAGGGATTTGACTTGATATCATCACGTGATACCATCTTCTTTGTGGTGGGTGCTATAGAATTCTACCTGGTTCCAAGGTACGAATTTAGGAGGCTGCAAGATGTTAATAGGGCAACAAGGCGAATCCTGTTAGCGTTGGTATTGTGCTTGCAAGAATGGAAATATTGGGAAACTCTGGAGGTTTCTAGACAAAATAGTCCTGCCACAGCTCTGTTTCGAAAGAGATTTGTTTTGTGGCATATTTTGCAACCATTTTGAAGTCTGCAATCTTTACGTTCGATAAAGGCATTAAAAAACTTTCATTTCAGATTCTAAGTGTTTATTCCATACTAATATTCAGTTCTCTTAGGAGTCTGCGAGATATTTATAAGAATATATAATAAACAGTTAAGCTATTCATATATACAAATTATACACGTCTGTAGAAGATGGCTGACGCTTGGTCACCAGCAATCACAACTTGTTCAATAGCAGATCCATTCGACAACTGATGATTGTGCAATATCTGTAATCTTCCGTTGTTGATATCATTCACCTTGGCAGCCAACTTCTTCTTAGATGCAACCTTATCGTTGTCGGAATCAATATCTTGTGGTTCCACCAACTTGGGCAATTGTACTGGTTTGGAGCTCTTCACAGTCTTACCATTTCCAAACTGACCAGCTTCGTTGTCTCCAAAAACCATAACATCTTTGTACTTACCTTCGTTTTCCAATGTTACGAAGGCATGATTAGATCCAATACTAATATCCTTGATACCGATATTGGCCACCTGGTTAAGTTCTTCACTATATTCCGACAAGTTAAGCAAGGTTTTGATGATCTGAGGTTGGGCACAGACGTGCAAGTATCTGTTTCCACCCAATTGACCTTTGAGCCCATTGCCAAAACTTAAAAGAATTTGCTGATCCTTAGAAGCATCTACTGGGTCCAAATATTTAAGCTGAATATATGATGTTTCGCTGCCGGCATCAACTTTCGTAACAGTAAAGCTGTTGGAGTCCACAGCCTTGTCAACAACGTTTCTAACGATTCTCTTAAAGTCTTCAACCGTGAATACTCTCTTGGGAATCGGCTGGAAGTCAGTCCTGTAGTTCATCTCAACGCCACATTCTCCATAAGCGTTTCTTCCCCATGTCCAGATGTTGTTATGAGAATCTGATACGATACTGTGATATGACCCCGCAGCAATGCTGGTGAACTTTCTGGAGTAGATCTGTTTTGAACCATCCTTGTTTATGTGGACCTCATGGTTCAAGTTTGTCAACTCGTAGACCTTGCCTTCTGGAACCTCTTTGGATTCAGACAAAGGAGACAACAAAGGCAATCCATACTGGCCGTAGTTCTTGCCACTTCTATCGGTATTTGCCACATACAACTTACCAGACTCCCCAAGTAGCAAAAGATGAGACTTTCCAGTGGAGATCTGGCGCATTTTTTCTGTCAAGTCAAGCATGTTAAAGTTGTGGACTTGGGAAACACCTAACCAGTTTCTAGATTTTAATCCTTTGAACTCTACTTCTTTATCCACTCTAGGCAAATAGGCAACATCTCCCTTGTTGGACAATACATAGACGTACTTGCTAGAGATTTGGCACAGAGCAGCTTTAAAGGGCAACTTGCACAACTTTGGCTCCTTGAGCTCTGGACAAGACTGGAATACCTGGCCCTTCTCGTTCACTACAACCAACAAATCTTTAGCAATCTTGACGTCAGCAAGCAATTGACCATCGAAGAAGTTGACTCTGGATGGAAACTTCAGCTTATTATGAGAACCAAACATGTAAAGTCCAGCCTCACTGTGTGAATCTTTGAGACCAGAAATCATGTCATCAGTGATTTCCTCAGTCATTTTATTTACAAGGTAGTTGATGTTTTTGGTATTTTTGGTAGGGTCCTTCATGTCTTTAGCTTTTGAGTCTTCGATTTTGTATGTGATATCGGCAAGTAAGGAGTTTCTCACATACTCTCGGTTCATGAAGAGCTGGTGTCCTCCTATGATTACGATCAAGGCTCCTATTCCTATACCTACTCCTTTCATTCTTTCGGTAAACTCAAACTTCTTTCTCTGTTCCTTCTGGCGTTTTTGGAAATCCTGGTGGACGATGTGAAGCTGTTCCTTGTATTCGGGACTTCCTGGCTTGAGATTAGCCAAACGGGGATCGCTTTCAATGAGGGCATTGAAATCGTTGGATTCGCTTGGGTCTTCGTTCTGAAATCTTCTGTCAATTTTCAGATGGTATTTAGATGAGTTCTGCTCTTCCTCAAATTTGGGGTTGATTTCGGAGTCGATTTCATCCAAGCTTTTGAAGTTGTCGCCAAACCGGTAGTGGGTTTTGCTCTTATTGAACTCTTCGATGGAGTTAAACTTCTTCTGATTCTGGGAGTATAGCCTGAAAAAAGAAGGATGTTTTGAAGTAGACAGAGCACGAACACAGTGTCGAATTATAAGTCTCGTAGACCTATACATCATTGCTATTGCTGCCTGAAATGCTGGAATAGCTGGAAAAGGGAGTTAATTGAAAATAGAGAATGACTGAGTGAAAAATTATGTATGCGAAATAATTTTAACTACGGGGAAACCAGAAGAGACATACGAAATGTGACACGATGAGCAAGACGTTTGAAATAGAAAGATTTCAAGCGAGATATGATATTTATGAAAGTTGATAAGGTCTATTAAACATTTTTCCGACTGTACCCAGTCTGTCTGGATCACTAGGGAATTGTGCTTACTATTGGAGATTGACTATTGGAGCTGCCTCACTATGGATGCAAGAATCCCACCAAAAAATGCGAGTTGAATAAATTAATTCCTTCAAAGAAAGTGAGACCAACAATTGCCGGGTTTCTGCCAGAGTCCAATAACATATCGGTCTAATTCATACTATCAGACTATACCTTATCCATCTACCATACTCCCTTGTGAACAAACCATAACAGACTCGCCTCTAATTGATCTATCATGTTCAGACAATTACCTGGCCAGACATTGAGATCGGTGAGGTTTATTCATCCCATCAGATGTTTGTCTTCCATCACCAAATTCGACACCAAGAAGTTTGTCCAATCGCTACAGACCAGAGGAGGATTCACCCAACAACAGGCTGAAACTGCAGTCAGCATAGTTAGCAGAGCCATAAATGACGGGATCTATTCGATAACCAACAATTTGATAACAAAAGAAACACTTTCATCCACAGCTTACCAGCAGAAAGTAGATTTTGCCAAATTAAAGGGTGAACTCCAGACGATGGACAAATCGGAATTCACTAACTTGAAAAAGGAACAGGAGAACTTACGCACGGACTTGACCAACTTGAAAAACAGATTGAAAGAGGAAATGACAAGAAATCTGGCTGGTGTCCGATTGGATTTGAATTTGGAAAAGGGAAGAATCAGAGAGGAATCTTCAATCCACGAACTGAAGATCGAAGATACGTACACACGAATCGATGAGGAGATTGCCAACATGCAAATGCAGATCAAGTCGGTCAAGACTCAAGTAATGCAATGGTTGATTGGTGTTTCTTCTGGTACGTTTGCCCTTTTGTTGGCATTCATCAGATTCTTTGGATAAATAAAATCCAATGATACCCATATGTTCTATTTATTCCAGAAACTACTATCTGGTCCTCTACCTAGTCAAGATAGTATCTGTGCTAATGAAACATCAATTTAGAGCCAGATACAGAGTCTCTGAACATCCTACTATGGTGTTAGCCTTCATAATGGCTATGCTCATGTCGATTACTACGTTATCTACGACTGCAAGAGATTGAGAACAGCACTGAAGCTATCTATCTTTCAACAGCTCCATTAACAAGATACTTGCTCTTCTTGAGGAACCCTTCTTAGTGTATCAGTGAAATGTACGAATCCTGCACATGAACAAGCATAAACTCACGTATATATACTAAGAGCAAAGTAATATCATACTGGTCCGTTTCTTTCGTCTCAGAAGGGAACTTCAATTTCGGCCTTCGTTTTCAGCTTCTATCTTCACTTCCTACCCCACTTCTCATTCCAGCCGGTAGCACCAGCCCCTGTATTTGCACCCAACTGACGTGTCTCGATTATGCTGATTATGGGACGCGCTATTGTGTGCAGTTCAGTCAATATTTTTGATAGACCAGAATCATCATTGATTTTTCAATTTACTCTAATTGTGTGTGTTTCCTCAGGAAAGCGTCACGAAGGAGTACCAAATGAACTCAATCTATAATCACGGTCTCAAACAGACTCAGACTATTAGCAGAGACTTGCTTGAGTTTGAAAAAAACTTGTCGACGTCTCCTCTTTCACTACAGGGAGCTATCACCACTTCCATCACAGCATTTCGTAAAACCATACGGGAATACCAAGATTTGATAGAAAAAGACACAGACTCTTCTGCCAATACGAAACATGAAAGTCGGCTTGAGAAGTTCATTCTGGACTTGAATGACTTTTCCGCTAAATTTGAGTCTCTCAGAGCCCAGAGAGATGTATTAGTTCAAGAATCTAACAAGCAGGAGTTGCTAGGTAGAAGACATCATTCGGCTGCCAATGGAATGCCAGCCTCCGACAACCCATATGATCCTAGTGGGCGCGTGGAAGCCGAACTGCAACAGCAGACTCTAAACTACCTGGAAGGGTTGTTCAAAGAACGGCTGTCGTTGGCTCGTGGATCTCAGCAATTAGACCATATTCTTGAGATGGGCCAAAATGCTTTTGAAGACATTGTAGAACAGAACGAGGTGTTGCGAAAAGTGCAAGCCAAGTTTGAGGAGGGACTAGTAACATTGGGAGTGAGTCAGGGTACTATCCGTAGTGTAGAGAGAAGAGCGAAACAGGATAAATGGTTGTTCTGGTTTTGTGTGGTAGTGATGTTAGTGGTTTTCTACTATATTGTGAAATTCTTCCGCTGAAGAAGACCCCACCGTAGGCGCATTTTAGGTTGAGACCATTGGAAGTATATCTTTTAGTTGATTTGTTCCTCATTACTGTGTAACGTTATTTAATATAGTATTTTCAACTGGACTTTCAATTTCCTAAATGGTGTTCGGTTGCAAAGCAATCTTGGGGAAGACAGCTTGGTTGCGGAGAGTAGCGACATTGTACGAGAAGCATGTGAGAGGCCCTTAACTATTGGCGAATCTGAGCGATTCCTTCTCGTTGGCCTATTCTGAAATCGTAGTTTCTATTATCTAACAAGCTTTGCTGCTGAAGCCATATGCTTCAATTGTGTTGTATATCGCAGTACTCCTTGAAAGCCCGTTTTGTATAGGCCCTCTTTCCAATTTTGGTCCCGTTCCATTGACGTATTTATTCAATATCCCATATTCCATACCAACTAATTGTTTATGTATTCTATATTTTACAATAAATCTTATTCCAATTGATATTATTCACTATTCTTGTTCTATTCTTTTCGCTTATATTAGCTTATGGAATACTGTTACCAGTTTAGTAGAGTAACTCAAATATTGGGATCACCATACGCGTAGTAGCTTGCAATATCCAAAATCCACTCCTCAGACTTTCACTACCAGTACTAATTGGATTTACCCCACGAACTGGTGGGAAAAATGCAATGTGTCAAGCCATTTAAGTTTAGCTTCCTAATAACCCCAAAGCGGTAATACAATCCAACATCCACCCTATGAGCCAATTTGGCCGCACATCACATGATTCCCATGTTCATCCCTTTCAGAGAACTCGGCAACGTTGTATCCTGGCACTGGAGTAGAGATGGAGTAATGAAATTGCTCAGCCCTTGAAGTGGGTTTTGGATGGGTTGGAAACATCCTTTCTTTACAATGGCCCATTTCGCACCCAAATTCTTGAGACCATTTCCAGGAATGGGTAATTCAAGAAGTTGAGAAATACAAGCCTCAAGGTATCACCACTTCTGATTGAGAGTAGTAAGTTGAAACCCCATGGTTGGAGGCTTGTCTGGCTTTCAAGCCCTTACGAATTTGAGTAGTTACTGTTTGAAGCTTTTGTGAACCACTCAAAGCTAAGCATTCCATTTGCTTTGTCACTTTTACACCAAAAAGGCTACATTATACTAGACTGTGATGCCGAAAGCCCCACTTTATGGAAAATGGCCATCTGTATATACCCAAAGCAGCAAGATTTCGCTAGATCTCTATCGACTACTTTTCTTTGTTGGATACGGACGAGATGCAAAAATTTCCTGATTAGGAAATCTCGAGGTTCCAGCCCTGCATATATCACCAGTTGCAAAACTCGGAACTGTCTCCATTAGGAAATGTTATATCCAATAGGTATAGTTCTCTTGCGCTAATAGGCTGGATCTTGTATTAAATTGCTGCTAGAGGCCAATGGCTTGCATCTCTATTATATATGGAGACGAAATCGCAGTAGCTGGAAAATCCTTTTTCTTCACTTTTGTAAACAACCTCTCAGTATACCACCAGCTTGCCTTTCGCCCTTTATTTGCAACCGGAGTCTAGGCATTGGATAGTCTCTCTCCTTCAACAATATCCTTTGTAACTGCTCTATCGCAATACCGATCTCATCAAAATCATACCAAAAGAACTTAAACAACCACTTTCATTTGCTTGAATAATACCTATTTATTATAACCCTAAATTATACCTCCGATGAAGTTATCCAACTTATTGTTGTTTACCCTATTATCGGGAACGATGGTTTCTGCAGCTCCCCCCATGGACTTCAGGAAAAGAGCATATGTCACGGTTGTTACTACCGTGGACGTAGCAGCTCCAGCAGCTACCAACAATGCTATTTGGAATTTGTTTGATGATCCAGCTACCCCAGTTGCAGCTCCTTCTGCGCCTATTACCACTGCTGTAGCTCCCGCAGCTGTTACAACTCCAGCTGTAGTAGCTCCAGTAGTACCATCACCAGTTGCAGCTGCCCCTGTAGTTGCCGCACCCGTTGCCGCACCTGTTGCCTCCCCCGTTGCAGCAGCCCCAGTGGCAACTTCTACTGCCTCTTCTTCCATTAACGGGAGCTTCCTTAGTGGGGTAGGAAAGGCAATAGGGAGTGCATTACTGTCGTTTTTTGGTGGGGATAACTCAGCATCTTCTGTAAGCTCTGCTCCAGCTGTAGTTGCAACAACATCAACTCCAGTCGCTGCCCCAGTAGCAGAAGACTCAGTTCCAGCTACTGCATCTACATCTACTGCTACAAGCGGCGATTATAGTGGAAAGTCATTGTTTGACTTCTTATTCGGTTCGGGGAGCGGTAGTTCTGTCTCCAGTGGATCCTCCTCTGTTGTCGGTGCAGCTTCTGTCAGCGGGACTCCCACTACTCCAAGTTCCATAGTGCCTCCTGCTAACCAAGCAGGTCTTCCTTTGTCAGTAGTCGGATCCTTTTCTGTTTCGTTACCCACAGGTACCGGAACTGTCAACGGAGGTAGTATCAGTGCTGCAGATGGTTCCTTGGGAATCACCTACTCTCCATATACAAAGTCAGACGCTTGCAAGTCAGCGCTGGAAGTCGCTTCAGACATTGCTAAGTTGGCTAACTTCAAAATCATCAGATTATATGCTACTGACTGCTCTGGTATCGAGAACGTCTTGGCTGCTATCAACAGCAACCAACAGGTTTTCTTGGGAATCTGGGGTATCGACTCTGGTTCTATTACCAGTGGTTTGCAAGACATTACCACAGCTGTTGAAGGCTCCTCTCGTGGTTGGGATGCTGTGCATACCATTGCAATTGGTAACGAAAGGGTCAACGATGGAGCAGCTACTCCTTCCGACATCCAAAGTGCTATAAACACAGCCAAATCATGGCTCAAAAGCAATGGCTCCGGATACACAGGTCCAATTGTTTCCGTGGACACTTTGGTAGCTGTTGTTGGCAACCCATCTTTGTGTAGCTACTCTGACTATATTGCTGTCAACTCTCATCCATATTGGGATGGAGGAGTTCAACCAAGCAACTCTGGACCTTGGTTGGTAGACCAAATCAACAACTTGAAAAGTGTTTGTGGTTCCAGTAAACCCATTATGATCACTGAAACAGGGTGGCCCACCAAAGGAGATGCCAATGGAGTTTGCGTACCTTCGGTGGCCAACCAAGAAGCAGCTTTACAGAGTATTGTACTGACTTTGGGAGACCAGGTAATTGCCTTCACGATGTACAACGACTACTGGAAATCACCAGGGTCTATGGGTGTTGAGCAATACTGGGGTATATTCGGTGACCCCAGTGAATAGAAGTAAAAGTGTAATTGTACATACCGTAGTATTTAAAGCCAATAAAGGAACATTAATGAAAGCAGGTAGAGAAATCCGCGGATTTGGGTGCAAAAGTGAACAAGGGTCTGAATAAATGGCAAGAGTCCAAATAAAAGGATTGGACAAAAATGAAAAATTCAACAATACGCGTAGTATAAATACACGAGCATCAGAATGAATTGCTGCTCTTGAATTTGAAGTCATTCTTATAGGATTGATGCACTATAGGATTATGGTTTGCTCAACATTGGGTGCAAAATGTTCATTTTTTTAACATAGTGGCGTACATTGAGCATACTAACCCATATAAACAGCTATCGAATAGAGATAAGGATCATTATCACCCATAGTAGCATTAGCCAACCAAGAGGAAACCTGAAGTATGAAAACCTCTGAAGAAGGCGCATAATGACAGAAACCTAATTAAAGTATAAAGCCTAAGAAATTGAAAGTCGAGAAATCGGTAATCCACGGATCATGTGACTTTGCTCGCGCACGAAAATTTGTTCTTGACTGAAAAACAACAATACTAAATCTTGCTTAACCTGGTAAAATACAACTCCATAGATTCACAAATACAACTACTTCGTCATAATGTTATCCGACAGAGATAGGAAAAAGTTGAATAACAGGTTGCAGTCGTTATACGACCGTTTATATAAGATAGAGGATCACGGACATCCCATAGCAACCACTTTTCATACTTTACCTCTTCGTACTGGAACAGACTACTACAAGATCGTGAAAAATCCTCTTTCACTCCACGGAGTAGGACGCAAAATCAAAAATTCCAAATACGATGACGGTCAGCAGTTTGTTGACGATCTTTCGCAGGTCTCTTGGAATGCGCGATTGTACAATATCCGCGAGTCTAAGGTATATCGTCATGCTTTGATCCTCAAGCAGTATGTCTTGACTGTCGTTATTCCCAAGCTCAAAAACGATAAAGCTGTACCCAATAGTAAATCGATAGCGTATCCGGTTTTGGGCGATTTGCCTGATGAAAAAGATGAAGCCAAGGTGGATGATATTGATGTAGTAGAAGCTATTGAACAGCCTAAGTTAGACTCTGTGAGTGTGGTTCAGTATGAAACCACTCCTCAGGCTGAGCCAGCATATTCTGGATCTGGTGGAAGACCCACGCCGCCGCTTGACTACCAACAACAACAGCAATATCAGCAGCAGTACCAGCAGAGCTTCAGCTCGACTGGCAGCATTGGATTGCTGTCTTCACATCAGCTTTCACCTCCTCCATTTAAACAGTCTAAACATGTAGAGAGTGGTATAAGAAGAGGTCGTCCTCCAATTATCGACAAACCGTTCGAGACGCGTATCAAGTTAATCTTAAAGAGCTTCAAGAAGTTGCGCGATCCCAACAACGAGGCCAGATCGTTGACACAGCACTTCGACAAGTTGCCAGACACCAAGACAAACCCCCTGTATTACCATACCATTACGAACCCTATCAGTTTGTTCGAAATTAAAGTGAAAGTTCGGACCAGAAAGTATACCAGCGTTGACCAATTCATACACGACTTGGACGTAATGTTCCTGAATTTCCAGATGTTCTATCAGAACGATCCATATAGCGAAGAGTTTATTGATTTCCAGAATTTCAACAGAGAAGCTCATGCGATTATTCAACAGGAAATCAGCAAGAGCGACCAAGATTTGATGGTGTCGCTGACTTCCGGTAATGACGGTGTAGTTAGATACCCATTGGACACGTTGGAGGTCAATGGCTACTCTTACAAGATTGGTGACTGGGTGTTGATAGAAAACGGCAATGATCCTGAAAAGCCAACCGTGGGGCAGATTTTCCGTTTGTGGTCCACAGAAGATGGCAACAGATACTGCAACGTCTGCTGGTACTACCGCCCCGAGCAGACTTGCCATGTTGCCGATCGTTTGTTCTTCTTGAACGAAGTCTGCAAGACGGGCCAGTATCGTGACCATTTAGTCAACGAAATTGTAGGACCCTGTTACGTAATCTTTTTAACTCGTTACCAGAAAGGTGACTTACCGGACGGGGTCATTCCCGATGGTGCACCATGGTTTATCTGTGAATTCAGATACAACGAATCCAATCACGTTTTCAACAGGATCAGAACCTGGAAAGCCTGTTTGCCAGACGAAGTCAGAGACCATCCAGAACAGCCGCTCATCCCTTTGAACGACACTCGTAAGTTGATTAAGTACGAGTCGCCCATCAAGTCTTTGTTACCCAAAGATGCCTATATTGGTATGCCTATACCCGAGCCAACTTTGGGTCAACCTAAAGCTCCTCCATTAGTTGGACTGGTATATCTTGCACCAGCATTCAAAGAAGATGATTTGGGACAATATATCACCAGTCCAAATGTAGCCCCAATGCCAGAACTCGATGAGACTACCAGCGGTCGCCGTGCGTTCTTATTCACACCTATTTCTCAGTTGAAAGGTGGAGGAGGTGCTACAACCACGGTATATACTACCGGTGGAATTTCTCTTCCTCCAGCGGAAACCGCCCAACCCCCAATGGTTGTGCCAGTAGCAACAGCAGCTTATTCTGCTCCTATTCAAGTTGTAGTCCCCGAAGAAAAACCTATTCTTCCAGGGACCTACAAACTGTTGCAATCACAGATTCAAGAGAGCCAAACGAAAAGACTTCAGGAACAGCAGTTGCAGCAGCTACAACAACAACAGCAACAACATGTGTATGGAAGAGTCAGCACTCCTCCTACTAGTATAACACCAACTGGCAGTAATTTCCACACTTCTACATCCAACTATTCAACGTTACTTGCTGGAGGAGTTCTTTCGTACGCTTTAGACGATGTTGAAGGAAAGTTGGCAGATTTCACAATGTTGAACAAAAGAAGAAGAATCACCCATAATAGTAACAACGACACCAACTCCGAGGTCGAGCTGGTAATCTTCTATCGTGCGCCCCCTTACGTGATACCAGGCAACCGTATCATCACCAACAATGCTACTGAGCTTGGCCATTCAGCGGCATACTTGGCTTGGAAGTTGAACCAGAGCTGAAATGAGAATGTGTAAAGAGTCTGTATAATTAGAATGTATTTTTATTATGGAAAGAAGAGTATATTGATAAATGATAACTAGGTATCTTTTACAGATTATTGCTTCTACAATTGTGAAATTAAACCAATGTATATTCTTCTGTTCACTTATTCATTCTCCCACCTAAGTCTTATCACATCCCACAAATGCTTATATACCTTCCGTTATAAATGCGATTTGTGGAGAATTTGTAAATTTCATTTTTTCTTATTCTACCATGGAACAGCTGCGCCACATGTCCAAACAACTAGTGGAGTTCCAGGAGTATCTCAAAACATGCCGCAAGATCGTTGCGCTTGTGGGGGCAGGACTTTCAGTGTCTTCCGGGTTACCGACTTTTCGAGGTTCTCAAGGTTTATGGAAGAATTTCAACATGATTGACTTGGCTACTCCAGATGCGTTCTACATTGACCCAGGATTGGTATGGCAATTTTACTCGTGGAGGAGGTATAATGCCCTTCAAGCAAAACCAAACAAGGGCCATTTGGCCCTAAGTGCACTTTCGAATTTGGCTACAAGGAAGGATTCCAATCTCGAGTATATCACTATTACTCAGAATGTAGATGGATTGCTGAGCCGAAGCGGACATGCAAAAGAGAACCTTTACGAGATCCACGGCTCGTTGTTCAATTTAAGTTGCACCAGCTTCATGTGCAATTATGTAGATAGAAACAACCTCAAGCATCCACTTACAAAAGCTCTAGAGGGCACAGAGTATGAATACGATAGAAAGAACAGAAAGAGAAGTTTGGAAGATGACGATTGCAGTCACCAGGTAGACCATAGCATATCACCGCAATTTCGACCGGTTAAAAACATTCCAGAGCTGGAACTCCCTCAGTGTCCAGTTTGTAAAGATGGGTCTTTATTGCGACCTGGAGTAGTGTGGTTTGGCGAGTCTCTCCCACTCAACGTAATGAACTCTGTAGACAACTTCATAGAGCTGAACAACTCGGTGGACTTAATCCTTGTTATTGGAACTAGTGGAACCGTGTATCCGGCGAATAGTTACGTAGACAGAGTCAAGGTCAAGGGAGGAAAAGTGGCCATATTCAATACCGATATCGAAGAGGATATCTTACAGGGAATTGTCAAGGATACGTGGGGATTTTGTGGTGATGCCGCTGAGTTACTCCCAATAGCATTAAAGCCAGTTATTGGCGAAGTATGACCTTACGAATTTGAAATATACAACAGATAACAAAAGAGAGCCACACAACCGACAAGGGTAGTGGAATGAAATGTATATTAGAAGAACGAAGTGAATTATAGTAAATTATTAAGAATGTCGAAACTTAGAATCATATTGTCATAATGAAAAGCGAACTATAAGACGATTGATGTTGCATAGCTAAATCCAATTTGTGTTCAACGCTGAAGAGCTGATGGTTGATATCGCAACGTAATGCGGTTACATATCATACCTATCCTTTCTGTCTGACGTGGGAATGGAGGTACTGGATCTGAATTTGATAGGGCGATAGAATGGATTGCCTACCAGAACAGGATGTAATTTTCGGTTGGGGTGGGTTCCGAATATACTAGGGGTAGAATTAGCTCGCAATTCCCGGGAAGCTCGCCGCTTGTGACGTTCAATGGCATTTTTCTTCTGAAGTTGAGGGTATGTGTCTATAGAAACGATTGTCACCTTCGGCTTCAATGGTGACTGCATTGAGGGTGAAGTTGTGACCGATTTGTTGGTCTTATATTCGGTTATGGGTGGTTTCTTCTCAGGCTTAACAATCAAATGAGGTGATATCGACTCATCTTCATCGCCAACTTCGTTGTCGTCTAGAATTGAATGTTCAAGATCGTCGACTTTTCCATTTACTATTTGTGTTGGTGAAATATCCTCGAAACTAAATTCTGAACTGTCCAATAAGGGAGATGCCAAAGCCAGTTGCTTACTGAATGAGTTTCTCATTCGGGGGTTGACGAGTTGTGTGGGAGAAATGCTATCATCAGCGTCACTTTCGAAAAATTTGAATGGTTGACAACTAAATGGAGTTTCCAAACTAGCGAATAGTAATTTTTTGTCGTCGAAAACAGTCAGTGTTTCCATAGGGTTGCCTGATGTTAAGTCATTGGTATAGTCCAAGAATCGGATGTCAAGCTCATCTAAAGTAGCGTCGAAGTCGATAATGTTCATTATTCGAGAACTATCAGTTGTCTGGCCCAAAGCTTGTAATTATAAATGCAAAAATGAGTAGTTAATTATAGCCAAGAAGGACAAGCGCACTGCTTGTATTATAAGATTCAATGTCTATAAACAACACTAGGTTCAGGTTGGTGGCCCCACTGATTAAATCAAAAATCAAAACAGAAAACAAAATCAAAGTTTGATTGAGAGGTAAATACTCAAGATGAATCACGAATCACGAATAACAATTGCCAAATCGTAAAAGCGAGCCTCGACCAGAAAAGCAATTGTCAACAGAGTTAATCAGCAACACCTAATGACTGATTGCAGCGATACAACAGAAAAATTATCATGAATTGCAGTAGATGTACGGGAATTTAATCAAATATATTAAAAAAATCTCCAGCAAACTTGTGCTTTGATTTAATTACAAATAATGGCCAACATGGCGTGGAATGGATAGGAGCCACGATAACCAATAAAATGATCTTACCTAATCTTAACTAATAACCAGAAAATACTTACTTAAAAGGACAAAATAGAACTTGGGTTCTAAATATTAAAGACAATACTGTCATCAGATTCGGACTGCAGCATATTAGCTTAAAAGGGTTAAATTCAAGATATGTAGCAGAAAGGAAATTTCAACTCCTTGCACTAAAAGGAATGCATAAAAATATGAACGGAATCTATTGCAGCAGGGAGAACAACCGGGATTCTGGGGTACAACTGGGATTCTGGGGTACAACTGCAACACTTACCGGTTATAGTTTGGAAGGGTTTACTATTTAGTTCGCTAGAATAGCGAGAACGCAGTATTTACAAGTCGAATACAGACCTTCTTAGTTAATAGAATAAGAAAAACCACCAAAGCAGGTCATACACATTCTACTGCATTCCTATAGTCTAGGAATTATTCAGATGTGTTTTCGCTGTTGAATAATATAGAATTAGGCTACTTAGAATAAATTCGTAACTTTAGTATATTAATGTCAGGCATTGGTGGGCTGGTAAAAATGCAGCGATAATAAGCACATTTCAAAAGGATAATCTCTGAGCAATGGGATTTATTATGGCTCCTCCAAATTCAAATCGAAGGTAGGTAAACTAACACAAGATCCTATTCTGCAACTCAAAGACCATAAAAATAGGGATGAAACGATCCTCGCAACTGGAGCTGGCAAGAGGACCGGCCCATCATAGCACGCCATGCTAGCATGGGCGGCTTCCAGAGTACTCGTAAATCACGACCTAAGAGGGCATAAATGAACTTGGCTTAGTATAAATCGAGACAGTGAAATTTTTCAAATCAATCCCATTGAATGGGGTAGAATAGGTTATTTCTTGTGGCTAGCAATCTCTGCCCTGAAAATACCTTTCCTGACAACTATGATCGTCGATGGAGTTTCTATCAGTGCAACAATATAAAAATGACTAACCAAACTCTTTCGCAGTGGGGTGACCCGTGTAAGTTTTCAAAGATCGCCCAGTCTATCTTCTAGTAAATGAGCCCAAGGTCATTAATGTGTTGGTTGCAGCCGAGAAATAGCTCCTAGTAATTGGAAAAATAAAGTACGAGATTGTTGCGAAATCCTCTTTGGGATATTATCACGAAACACTTGAATATCTAAAACAATGAGCTGAAAAAAATTTCGACAAGATCACACTAGGTGTTTGGTTTACGTAGACTATGAAAGTGTCCGAACACGTATTTTGCTTCAGAAATAGGGTGAAGCATTGCTTTTTGGGATTTGGTACACTTGAGTAGATTTATGGCTAACAAGTTTCCCCTGCAGCTAGATGCTGAATTTATCCGTTTCTGGCGGAGTGCAAAAAATATATGGACCCCCACAAAAGCAGCAGAGTAAATCAAGAATCTGGGTCAGAGCAAGAAATGTGCCATCTGAGGCTGAAATGTCTACGAAACAGTAGCGGGAGAAATGTTAGAGTCAGTTATTGGAAAAATACGAAAGCAGTAAGAAAATGTACGATTTATAGCTTAGTTGAAAGCACTAGTAAGCTAGAGCATATAATAGAGTCTTTTATTACCTTTATCTACAAATGAAAGAATACCACCTCTAAAATAAAAATGTAACTACAATAGGAAGTACATTCAGTTAGTACTCATCTCAGCCTACGAGCCAAAAACTTTTATTGATAATCAGGTGGTTCTCAATAGCTCTCTATCTACAGCATCTCTGGCAACGCGCTGGGGCTCAATCAGCCTCTTGAGTGGAAGCCCAGCTTCTAAGTTTCCATCTATCAACAATTGATTGATCAACCAGAGCTTACGCTTCTGTTTTATGGAGACTGAAAGCTGCTTTGCCACTACCTTGTTAATCTTAGACGCAGTGTTGAGTTGGCTAGTCAACTTCGCATGTAGCGACTTCAACTCAGCAAGATCATCAATGTCTTCTACATCTGGGGTTTCGATAGCTGGATAACCCGTCTTTAGCACTCGTGCTTTCAGCTTGAGCAATTTGTGTAAAGAATTGGAATTGATGTCCTTGTGTTTTCTACTGGGGCTGTCGTGGTGTTGTTGTCGCTTAACAAGATTGATTGTCTTGTTGTTATCGTCCTCTCCCGTAAGTATATCTTCGCCATCGTCTTCTGCAAAATAGTTTTGGTACCGTATGGCGGCTATCTTGTGCTGAGTGAAATTGTAAGGCAAGTTAAAGAAAACATCGGCAGTTATGCTACCTCCAGCAGTGAGAGTTTTCTTATTGTTTTTGTGAACCGAACCTTCATACTCGTCTTCTTCATCATCGCCGTCTTCCTCTTCATCATCGTCGTCCTCATTATCATCGTCTTCATCTTCTTCTTCGTCTTCTTCTTCATCATCATCTTCATTTTCTTCATCTTCATATCCTACCAGATGAACTCCTCCTTTTTTCAAGACGTCCAAGAACTTCTGCGAGTACCACCATGGGTTCTTATACTCATAATCCTCTTCAACTAAGCGGAGATACATGTCTTCGTTGAATTCGTCTAGTTCGAGCCATTCATAAGCTGTAGCTTGCAAAGCTCCTTTGGCATATTTGTCTCTGATTGAGTTCACAGCGTCTTTTATAGTGTGCAAATCATGAACTCCCTTGACATGCTTGGCAAGAGCATCTGATCGTGTAAAGTGCTTTTCGCATTCGGGAATGGGACAAAAATATGGCTTCTCACCAGTATGGGTTCTGCAGTGGGAAATGAGAGCAAATCGTGATGGCTGTTCAATGCCAAAACGAGGACAGCCTTGCCATTGGCAGGTGTATCTGATAGGAGTCGTTGGTGTCAAATGTGCCATATGAGCCAAATGATTTGTGTTGAGATGTTCCACTAATCCCGTCAACAGGGGAAATATGTCTACTTCACAGTCTTGCCATTTACATGGGAATCCTGGTTTGTCTTCTGTTTGGAGTTCTTCTTCTTTTTCAGAGAGCGACATTTTTCAAGCTCTTATTAGACTTGACTAGACGACTTATTTCAATTTGCTCTCAGTTGGAGTTTAACTGATTCGAAACGTGTGAATTGTTGTTTTCTCTCCACGTTGCTCCTAGTGTTTTGCTATTGTAGAAATGTTTATGGAAAAGATATTGGTTCTTTCCGATTTATTTGGGAGCACGAAAGAAATCAATCAATAAGTCAATTTTTGGTTGTGCATACAGAAGTGGAAAATGATCCTGAAAGGAGAAAGATGGCAAAAGGAAAGTATCTAAGTGGTACGACAGAAAGTAAGCGGCATATGTGTAGAATTGTAAAAGATCTTCAATACGTATGGTAATAAACATGTAAATTATACACCATATACGTGGATTCTAACAATTTTCGAAAATCAATGTCAACTATTTATACATAAGACAGCGAAAACAAATGAACCTCGAAAATGATGGCTGCGAAAATACATAAAGACTGGATTCACATTACAATTCAAACATCTACAACTACATTGGTTTCTCATTAAGTAGTTTATTATCCTCTATTTAGACTAAGTCTTCATCAAATCTGGCAGCAGGATTGGACTCAATGAAGTCCAATAAAACTTTGTGGCCTAACAACTCTCTAATGTTAGACACACCGTACTTGATCATAGTAGGTCTTTCCAAGGAAAGACCCCAGCCAAGCACTCTCAAGTTCTTGGGCAAGCCCATGGACTCCAACATTTCTGGTCTGAACATACCGGAGTTTCCGATTTCAACCCACTTGTTCAATCCTTTGTGGAATGCAAAAATTTCCAAAGATGGTTCCGTGTATGGGTTATAAGCTGACTTGAATCTCAAACCATGAACACCCATCTTTCCGAAGAAGTCTTCCATGAAACCAATCAAGTCTCCCAACGTGATATCGTAACCGGCTAATACACCTTCAATCTGATGGAACTCAGCCAAGTGCGTGGCATCTACGGCTTCGTTACGGAAAACACGATCGATAGAAAAGAGTCTTACGGGCTTTGGATCTTCAGCCAATTTGTGCAACATTGCAGAAGAAATGGCAGTGGTGTGGGTTCTTAAAACCATTCTCAATGACTCTTCAGCCTTCCAAGGATATCTGTAACCAATAGAGCCGAACTTACCGTCCTGGTGAACAGCCTTGATATTTTCCCAATACTGTTTGTCTTGAGGAGGCTTGGCTACGGCAGGGTCTTTCAAGTAGAAAGTGTCTTGCAAATCTCTGGCTGGATGCTGTTGTGGCACAAAAAGAGTGTCGAAGTTCCAGAATCCGGTTTCTACGTATTGGTTAGAGGGCATTTCCGTGAAACCCATAGAGAAGAAAATCTGTCTGAACTCTTCCCTGACTTTGTTCAATGGATGTAAGGCTCCGGAAGTAGGATACACACCTTCGGAGTTGAAGTTGTATGGCTTAAACTCGGCTTCTTTCCAAGAACTGTTGATGATCATTTCGGACGTAATATCTGTTTCGTAGTTGGCGATAGTCAAAGCAAACTTGGGACCCTTTTCTACCTTGAAACTGATGATTTTGGTCATGCTAATCAACTTTCTCTTCTTCAACTCATTCAACTCCTTCTTATCGTCCAACGATCCTGTTGATTTAATTGTCTGCAATTCCTTCAAAACTACATCTTCTGGCAAAGTAGATACCTTGGCTATCAACTTTTCACCATCCTTACTCAACCACTTGTTTTTGAAAGCTTTACCCTGACCAACTAAACCAATAGGGCCCAACTTCTCTTTCAAGCCAGAAATAGTCAACCCTTCCAAGGCCTTCAATACTTCGTCTACAACTTGCACTTCAGGAGTGGCACCGGCACTGACATATGACTCAGCTTCGGCTGTGAGAGCCCACGAATCAACCTCGATCTTGTTGAAAGTGATCATTTCCTTGGACCACAATGAGGTCAAATTGGAATGTAAAGTATTGGAATCATACTGTGAAAGAGTCTTTTCTTGCAACGTGTTGGCGATTTCGCCCGACTCATGCACGAGCTTCAACAACTGCAATTGGATATCGGACATTTGCGGCTATTCAGCTTGTGGCTGGAATTTGAACGAGACTTGTAACTGCGCTTTGGCTTGAACAGTTGAGAGAGATAATAGGGTCTTGTCCAAAATTTTTCGGGTGCTGAAGATTACGCGAGAAAGTATGGGAGTGTAGAGATGAGCACGATTAAGTATGTGAGTGAGTAATTGCTGTGAATAATAAAAGTGAGCAGCTGTCGATCACACACGTGATAAAACACGTGACAAACCTTATAAAGGCAGTCAGGATATTAATATATAGATAAAGCACGATATTTGTAAACGAGAAAGAACATGGAGAAAAGAGTGTATAGAGAGAAGTGACAGAGTGTATAACAACATTCCAAATATCACAATTTCCCAAATTTCACCTTGTACAATATGAAGTACGGCGCTGTAGATATATTAGTAGTACTTAAGATGAGATGCCGTTCTTTTCTATTTGGTGGGGTCAACGGCTTCGTTGATTTCAGGAGAAAAGTCACAAAAAGATAGCCACATTGTCTATTAATAGCTCCAGCAGCATTCCAGTTCTGTCGTCTTGATGAACTATCTTGCTCTTGTAGATTCC